>OX381709.1:84309651-84632156 GCA_947462335.1 Harmothoe impar
GTTATCTATTCTCTTGTGTTTGAGTTTGATATTCCTTTATTTATAAGGGCCTACTGTAATAAATTAATGGGCCTATTGTATCATGAATAGGGTCAAACTCGCCAGGGCTTCATTGGTGCATCATGCCAAGCCTTCAGGAGTGTCTCAATCTCATAAGGTCAGCATGATGCTTGAATGCAGCCAGTTACTCGCCAGTGCTGCATTCATGCATCATGACGACCAAGGGCATGATACATTAAGGCATCATTTTGAGGACGAGTCACTTGCCGGGGCTTCACTGGTGCATCATGATGACAAATGTCATCTTTAAGCGACATGCATCCTTAAAGGGTTAAGGGGCTAATGAGTTATAATTAATGCCACATTGACATGTTTACTCCTGCTCTGGACAGAGATCAAGGTACTCCGTATATCACCCCCCCCCCCCCCCCACACACACAACACACCCTCCCCTTGTCTGTCACCGTGCCAGCAAGGTCCTTGACCCCCCCAACGACCCCCCCCCCCCCCCCCCCCACACCAACTGACCATGGCGTCATTCAGTGATGTGATGTAGTAGTGTACTGGGCCTACTGCCTACTGGCCACCACTATGTCATGTATACATGTCATGTAGATGGATGGATAGAAAGTTCCTACTCCCCACCCACTTTCCCCGCCCTCCTATTCCCCTTCCCTAGTCGTTAGACAGAGGCATAGGAAGCAAATCGTCATTGGGGGGGGGGGGCAGGGGGGGCCCAATCCAACCAACTTTAAGTATCGGCTTTAATGCATGATATATATCATATACACACTTATATTGGATTGTATAGAAAGTAGTATTTGAGCCCCCTTTAGTTCTGGTTGGGGGGCCCAGGCCCCTGTGCCCCCACTTTTCCCTATGCAGGAGAGGTGAGAATTGGAAATTGTGTCTATTATATTACGGGTCTTGACAAACTTTGGGGGGGCCCAAACATATTCATTTAATTTTGAAAGTTTGCTCTAGTTTTAGTAGAAAGCCAATTATAACTAAAACATAATGACATTCTACAGACCCCACACCAACGTTGTAGGTCCCACACACCTGGGGGGGATCTGAGGACGAGTTTGTTGTCTGTCCTGTAAAAGGATCGAGGCACCACCGAGGTTCGAACTCGGGCTCCTGGATTCAAAGTCCAATGTGCTCACCACTACACCATGGCGCCAGATGGGCAATCGATGTCTAGTCTGTAGTATAGAAACAGCAGGTGTTATAATAAGCGTCCTATTACATACGTGATCTTAAGAGTTGTATAGTATACAATTCGCAGTTAACAGGCCAATAATACATTCTGAATAAAACATTTTGAAAAGAATTCCTCAAAATTGTACATAATTTATGTTCCAATGAGAATAATATTGGAAAACTATATTTATTTGATGTAAATTCTTGCTTCATATTGTTAAAGTTAACCTCAGGTGTTCAGACTCCAGGCCTATAAAAACTAAGCCGGGCCTACAAAATTATATTAAATAGAATATGTCCAGCCAGGTAATAAATGTTTTCGAAAAGACAGTCCATGTATAATGTGTACGGGGTGTGTAACATGAGGGAGGTATGGGGGCCTTGTGCACAGAGCAATAGGTGGCGACAAGAAATATAGCAAAACCGCAAAGAAAGCACCAAATAAATCTACACAATATATGGTATGACATGATGTCTATGTTTACAGTAGAACTTTAGACATATTATCCACTGTTCCCGGAGCTTTAGGGGAAACATTGACCATGCAGCCCGTGGCCAATACATACAATGTTGGCAGGCTCCACAGTGTTCAGGGGTCAATGTTATAAATTGAAAATGATTCTTTAAAACCTGGTACCCTGCTGTTTGTCCATCATGGGGGGCAGAGAGTCTTAGGGTCAGAGCATTGTGTTCAGTGCTAAACATGCCTGCTACCGCTGCTGGGGGAATGGGTGGACATATATGGAGGGATATATATACTTAAACCGTTAAGGACCGCATAGTGCTTTTATATGATTTATATCATGGTCATTAGCTTTAGGCACTGAAAGCAGTGTCTGAACTGGATAACCAACTTGCATTAACATTCAATAATCACGCTGCCACACCATCACAACATGGTAGCCGTTTGTTCATATATATATTTTTTAAATGACAAAATTTAGATTGCAAATGGCTAAGCATACATCATAAATACGTCCCCAGCTAACAAAAAAAACACTTTATTTTACGTCAAAATAACGTGCTAAAACTGTATATAACGTTATGCCATAGTGAGGAGCCGTAGAAAAACGTTATAGAACGTTAAATAATGTTACAAGATGTTGTAGAAAGTGTTTTACTTGGTCAAATGTTAAACCTGTGGTACCTTAGTCATGGAGAACCAGCTCATTCATGGGGATATCGTGCCAGAAGTAGTGTTGTGACATCACTAAGTGAAGTAATGAAATGATCCTATTTTGATCTCACCAACCAGTCATACCCCCCCCCCCCCCACACACACACACACTGAAAATCCATAGATTGAAAGGGTTAGTCAGTACAGACTATCCTAGGTTGGTCATATGAGTGTTAGTCATAATGGCATAATTGTATTCAAAATGACTGAGGGGTCAGTCAGTGGTGGCTAACCTAGGTTCATCATTGGTGTGTTGTATTTGTATACCACTAGTTGGGGCCACCTGTCATGACCAACTAGGTTAGGCACTAGTGACTGAGAGGTTGGGCGTATAGGAAGCCTAGGAATATCAGTGCAGCCAGGTGTCACCTCCCCCCATCTCTACTGCCTTCATCCCCCCTTACCCCCCCCCCCCCCCTACCCCCCGTGCCCCTCCTCCCCCCTTACCCCCCCCTCCCCCCCCGTGCCCCTCCTGTCCGGCCCTCCGGCCACTCGCCGCTGGCCCTGGGAGGTCACGTGACCTGAGGGCACCGTGGTGCATGCCGGGAGGACCTCAGCCAATCTCCAAGCACATTCTCTCATTTATTTCTACTGGTGCTAATTTCCTCTCTGCCACAATGTAGCAGATTTCCCTGAAAACTTACTTACACCATTCTTTTAAGAACTTCAATTATACAACTATGAATCTATTCGAATAATTAATTAAATGTACGAAGAAAAAAGACAATGTCGAATATTACAAAAGTGGTGGTAATATTTTTTTTCGGTGGAAATGAAACATATTTTTCCGGAAGATTTTTTTATATAGGCACACTGGCACCATGTTATTTTGGTAGGAGAACAGCAAAGAAGAACCATTTTCCTCCCTCCTTCCACAAAAGAGCTCCTGTAGTCCCAGTCTTTGGGCAGAGTCTTGTTTGAGACTCTGCTGGGAGAGTGGTGGGGCAGAGTCTTATCAGAGACTGTGCTGGGAGAGTGGACCTGTTGGGCCCCTGGGCAGGGCAGTGTTGGTGGCAGGACCTCAGGTGGGCGTGTGTGGCGGGGGGGGGGGGGGAGGACAGGGCTGGCAGGGCGTCCTGCTGCCCCAGGCCCTGACACAGTTGGCACTGGGTGGGGGCTGTAGGTCCGTAAGTGGGGGGGGGGGGGCTGTATATGGCGTAGGTCAGGTTGTAGGGCCTGCTTCCACTGGGGTCTGATTCTTAACCCTTTAGGGACGGCATATCGCTAAGTTACTGACTATATAAGTTACAATTATGGTTTGTCTAGGGTTGTGAGATAGCCAACGCGGCGCTTAACTTTGGTCTTGGTCACCAATTTAATTCAGATGCTGTTAACCTTTAAGGACGGCATGTCCCTAAAAGATGCATTTGTCGGCATGATGCACCAATGCAACCCCGGTGAGTATAACTTACTGATGCTACATGGGTGCATCACGCTGACCATTTCATGAGTGTCCCAACACGGCATGAGGCTTGAATGCAGCCCTGGAGAGTCACTCATTAATAATTGGAACCTAGTGCAATCAGCGGAAGCCCAGCTAACAAAAAAAACGTTATTTTACGTCAAAATAATGTTTTAAATTTTACATAACGTTATGTCATATTAAAGAGCCTTAGAAAAACGTTGTCATATAACGTTATTCCCCTATGTATAAAACGGCATTATTTGGCACCAGCGAATCACCCCATTGAAATAGGCTAGAGTGCTTGCCGGGAACAGATAAACCAAAAGAGGCTACAGAAAAATGTGTTTTATTTCCAAAGCTAACTCGATTTTCTCCCCAATTTTACTTGAATTAATATTATGAGAGGAGCATATGTGTTGAGACTCATCTCCATTGGACTTATCTTAAGATAGCAATTGTATTTACACACTAAATCAAAATCGAACACAATATTCTCGCAGTGTGTGTCTAGCAACAAGAGGCATAAATAGCTGTTTAATTCCGCCATTTTTTCCTAGACTAAAATAACATGTTTATATATAATTTGTGATTAAATGGGGCGAATTCACACAGTACATACCTAGAACATGTCTCTGCTACAATCTCATTCTAAAGTCAATTAAAATGATTAAGATATATGAGCTCAAACTTTCCTATCGACGAGCCTCCGTCACCAACACGGCAACGGCCGTATCTAGGTCAAAGGTCAAAGGTCAAAGGTCATGGCCGTATTACGTCACAGATACGGCCGTATTACGTCAGGTGGCGCCACATGTTTGGGAGGCTTTGCCGCACTGTTTGGGGGGTTGAAGGTTAAAGAGGAGACGGTGGGGGGGGGGGGGGGGGGGTAATTCATTTGGACTGTACATAATCACCAACTGCCGAAGGCACTGGTGTAATGTTAAAAATGGTGTATAACGTTATTTGTTTACTGGGAGGACACTGGTCGGCAGTAACAGTGAGTAAGGCATTTGGCACAGGCTACTGACGGTGAATGAGGATCAAGGATTGAGTACAGTTAGGGTAATCTTACTGCTTAAGGCTGTAACTTTTAAAGTACATTAATGTTGTCTAACTGGCCAGTGCTGCATTCAAGCATCCTTCTGTCTGCGTGTATAAACCCCGTAGGGTCGGCATGCTTGAATGCAGCACTGGTGAGTTACTTGCTTGGGCTGTATTGATGCAAATGTCATCATTTGGCGACATTTGGCGACATACCATCCTTAAACCCGCAGATCTTACTGCACGTCCAGTAACAGTCAGAGTGCAGTCGGGACAGGTACTCAGCTCTATATAAAGGGGCGCTCGGCCTTTAAGGGGTTAGTGGTTAAACAGCTCAGGGAGGTATGTTTGTGGCCCGGGGCTGTGGCACCTTTGGCAGCTGCTGATAGCTGTGGATGGGACGTTGTAGGAATCCCACTGACCTGGCGTAATACATTACCGCATATAACCACTGATATTCTGTGTTATGGCCCTTTTTAAAACAGTATACGTAAATAGTCGACCCACAAAGAAACATTTCCTACTGCAAACGGACAGTAGAATCTACTCCTCCAAACGGAATGACGCAAAAAAGTGTCTTGCATATTTCTCGGGAAAAGCACACTTCTATTGTCATGTACACTAATATCGTAGTATGCACTGTAAAGTGCAAGTGTTTATTTATCTTAATTCCTGGAAAGTAGGAAAAAAAAGGCTGATGTATTCAATCTCAAAAACTAAACGATCTTCACCATTTCTAGAGGGCAAGAGGAGCATACATGTAGCTACACTCAAAGAATAAACTTGTGTCCAGACTCTTCAAAGTGACGGTAATAACATAACCGAGTCAAAAACTCATCTAAGTGACAAGGAAGCGGGTCTTCTAACTGGAGATAGAGGGACCACTACTCACTGTGCCAGCCCAAAAACCTGACATATGCCAGCTCCAGATTCTATTTGTGGGATGGCAACCTAATAGGTTAGACTCGTTTGACTCATTTATTTTATGATAGTCACTTTGACGAGTCTGGAGACAAGTTTACTTTTTCAGTATAGGACCCCTGCACTATGGACCTGCCTTGGCACACCTACCCACACTGCCCTATATCATGCCCTGCACTGCCCCCCCCCCACCCATCTGGTACACTACAGTAATATTACAGTATAGACTATGGGAATAATGCACATGTTGGTTAACAGTATAAAAATGCTATTTTAAAGGCGTCTTTTTGGTTTAACTATGTACAGTGTATAGCTGGGACCCCTGCACTATGGTCAGTAAGAACCTGCCTTGGCACACCTCCCTGCACTGACCCATATCATGAACTGACCCCCCCCCCCCACACCCACCCCCCCCTCCCATCCCCCCCCCCACACACACACACCTGGTAGAGCCTGAGGTCGCTGACCACCGCAGACAATACTCAACAGTAACAACACCCCCGGGGCATCATGGGTAAAACAACAGCCGCAGGGTACCCTGGGTAGGAGCCGCAGGGCATGCTGGGATGGTACTGCTGGTGGTGCCCCCTGGTGGCAAGATGCCGGGAGGGGGGAGCCGGGGGCAAGGCACGTCCGGACCAACGTGCAGCTAGCAACGATGACACTTTTGTCCCTGTGCATGTCTCCCCACAGTTTTTACCATGTTGCCATGTCGATCTTTAGCAAAAGGGCCGTGTCACTGTGTCGATTATTATGTAGATAGAACATAATGAGGTATTATAAAGATGTCTGTGTCCGTCGATTTTTAAAAGGGCCGTGTCGCCCGTGTCGATTCTTAAAAAGGCGGTGTCGCCGTGTCCCACGCGCCGTTTGTACATACACGATAGGCTAAAAATTAAAAAAGGTCGAAGTACCTTGGGAGAATATGGAATTGGAGTGCAAGAAATGACAAGATGGAGAAGTAGGGTTCTTGATATTGTAGAGATGGTCCAGAATTGTTAAACTTTACAGTCCTGTTGTGTGAGTCCAAACTCTAAATGAGGCTCCACCTTATTGTGCCTCTACATGGGTAAAAGTCGACACCGGCGACACGGCCCTTTTAGGCCATTTTAAAAATCAACGGACACAGAAAAATCAGGGATAAAAATCGACCCACAGACATTCTTCTCTAAAAATCGACACGATTTCACGGCCCTTTTGCTAAATATCGACATGGCGACACGGGCAAAATTGTGAGGACCCATGTAGAGGCACAGCATTGCCTGACCCTCACCCAGTTGCTAGGAATGAACTGGCCCTATGTGCACCAACCTGCTTATAAATTCAGTGACTCTGCATAGTGCAAAGCTATCACAACCTAAATACATTTACTCGATCAGATGAATTGTTTCTACAAGGTCTCTAGACAATCAAATTCCTTGGTCAATTGCCACTTATGCAACAGTGGTGTACCATGGTTCTATTTACAGTCAGATATGGACAGCATAACAGATGTATAAATGAGCGATCGTTTTGTCCGACATGAACTATAATTAACGATGATTGTTGAAATGTGACACATATATAAATACTTCTGCCTGTGGGCAATAACAGAAACTAATTAATATAGACTCTCAGACCCTACAGTGTCAAACAATGGCTGCCACATTTTACCTATTTACGAATGACGTTATATCTCGATGTTCAGACTCATTTGCCGTCATGATGCACCAAAGCAGGAGTGTATCAACTCCATAGGATAGGTATGATGCAGTAATGCAGACCTGGCAATTACGTTACCAACTGGTGCTAGATAATAAAAAGCATCTCATTGTGCTGCCCTGCACTTTTTAAAGCTTTCCCATCATGGTTGAAGTGAGGCCAAAAGCACTTTTGGATATAGTTCGGTTTTCATTCACAAGAGGGCTCTTAAGGGCTGGGAGCTCAGCTCTTACAGGCATAGCATAGGGTGAATATGTTTTAGCTGGACAATGCTCATGGTCCCCTGTCCAAACACTGCTGCCCTCTGGTGGAACTGTTATTTTAGTCCATGTATGGAAAATGCTGAACTTATTCCCTGACAGCCCAGCTTAAAGGACGGTGCTGCTAAAAGATTATATTAGTCGTCATGTTGCACCAATGCAGCCCAGCGAATAACTAGCCAGTGTTTTGGTGATAGTGCCGCGTTGAATGTCAGAGTTTAATCAGTGCATCATCTTTATAACCATCTGTCAGTCACTCCACCCACAGCCTCAGGCGCTCAGGACCATAACCCTTTAAGGGCCGCCTGCTGCTTAAGTGCACTAATCTCCTGTGTCGGCATGATGCATGAATGCAGCCCTGGCGAGCTACTCGCCAGGGCTGCATTCATGCATCATGCCTACACTGCGGGGCTGATATATTCCCTAATACTCTGCTTGTGTCATCATAGCAAGTCATGATGATGGAGCATTGAGACCTTGTGTGGCAATTTAACCCATGTCGTCAAAAGATGACCAACCCAGTAAACAAATAACGTTATACACCATTTTATAACGTTATATAACGTTATATGTCAACATTTTTCTCAGGCTCTTTAGTATGACATAACGTTATTTAAAGTCTAAACGTTATTTTGACGTAAAATAACGTTTTTTTGTTAGCTGGGAATGCAGCTCCGGTAAGTAACTCGCTGGTGCTGCAAGGGTGCATCATGCCGACCCTCTAGGCGTATCCGGACCCTGTAGGGTCGGCATGATGCTCGAATGTAGCCCTAGTGAGTTATTCTCCAGGGCTGCATTCATGCATCATGACGACCAAGGGTATGATGCATTAAGGCATGATGCCATCCTCAAAGGGTTTAAGAGTTAATGATCCCTCATTTACCAGGCTTCACCTCGGTCCTCTTAGTGACCCCAGAGCGTCTCTCAGGGCCGTCAGAACACAGCTGTGACGACGTTACTCTCATTCCCAAATCCTTCCAAAGGAAGGCTCTGGGGACAGCCAAATGACCTTGAACTTTGGATTTTGCTGGGTCTGGGCAACCCCTGCTGGTAGCTTGGAACCAGTGAACAGGAACAGGAAATGGAACCAGAATGTATGATGGTAGTTTTAGGTAGATTTACCATCAGCCTTTCTGGTTCCATTTCCTGTTCCTGTTCGCTGATTCCAAGCTACCAGCAGGGGTTGCCCAGACCCAGCAAAATCCCAACATTTGGCAGTTACCAGAGCCTTCCTTCGGAAGGATTTGGGAACAAGAGTATGACGACGTATGTTACATGGCAAGGGTCACGTCTTACACAACTATTACAAATATACATGTATGGTGATTATTTCCTTCTTCTAACAGAAGGCCAATCCAGTTTGTCAAAAATATAGAAACATACGTATTGAGTTAACCCTTTAAGGACCGCATTATGTCATGCGCAATATCGGAATTTGCACAATATTGGAACTTTCACATCTCCATAACACGTCTAATAAAACAAGTTAGTCCACAAACAGAAAGGTAGGGTAGAAAAAGTATTTGCCAAGAATTGCTACAGTATTAACCCAGCTAACAAAAAAACTTTTTTTACGTCTTAGTAACGTTATAAAACTTTATATAACGTTATGCCATGGTAGGGAGCCTTAGAGAAACGTTATTTAACGTTATATAACGTTACAAAATGTTGTATAACGTTTTTTGTTTACTGGGATATGCCCTTCATCGCCATACTGTTTGAATGCATTCCTCCTGAGGCTATAATCTTTAGGGCTGCATTCATGCATCATGCCGACCCTTCGGTACTTAACCAATACTGTACAATTTGGCATGATGCGAGAGCTGCATTCATGTATAATGCTAACCAATAACACAATGTATTATCCACCGTATTTCTAAACTGCTTAAGGACGGTATAATGCATTAATACATTATGACCTTGATCGTCTTTATGCATCAATGCAGCCCTGGCGAGTAACTCACCAGGGCTGCATTCAAGCATCATGCTGACCTTATGAGGTTGACACACTCCCGAAGGGTCGGCATGATGCACCAATGCAGCACCGGTGAGTTACTCGCCGGGGCTGCATTGGTGCATCATGGCGACAAATGTCATCTTTTAGCGACATCTGGCCTTAAAGGGTTAAGGACGGTATAATGCATTAATACATTAAGACCTTGGTCGTCATGATGCATGAATGTTGCCCTGGCGAGTATCTCGCCAGTTCTTCATTTCAACCATCATGGCCATGTGTAGTTGATACACTCAAGAAGGGTCGGTATGATGCTCCAATGATCCAACGCCGGGGCTGCATTGATGAAATAAGCCGAAAAATGTCATATTTTAGCAACATGTGTCCTCAATGGGTTAACCCAGCTAACAAAAAATAACGTTTTAAATTTTGCATAACGTTATGTCATACTAAAGAGCCTTAAAAAAACAGTGACATATAACGTTATATAACGTTATGAAATGGTGTATAACGTCATTTGTTTACTGGGAAAGCACGATGCCGACCTTAAAGGGTACACGAACTAGGCTAACAACGAATGTAGTGTTTTGTGGTAGACGTGAATATCCAGGTCACAACAACAGCCTGGGGGCAGTGTACTGGGCGGTACCTGGGGCTAGTAGGAACAGTATGAACAGTTAACTCTTTAAAGATGGTGTATCAGCTAAATATTTAGAGATATTTTAGTTTTATCATATTACTATTATATATCCTATCCCATACATCTTCCCTTACTATCAAAATGATTGGCAGTGTCTTAGTCTATGAGATGAGCACATGCAGTGCAATATCTTTTACTGTAGGTCGACACTAAAACTGGCTATGTTGTGCTACTGCATGGCTCAGTGCTTTCTCTACCAGGCTAGTTTCCCCTGTATTCACCTGGGGGAGTGACTGAGTCAGAGAGGTGAATAAGCAACATTATTTTCAATCACAAATCATGCATTTATACACAAATATATTTAACATTGAGCACTGCATATCAGCTAAAATAATAACAAAACCCTTGACATTGAAATTATATCCATTTTGAAGAAAAGATTTGGGAAGTCTATTAGCTGATATACCATCTTTAAGGTGGGCATATTGGTAAAAGATGCACCCAGGGAGTTACTCAAAAAAAAAATTGTTTCTCATCACCGCGCTTATCATGAAAATCGGGATTCAGGAAAAACTATTTTTTTTAGATTTTTAATGAAAAATCTGTCAAAAAATTGGACAAATATAGGCATTATTTGGTATCAAATTAAAGCTTATACAGTCAGTAACACAGAGAGATAGGAATAGATTGCATTTTAACAATCTGTATGGATCAATAAACTGTTAACTACTAAAATGTGAAAATGGTGCACGGAAAGTCTTAATTTCCCTACGAATTTTGACCCCCCCCGTAAAAAAAAAAAACATTAAAAAAAAACGCCCTCTTCATATTTAACAGTGCCAGGTGATGAGAAACAACTTTTTTTTTGAGTGGCCTTAGGGGCTGTATCAATCCGACATGTTTGGCGTGATGCTTGACTTCATGACGATCAAGGGTATGATGCATTAATGCATTATGCCGTCTTTCAAGGGTTAGTGACAGAATGATGGCAAGTCCTGCATTGCTGCATCATTTTTAAATCATTTGGGAGTGTTTCAACCCCATATGGACGTTTAAATGTAGCCCTGGCAAGTTACCTATCAGTGTTTGCCTAACCCAGTGGGCACAGAACATTGAATCAACATTGTTAAATGATTGTCAATGTTGATTCAATGTTGATGCAATGTTGATTCAACGTTGGGCTGAATTTTGTGCCCACTGAGAAGTGTATATATATCTGCAGTATTCCACCAACGTCGATCGGCCGTAATTCCGTCATCCGATGAAAGTTTGTAATGTTAAACTCGTGGACAAATCTCATCCCATGACGGAATCTCAGCCGATTTATCTCAGTGGAATACTGCCTTATACTGCATTAAGGCACTATATATGCTGTCTTTAAAGAGATAACACTTTGAATGCCACCTAGTGCATTAACCCAGTAAAAAAAACACGTTATACAACATGTTGTAACGTTATTTAATATTATATAAAACGTTCTCTAAGGCTCCTCACTATGGCATAACGTTATTTACAGTTTTAGAACGTTATTCTGACGTAAAAGAACGTTTTGTTGTTAGCTGGGAATGCAGTATGTTCCGAATTATCAAGATGCATGAATGCACCCCTGCCAAGTAGCTCGCTGGGGCTGCATTCAAGTATCATGCCAATCCTACGGAGTTGATACAGTCCTGAAAAAAGTGGCAAGATGCATGAATGCAGCTCTGGCGAGTTAACCGCCGGGGCTGCATTCATGCATCATGAGGACCAACCCAGTAAACAAATAACGTTATACACCATTTTATAACGTTATATAACGCTATATGTCAACGTTTTTCTAAGGCTCTTTAGTATGGCATAACGTTATGTAAAGTTTAAACGTTATTTTGATGTAAAATAACGTGTTTTTTTGTTAGCTGGGAGGACATTAAAGCACCATGCGGCCCATACAGGGTGACGGTTGCAGCTGGTTGTAATTATAAAGACATTAACCATCAGGACAGGAGGTAAACAAGAAAAGAAAACAGCTACAAAACATGGGGAATATATGGCGAATGTGTAGAGCTATACATATATCATATATTATACATTATGTATATCCATATATGCAAAATGGATATTCTGCTCAATTCCTTCTTGAAATAAACGTGTAAATGGTAGGGATCCAGGTGTAGTGGAGGGCGTGTTACAGGATATACCAGTATAGTATATATATATACCTGGACCCAGCTATGTCACATGGAGACACGACATCACCATTGTTTTGTATGGGAAGCGCCCTTGTCCACACACCCCGAGACAAACTGAATCTAGTTATGTCTTCTCAACTGTGATGTTATTAAAATAGCTATGAACCAAATCTTTTTGATGCATACTCAAATACGTTATTTTACGTGATGTGTAATGTGTTATAGCTATTCCCCTCCTGATTCATTTAGTCACACCACAAAGTTACAATTCCCATTATGGAGTCTCCCCAACTAACAAAAGTTTATTATTTTACGTCAAAATGACGTTTTTAACATTGTAATGTTTTGCCATAATAAGGAGCCATAGAGAAACGTTGTATAACGTTGTTTTGTTCACTGGGATGCTATCAAGATGAACCAAATCTTTTGATGCATGGTTTAATAGGGGAAAAATCAAGAAATCACATAAAATAAAAAAAGATGTCCACTCTAATCAGTATGAGCTCCTTCTCTATTCTTGCTGATCTGCAGTATAGGCAAAAGTAAACGTTTGCTGCGTCTTTGAAAGTGACTGAATAGCAAAATAACATGATTGAAAATCACTGAGTTAGAACTAATCTGTTAATATTACATCTGAAACTTTACCCCTCCCCTGCATGACTATTAGTCTGGAAGTTTACAAATTGAACCGCGACTTCAAACAGCCTGCTATTCAACAGTTAACCCCTTAAGGGCAGCATAATGCTTCAGAGAATGATGCCTATTTGTCGCCATGATGCATGAATGCAGCTCTGGTGAGTTACTCGCCAGGGCCGCATTCAAGCATCATGCAGACCCTTCAGGAGTGTATACATTCATCAACCCTGTATAGGGTGGGCATGATGCTTGAATGCAGCCCTGGCATGTTACTCTCCAGGGCTGCATTCAAGCATCATACTATCATTTTAACAAAGGGCATAATGCATTAATGCACCATATGGCCCCTTAAAGGCTTAACAGCCACGAATCATGAAAAGTTGAATGGAAGCAATAACATTAGGTGGAGATCCACACGCCAACAGCGGGTCCTGACGACTCCCTCCCAGATAACCCCAGCTTGTGGGTCAACCCTTTAAGGATGGATGTCGCTAAAAATGAAATTTGTCATCATGATGCACAAAGGCAGCCCTGGCGAGTAACTTGCCAGTGCTGCATCGGTGCATCATGCTGACCCTTTCGGATGGTTTCAATCCTGTAGGCTTGGCATGATCCTCAAATGCAGTCCAGGCGAGTTACTCACCAGGGCTGCATTCATGCATCATGATAACCAAGAGCATGATGCATGAATGCATTATGCCGTCCTTAAAGGTGCCTTTTTACAGAGCTGGACCTCAAAAAGTGGAGGTTCAAAAGGTTCAGATAATCCCCTGAGTCGGTGTCTAATGTGATTAAACCTCGTCCGACTGGGCGCCTAAATCTGTCCGTATGACCTTACCAGCTAACAAAAATACGTTATTATATTCCCTACTTGCCTGTATGCCTGTCTGCCTGTGTGCACATGTGGGCCTGTCTGTCTGTCTGCCTGTGTGCCTGTCTGCTTGTCTGCCTGTCTGCCTACCTTTCCTTCCTGCCTTCCTCCCACCCACCTACCCCTGCCTCTCCCTGCCTCTCTATGCCCATCCCTACTTGCTTTCTTCGCCCCTCGTCTGCCCTCGCCTGCCCTGCCCTGCCCTGCCCTGCCCTGCCCTGCCCTGCCCTGCCCTCCCTCCCACCCTCCCTCCCCCTCCCACCCTGCCCCTCCCTGCCCCTCCCTGCCCCTCCCTGCCCCTCCCTGTCCCTCTCTGCCCCTCCCTGCCCCTCCCTGCCCCTCCCTGCCCCTCCCTGCCCCTCCCTGCCCCTCCCTGCCCCTCTCTGCCCCTCCTTGCCCCTCCCTGCCCCTCTCTGCCCCTCTCTGCCCCTCCCTGGCCCCCTGCCCCTCCCTGCTCCTCCCGCCTCCCCCATGACCTGGTGTCTCTCGGGCCGGGATGTGCCGTCATTGGGACTGACAGGGGCCGGACGGCACCCCCGACCCCCCCCCCCCCCCACACACACACACCCTCAGGACGTATCGATATTCTGTCAGGCCTGTTCCTGCACCTGATTAAGTACCTGTAGATTTGACAGGTCGGGTCTCCCCAGAGGTGTATCATAATGTAGAACCTACACACATGGCTGCTACACCTCCTGCCTCTCAGAACACACATGTGTATTTTTTGGAATACAAGAGGTACTCTGCCTATCTATAGGAAGGGTCGTATTCAATGCCCTCCATTGAATACAATATGGCCGTATTCAATGAGCTGAGAAAAAGTTTTTTTCTTTATTTAAAGACTAATAAAAAAATTAAACACAAATGCCAACTACATTGATACCGCTCTGTTGTATTTCACTTGTAGAGGCTGGGGCATATCCCACTCAGCCTGTGGCTTCATGGCATATGGCCCCAGCCTCCACTTTTGAAATACGGCAGAGGCGGTATCAATGGGCATTGGGATTTGTCTATGTATTTTTTTCTTTATCAGAAGTTGTAGTGTGTACAGACTAAGCATGTGTAGGGGGGGGGGGCATTTTATAACGTTATATAACGTTAGATAACGTTTCTCTAAGGCTCCTTACTATGGCATAACGTTATATGAAATTTTATAACGTTATTTTGACGTAAAATAACGTTTTTTTGTTAGCTGGGTTGTCATAGGCGTAATTGATGTCAGCTAAGTAACACAAGCACAATAATTATCTCATTTCAAGAAAATAATATTATTAAACTCGTCTAGCGGACAAACCACCTGTTTTCAGAAAAAAACTGTTCCTTAAAACAAGTGGTTTGTCCGCCAGTCGAGTTTAATAGTGTTATTTTCTTGAAATGAGATAATTATTTTTGGCTGTAAAGACGGAATAATGCCTTAATGCATAATGCCCTTGGTTGTCATAATGCATGAATGCAGCCCTGGTGAGTAACTCTCCATTGCTGCATCCAAGCATCATGCCATCATGCCTACAGGCCTTGGCAGAGGTCTGCGTGATGCTCCAATCCAGCATCAGCGAGTTACTTGCCAGGGCTGTATAGTTTCATCATTGGCGATGATCTTCTAGCAACATATGCCATCCTTAAAGGTGTAATCATCTCTGTGAGTAGCACTGTATCTGTATACGGGACTGGCCCATTATGCTATGGGGGCCGCCATCTTGGCTCAGAGCAATGCATTGTGGTTAGGCCCCCGGCTCCAGAGCAGTGCATCATGGGTGAATTTCTTATCAGCCCCTTTGTTCTAGGTGTGAGGGGAAGGGATTAGCCTGATAAGGAGATGGGGTTTAGCCCCTGACTACCTGAGATACCAGGATGCGCTAGTCCCGTATAGGACATGGCAGATCTGGACCCAGTGTAGCAGGGCTAATACCCCCATATGTAACACATCAAGGGTTCCAGCATGCCGCCTGCCTCACAGTGCTTTAATGCATCATGCCCTTGGGTGTCATGATGCATGAATGCAGACCTGGTGAGTATCACCCCAGTACTTCATGAATGCATCATGCTGGCCCTATTGTGTTAATACGTCGTGAAGAGTTGGCATGATGCTTAAATGCAGCACTGGCGAGTTACTTACCAGGGCTGCATTCATGCATCATGACGACCAAGGGCATGATGCATTACATCACTATGCTGCCCTTAAAGGGTTAACATTAAGCAGTCGCTGCTCAGTGAGGCGCGGCACACCCTTACTGACATGATTATAATGATATCACTTGTTAGCCAATCACGCAGATCTAAAGCCGAACCCAGTCACTGGTTAAACTAGTATTCTCTGATTTAACTCTTTACATATTAAGGGTGGTTTAATGCATTAAAGCAACATGCTCTTGGTCGTCATGATGCATGAATGCAGCACTGGGAAGTAACTCGCCGGCGCTGCATTCAAGCATCGTGCCAAACCCTTTGGGTTGATGCACTCCTGATAGATGTAAAGATCGAAAGCTCAACACGAGTCAGTGGTTATATTCTATGATTTAGGATTGCCCTGGGTGATCGTTGATCTCCGCTGCCTGACCAGTAATCCATTGTACCCTAGATCTAACAGGGCATATTACCTAAGCCGATGTTGGATAATAGCCATAGCCCCTTAACCATTTAAGTATGACATATCATCAAGGGATATTTGTCGTCATGATGCACCAATGAAGCACCAGTGATACCTCACCAGGACTGCATTCATGCATCATGATTTAATAGGCAGACCTTAACCCTTTAAGGATAGCATAATGCAATATTACATGATGTCCTAGTTGTCATGGTTAGCCTAGATCTAACGGGGCATGTTACCTAAGCTGACAGCCTTAACCCTTTAGGGGAGGATGTCGCTAAAAGAGGACATTTGTCGTCATGATGCCTGAATGCAGACCTGGCGAGTTACTCACCAGGGCTGGATTCATGCATCATGATAACCAAGAGCATGATGCATGAATGCATTATGCCGTCCTATAAAGGTGCCTTTTTACAGAGCTGGACCTCAAAATGTGGAGGTTCACAAAGTTCAGATAATCCCCTGAGTCGGTGTCTAATGTGATTAAACCTCGTCCGACTGGGCGCCTAAATCTGTCCGTATGACCTTACCAGCTAACAAAAATACGTTATTATATTCCCTACTTGCCTGTATGCCTGTCTGCCTGTGTGCACATGTGGGCCTGTCTGTCTGTCTGCCTGTGTGCCTGTCTGCTTGTCTGCCTGTCTGCCTACCTTTCCTTCCTGCCTTCCTCCCACCCACCTACCCCTGCCTCTCCCTGCCTCTCTATGCCCATCCCTACTTGCTTTCTTCGCCCCTCGTCTGCCCTCGCCTGCCCTGCCCTGCCCTGCCCTGCCCTGCCCTGCCCTGCCCTGCCCTGCCCTGCCCTGCCCTGCCCTGCCCTGCCCTCCCTCCCACCCTCCCTCCCCCTCCCACCCTGCCCCTCCCTGCCCCTTCCTGCCCCTCCCTGCCCCTCCCTGTCCCTCCCTGCCCCTCCCTGCCCCTCCCTGCCCCTCCCTGCCCCTCCCTGCCCTTCCCTGTCCCTCCCTGCCCCTCCCTGCCCCTCCCTGTCCCTCCCTGCCCCTCCCTGCCCCTCCCTGCCCCTCCCTGCCCCTCCCTGCCCCTCCCTGTCCCTCTCTGCCCCTCCCTGCCCCTCCCTGCCCCTCCCTGCCCCTCCCTGCCCCTCCCTGCCCCTCCCTGCCCCTCTCTGCCCCTCCTTGCCCCTCCCTGCCCCTCTCTGCCCCTCTCTGCCCCTCCCTGGCCCCCTGCCCCTCCCTGCTCCTCCCGCCTCCCCCATGACCTGGTGTCTCTCGGGCCGGGATGTGCCGTCATTGGGACTGACAGGGGCCGGACGGCACCCCCGACCCCCCCCCCCCCCCCACACACACACACCCTCAGGACGTATCGATATTCTGTCAGGCCTGTTCCTGCACCTGATTAAGTACCTGTAGATTTGACAGGCCGGGTCCCCCCAGAGGTGTATCATAATGTAGAACCTACACACATGGCGGCTACACCTCCTGCCTCTCAGAACACACATGTTTCTTTTTTTGGAATACAAGAGTTACTCTGCTTAAGCATTGGAAGGCCGTATTCAATGCGCCCATTGAATACAACCTGCCCGTATTCAATGGGCTGAGAAAATTTGTCATTTGTTCAATAAATTGCTTCAAATGAAAAAATAAAGGCATTAATAAATTAATTTATCTCATGTTTTTCCCTAAATCGGGCATGGCTAATTAATTTGACCTATGACTACTAATTTTTATGCATAGATTATGTCCCAGATCGTCTCTTCTAAACATCGGAGAAGTTTGGTTGGGATATTATTGGTCAATTTTTCATAAAGTTCAAAAATATTGAAAAAATGGGGTTTCCACCATACGTGACCCTAGTTAAGGGTGTCCGATCTTCAAATGTCAATACATCAGAATCTAGCAGTGTGAGGTATTGATTTTTTTGCTTCAATCACATCATCATACATCAAACTAATATAATCCCAAGTGATCAAGAGATATTGTTGGTAGAATAGAATTGACCGAACTGTAATCAGCTCTGTGAGTAGCACTGTATCTGTATATGGGACTAGCACATTATGCTATGGGGGCCGCCATCTTGGCTCAGAGCAATGCATTCTGGTAAGGCTCCCGACTCCAGAGCAGTGCATCATGGGTGAATTTCTTATCAGCCCCTTTGTTCTAGGTGTGAGGAGAGGGGATGAGCCTGATAAGGAGATGGAGTTTAGCCCCAGACTACCTGAGGTACCAGGATGCGCTAGTCCCGTATAGGACATGGCAGATCAGGACCCAGTGTAGCAGGGACAATACGCCCATATGTGACACATCAAGGGGTTCCAGCATGCCGCCTGCCTCACAGTGCTTTAATGCATCATGCCCTTGGGTATCATGATGCATGAATGCAGACCTGGTGAGTACTTCATGAATGCATCATGCTGGCCCTATTGTGTTGATACGTCGTGAAGGGTTGGCATGATGCTTGAATGCAGCACTGGCGAGTTACTCACCAGGGCTGCATTCATGCTTCATGCCGACCAAGGGTATGATGCATTACATCACTATGCTGCCCTTAAAGGGTTAACATTAAGCAGTCGCTGCTCAGTGAGGCGCGGCACACCCTTACTGACATGATTATAATGATATCACTTGTTAGCCAATCACGCAGATCTAAAGCCGAACCCAGTCACTGGTTAAACTAGTATTCTCTGATTTAACTCTTTACATATTAAGGGTGGTTTAATGCATTAAAGCAACATGCTCTTGGTCGTCATGATGCATGAATGCAGCACTGGGAAGTAACTCGCCGGCGCTGCATTCAAGCATCGTGCCAAACCCTTTGGGTTGATGCACTCCTGATAGATGTAAAGATCGAAAGCTCAACACGAGTCAGTGGTTATATTCTATGATTTAGGATTGCCCTGGGTGATCGTTGATCTCCGCTGCCTGACCAGTAATCCATTGTACCCTAGATCTAACAGGGCATATTACCTAAGCCGATGTTTGATAATAGCCATAGCCCCTTAACCATTTAAGTATGGCATGTCATCAAGTGATATCTGTTGTCATGATGCACCAATGAAGCACCAGTGATACCTCACCAGGACTGCATTCATGCATCATGATTTAATAGGCAGACCTTAACCCTTTAAGGATAGCATAATGCAATATTACATGATGTCCTAGTTGTCATGGTTAGCCTAGATCTAACGGGGCATGTTACCTAAGCTGACAGCCTTAACCCTTTAGGGGAGGATGTCGCTAAAAGAGGACATTTGTCGTCATGATGCCTGAATGCAGACCTGGCGAGTTGCTGGCCAGGGCTGCATTCATGCATCATGATGATGGCATGATGGCATGATGCAATCATGCATTATCCCAGTAAACAAAAAACGTTATACAACATTTCATAACGTTATATAACGTTAAATAACGTTTCTCTAAGGCTCCTCACTATGGCATAACGTTATATGAAGTTTTGTTTGTTAGCTGGGATGCCCCCCTTAAACCCGCAGATCTCGGTACCCCTCCACCGACAGTCAGGGCACAGTCGGGACAGGTACTCAGCCCTATTTATAGGAGAGGTGGGGCTTTAAAGGATCTAAAGCCCCACATGAGTGACTGGTTCTATCCTGTGATTTAGGACTGTGCTCGGTAATCATTGGTCTGATCAGTAACGTATTGTACCCTAGATCTAACAGGGCATGTTACCTAAGCAGCTGCTGGGTGACAACCATGGTCTGTGTATCCCCTTAAAGCTGGGCCGTCAGGGAATAAGTTCAGCAATTTTTTATACATAGACTAAAACAACAGTTCCGACCAAGGGCATGATGCATTAAGGCATCATGCCGTCCTTAAGTACAGGCAGGGGTAACCAGCTAACCACTGTCTGTATGGGCCCCCTCCACCTGCCTATAACAGCATTATGATGTAAGTATAAGCCCCATAGCTGACCTACCCTGGGGAAGGGGGGGGGGGGGGAGGGAGACCATGCAGGGCCACCAGCCAACAGACAGCCCTGCCAGTCGCGGTTATGTGAGCAATATATTGACTCAGATCATATGTACACATGATGTGATCATTATGGACCCATTTTGACTGTAGGGATCAACATAAATCAACCGCTGTTTAACATAAAAAGGCCATAATATAGCTCAAAGGGGTCGGCCGCACTTGCACCTGCATGGGCAGGGGAGGGACCAAAAAAATTTCTAAATAGATTTGCGGGGACTAAATAGATTCCCCAGCTAACAAAAAAAAGGTTATTTTACGTCAAAATAACATTTTTAACTTTACATAACGTTATGCCATAATAAAGAGCCTTTGAAAAACGTTGACATATAACGTTATATAACGTTATAAAATGGTATATATATAATGTTAATTGTTTACTGGGCCGTTTTATAATCCCCCCGGCCATATAGTTAAAAAGTGAGCACTCCCTTAAACAATGTAAGTATTACTCTTACCAACAATAAGGGCAGAAAGAGAATATGTAACTACAAATGCAGGTGTCCGACTCCAGGTTTGTGGTCGGCTTGAGGTGAATCTACCCTATAGAAGATATTGGCATGTTATACTATAGTCACCCTTGTATGTATTGAATACATTTACTTTACAGCCAAACCACCACTATAATTATATGAGTAAGGGTCTGGTCAATTATTAACAAAAGGGGGGGGAGGGATTGGACCCCTCTTGAGGAGAGGAACCATAATTGTTTCACACCTTTTTAGTCTGCGTGTTATATAGTCACTATAGTCACTTTACATGCAATACATACACTATACACCTGGGGTCCTGTCACCACGTCACGTGCGGGTCTCGTGCGGGTCTCGTGCGGGTCTCGTGCGGGTCTCGTGCGGGTCTCGTGCGGGTCTCGTGCGGGTCTCGTGCCGGTCACGTGCCGGTCACGTGCCGGTCACGTGCCGGTCACGTGCCGGTCACGTGCCGGTCACGTGCCGGTCACGTGCCGGTCACGTGCCGGTCACGTGCCGGTCACGTGCCGGTCACGTGCCGGTCACGTGCCGGTCACGTGCCGGTCACGTGCCGGTCACGTGCCGGTCACGTGCCGGTCACGTGCCGGTCACGTGCCGGTCACGTGCCGGTCACGTGCCGGTCACGTGCCGGTCACGTGCCGGTCACGTGCCGGTCACGTGCCGGTCACGTGCCGGTCACGTGCCGGTCACGTGCCGGTCACGTGCCGGTCACGTGCCGGTCACGTGCCGGTCACGTGCCGGTCACGTGCCGGTCACGTGCCGGTCACGTGCCGGTCACGTGCCGGTCACGTGCCGGTCACGTGCCGGTCACGTGCCGGTCACGTGCCGGTCACGTGCCGGTCACGTGCCGGTCACGTTGGGTGCGTGCTATACCACATCACTCAGCTAAGAAGGGTCACTTTTGACCAATATTCTTACACCAAGGTCGACTCCTCGGAGAGAATTGCTAAAACCTAGGCACTTTTGTCCAAAATCCCCCTCAGCAAGGGTCACTTCTGACCAAAATCCCCCTCACCAAGGGTAAGGGTTGTCAAACGGCCAGCCGCACATCTGTGTAAAAAAAGAATTGAGTAGCCCCCCCCCACCGGGCCCCAAGCTCACACTTTCTCTAACTGTGCGTTCCTGAGGACTTGGCCTTAAAGTATATGTTATGATTCAAAGGAAATATATTGAAATTGAGAGTGTCGTCAAAAAGTCTGATGTATATTCGAGGTGTGATGAATTGTAATATCCATGTTTAGAATCCATGTTCCAAGCACTGTTATTCTTTGTTTATCGATACAAAAACCATCCAGATTACCTTTCTGATAATATTTCTTTTAGCACCTCAATTCATGTCCAGAAGATAATGCATCATTGACAAAATTGCCTAAATACTACAATATCTATAACATTATAATTATATAATATACACAACTAGAACGACAAAACTTATATTTTAAATGGATTTATCTTACCATATGTAATTATAATGATCACAACTTTTCGGCAGTGGTTGCCTTCATCAGGTGATACCCTAGTAGCAAACACACTGTGGCCCCGGAAAGGTTTTTGGGCCAGACTGTGTTTGCAAGTATGGCCCGGAGTGGGCTAACCGACGGGCTCCTGTCGGTTTAGGGCACCGGGCTTTGGTCTGGCCCCGTACGGGCTGCCCATGTTGGGCACGGATCGGGTTTTGGACGGTCTGCCCACTTTGGGTTCAGATCAGTTTTTGGACGGGCTGAAAGCGGATTCAGATAGGTTTTTGGACGGGTTGAAAGCGGGCTCAGATCGATTTTTGGACGGGCTCGCTAATTTGGTTGCACAGCACCGCCTGATAATTATGGGTTTTTAGAATCTATTCAATCATTTCCCCAGATATCCTAGGTCCTAGTAATCAACCCAAGGCATAATCATATTCTTCCTACCCAATAATAGAAGTATCAAGCAGGCCCCAGTGGGCACAGCAACACTTAATAAGTGACTAATAAGCTCTCCAATGAAGTGCTTATTATCCATCTATATTGTGGCTAGAATGTAAGAACTATTAGTCAGCTAATCTGCAGCACTTATTAAGCCTTTCAAAGCAGTGGTTATCAAGAGGTTCAATAATTCAGCTAATAAGGGCAACAAAAGTCAAATTTATTCAAAGATTATAATTGTGACACTACCGCACCGCTATAAAGCAGCACTTATAATTGACTTGCTCTGCAGTTCTTATAAGGCACTTCAAAGCAGTGATTAGTAATAAGCTGAAGTGTGCCACTATTTAAAAAGGAATTCCACTGAAACTTTCTGCTGTTTATTCAAGCATGTAACATTCATAAGCAGCTCAGGCCAAAAAAAAAAGAACGTGTGTTTCAGGCAACATGGTCCAAAAATTTAGGGTAGGTAGTTCGGATTTTTTTTTTGAATGTTGGAGGTACCTTGAATGAGTCGCGGACTGTCATATCGACTCGCGGGTCATCAAGACGACTCACCGATTCTTACTATAACTAGGAATATCATGAAATTATTGGACATTCTTGTTAATAAGCAATTTCCTGAGGCTGGACAGCTAATTAGGCATGCGATGTGTTCTTCCTGACCAAAAAATTGCTAAAATTTCCGAAAAAATATGAATTTTTTGCAAAAAAAAAGAAAAATCTCCAAAATCGGAAAAAAATGCTAGGGTCGGCCCTTTTTTGAATCTAGGGTCGGGTTGCCTGAAACACACCTTTTTTTTTTTTTTGGCCTCAGTATACATACATTAGAAATTCATGATTGTTGTACAAATTAATGTTGTCAATGGGAATCGAACTCCTTACCTTCAGATGTAAAGTCCAGTGTGCTATTGCATAATCTAGTGGGGCTGATGATAAGTGGTGGTCCGAAACCTTACTGTACCCCTAGCATACCCTAGGTACACTGCAAAAGCAGCCCCTCATATATCATGCTCAAGCACTGGCTAAAAAGGGCTTTATTTGCAGTGAGATACAAGCAAAAACTGTCTTATTTGAATCTGATTTGAATGGAAAACTCTGTCAATTCTTTTTGGAAATAGATGGGAAATATTATTCTCTTCAACAATGCAGCCATGCTCTTTGCGTAAAGCAAAAGCAAAAGGTTCGGATGAGTTTTTCTCCACTTCTTTTCGGTTTTGAAAAGTGTTTATCAAAACTCTCACAATATACAGAAAAGTGGGAATAGCAGTATTATATCAAAATTGAGTTTGTATTGACAGTGTACAAGTCATAGTCAACCACTGTGAACACATCCTAGCTCCTGACCCTGGCGAAACTGACACACCTGATAACCAACTGGTGACTGTGGTGCAATGTGCCTTGACGGTACTCACTGTCAGATAGCATGGGATGGCGGCTGTCACAACCTTTTCTCAGAGTCTCCAGTGGTCCATTGTAGCCTTTTCTCCTCCCGGCTAGGACCACCTTCGTCAACACTGATATCTGCTATCTTTTTACCAGTCGCAAGTGTAATATGCTTCTACGGGCTGAAGCGGATCTGTGCAAGTCTCATTGGAGACCAGGACACCGAAGGTTCACTGCAGTCTGTCTACTGACACTTACAGACGCGACTCCTGTCAGGACAACTCTTGGGAAAACTTGGTGCCATGGCTCCTTCTGGGATCGCACCCAGGACCTCTCACACACAAGTCCAGAGACTTGCTCATTAGGCCACCAAATCTCCTTGTAGAATCATGGTCCCCCCTCAAATAGGTACCAGAACAGAAGACAACAAGGAGACACAAAGTATTCTCAAAGATCACACAACTTCTTAGCATTACCAGTAAGCTATGTTACTTGGTATTAATATGTTATGACATAAAGTGGTTCTTGGACAATACAAATACAGTCCTTATCAAGGGATGTCAATGCACTGACTAATAAGAACTTCATTTGCAGGGCTTAATATCCATTATAAAGAAGATGATTAATCAGCTATCAACAAGCCCTGCTTTTGCAGCCCTGCAGAACCTCTAATAAAGTCTACATGTGATGGTTATTAGACAGTGAAAAAGCAGCCCTTATCAGGGCATGTTGATTCACTGCTTAATAAGGCTTTATCTTGCACTGACTGATAAGAACTTAATTTGCAGGGCTTAATATTCATAACAAAGACAATAGTTAATCAGCTATTAATACACCCTACTTTTGCAGCCCTGCAGAACCTCAAATATGGTCTTACATGTGATGGTTATTAGACAGTGGAAAAGCAGCCTTTATCAGGGGTTGTTGATACACTGCTTAATAAGGACTACAAATGTAGGCCTTCTTAGTTATTATGAAAACCACCATTAATAAGTCCTGTTTCTGTAGCCCTTCAGCTGTTGTAGCTAACCAGAGCTGCATGGCCCCACTTAATAAGGATGGCATATGTAGCCCTGCATGTGCATCACTTATTAAATGCTTAATATTCAGTTCATTATTGAGTACAAATACCATGCTAGTTCATATCGACATGGGGCACATGAGTCTGTGTTAAGCACATTGTAATGCCACAGAAAAAGTGTCTACACTTGATAGCTGCTTTGAGAACCTTCTTTTCATCATTCAAATATGTAGTCTTAATCTTATTTCCAAACTGTGAGAACATCTATTTACTGTTTCCTATTCTACATCACTCTAACCTTTTCTTGTATTATTGTATAATGTCAATTTCATCGGGCTTTGTTGGAAAACTCTATAAATTGGATAGTAGTGACATCTGGTGTGACTGATCAGAACTACTAGACCAGTTGCCCTGTCCAAACCCAACCTCAGCCCTCATCGGCCCGGAGTGGGCTAACCGATGGGCGCCTGTTGGTTTAAGGCACTGGGCTTTGGTGTGGCCCCAAGTGGGCTGCACGAATTGGGCTCAGAGCGGGTTTTGGACTGGTTTCCTGTCATCTGCCACACATGAAGCCCACTTTGAAACTGATCTGAGCCCAAATCGGGCAGCCCGCTTTGAAACTGATCTGAGCCCAAAATGGGCAGCCCGATCGGGGCCACACTTCAGCCCGGCCATCTGCCCAACATGAAACCCAGCTCAGTTTTGCCCGACTTCAAACAACCAATCCGAGCTAAAACCAAATTGGCCCCGTGCGGGCTTGCTACTAGGGATATTTATAACACCTGCTTAAACTTTGTAAATCAGCCTCCTGGAGATATTGAAGACAGAAAAAAACACCAGAAAGACAAACAAGGTGCAACATCCACCCTGGTTGTATATCTTATACGGCGACAGGTTTTAATCAGCAAATGGGAATAAGACGTATCAGGCTGGAGGGAGGGGGGGGGTGTACAGAGGGTGATATATGAGTGTTGTTGGAGCTGTTTAAAGTGTGGCGTCCACCTGTGACGTCACCACGTGTTGTGTACCTGCAGCTGCACGTATTATCGCTCACACCACGTGCAGCCCCGATACACGTCAGCTGCACTCTCCTAGCATGTTCCTGGTACTATGTCTCTTCCGTGACATATCGGTGAATAACAGTATTTGGAACATGGATTCTAAACATGGATATTACAATACATTACACCTCGAATATACATTGTACATCTAACTTTTTCATATTCCCAATTTCAATGTTCTTCAAATCATAACATGTACTTTTTTTTTGTGAATCAAATGCCATCCGTTAGTGACATCCACCTTTAATTAACCTCATGTTTAGTTGCAAGGCAACACTTTCAATCAATAGCATCAAATTGCGTGCAAATGTCTCGACTCCAGTTTTCTAATTTATATCACGATAAATGTACCAGGTGGCCTCCCCCTGGACAATGCTCGACTCCTGTTCAGTTTGTGATGAAGATTACCTTCCCCTTAGAAGTTCTGAGTTTAACCCTTTAAGGACTGATGTCACTAAAAGATGACATTTGTGTCCATTTGTCGGCATGATACACCAATGCAGCCCTGATGAGCTACTCGCTGGTGCTGCATTGGTGCATCATGTCGACCCTTTGGGAGTGTCTGAACCCCATAAGGTCGACACAATGCATGAATGAAGCACTGGCGAGTTGCTCACCAGGGCTGTATTCATGCATCATAACGATCGATCAAGGACATGATGCATGAATGCATTATGCCGTCCTTAAAGGGTTGTTAATTAAATTACTTGTGAGTAGATTATTTATTGATGGAAACAAATGAATCATCACACATCCAGATAGAATCCCTTTTGTTATTTCAGTTCAGACAAATGAAACACCCAACATCATCCAAATCCATCTTCCAGAGGCATCTTCAAAAAAACAGGATTTAAATCGATGGCAACTGCTATAGGTTGACGAGTGGCGCAAAGGGGCCTATTAATTTTATCTAAGCTCTACCCCCGGTAGTTCTGTAATCTAAAACTTCAGGCCCAGCGGGGATTTGAACCCCGGATCTTCTGTTTACGAGACAGACGCCTTACCACTTGGCCACTGAGCCACCTTACTGTCGCATGGTTGGGGACAGCATATAAAGTCACAGAAAACAAAACATGCAATGATTCCCTTCGACAATCGGGTCCTTTAGCAACCAAGCCTCGAGCTCTCCAGGCCCATTACAGCCGTCAGACAATTTTGTATCTAATAACTACAATCTAGTTAGAACCTAGTTGCGCTGAATGGGACATTAAATACGGCACTTCCAGTTTTCAAGCAAAGTAAATCTTGAATCTCAAAATTAGCAGACTGAGGGTTATTCGAGACCTGCTTTTTTAGTGCATTGTCACGTTTCCTACCCCTCAACTCGCGGGGTATATTCCTCAAGGCTGGCGTGAATTCAGAAACCCTTTGCTTAAAGATACAATATCAATTGAAATGCCCTAAAAATAATAAAGTTATGAAATGATATCGCAAATACTTTTGGATTAAAGAAAGTACGAAAATAAAAGGTTCAATCGTGATTATAAAGAGCATATTGTGCACGTGTCGATGTGCCATGCAGCCTTCAAAGCAACATAAGCCCAGGTGAATCCCTGGCTGACCTAAGGGAGGCACCTGGGGAGTCACATAGTTCCCTGACTCACCTGAAGGAGTCATATAAAGACCTGGGTTCCTCTAAAGAGGGGAGTCATTCTGGACTCCCTTTGACACTGTTACTTTTCTCTGTGTATGTATGAGGTTGGAGATGGGGGTTATGATGTATGAATGCAGCACTCGCGACTCACGTGCTAACTGTCTGTAGATGAACGTACAAATGTATTAATGCAATTTGTGGCCTTCAAAGATTTAAGAGCAGCATGCACCAACAAGTATAGATGGAGTGGATAGACGGGTGGGGGGGGGGGGGGTGTAGATGGGGGTTGGGGTGGGGGGGGGGGGGGTTATGATGTCTTTTTTTTCTGTACAATGAGTACTAAGCCCACTCGTTTATTCTCAAATAAACACATTCGAAGACGCGGTACATTTGAGTATATCTTTCACCAGAAAAAAAATATACAAGATAGTCATACATGTGGTATCTCAATTTGATTCATGGTTCTGTAGTGTCATAGCATGTCAGTACAGGAAGTCGGATGCACCACTGGCGAGTTAATCGCATCATGCATCATGATGACAAAGAGCATGATAATAATGCATTTTCAAATTTAACGCAGTTTTCAAAGCTTTAGGTGCCGTATCCACCATCAAGTATAGATCGGGTAGATAGGTCGAGGGGGGGGGTATGATGTATACATGCAGCCCTGGCGAGTTACTCACCAGGACTGCATTCATGCATCATGATGACAAACAGCATACTGTTAATGCATCTTCAAGATGTATTAACGCACTATGCAGACCTCACGCCGTATGCACCAACAAGTGTATAGAGAAGTATATATGTATGGGTTAGGTAGATAGGGGGGGATTATGATGTATGAATGCAGCTACGGCTATAAATGCATGTACAAATATATTAATGCGATATATGGCCTTCAAAGGTTTGAGTGCAATATGCACCAACAACTATATGGAATAGATAGACGGGGGGAGGGGGTGGATGATGGGGGGGGGGGGGGGGTTGACGGGGGGGGTAGATGGGGGGGGGGGGTTATGGCCCGTGCCCATGCCGGTGTGGCCCCCATAGCGTGCTCAGTGCGCGTTCATTGCGGCGTCAGACATAATTAGACTGAAACTTAATGTACAAAACTCGGCCCTGCCTCCCCCGGGACAGGCCCCATCCATAATCAAACTCCAATAGTTCAGCCATGGTACTTTAACTCTTTAAGGACAGTAGGCTATGTAGCATAAAGTAGGAATGATGCTTGAATGCAGCACTGACGAGTTACTCGCCAGGGCTGCATTCATGCATCACGACGACCAAGGCCATGATGCATTGAGATATCATGCAGTAATTAGGCTGAAACTTAATGTACAAAACTCGCCCTTCCCTCCCCCGGGACCAGCCCCAGCCATAATCAAACTCCTATAGTTCAGTTCACTAACCCTCTAGTGTCGGCTTGTTGCTAAAAGATGACATTCGTCGTAATGAAGCACCAATTATGCAGTCACTGTGAGTAACTCGCCGTTGCTGCATTGATGCATCATGTCTACCCTTCGGGAGCGTATCATCAAGGGATCGGCATGGCGCTTGAATGCAGCACGTGTGCATCGTGAAGCCCTTTAACATCACGATGCACATAAACAGACGAGGCGAGTACCATGCCAGTGCTGCATTCAAGCATCATGCCAACCCAATTTGGTTGATAGACTCCATCGTCATAATACACCAATACAGCCCCAGCAAGTTACTCACTGATATGAGGCTGCATTGGTGCACCAAAAAGACAGATGTAATCTTTTAGCGACATGTCGTCTTTATAGGGTTCATGGATGGAAACAGATATGGCCAGTAACTCGCCAGTACAGCATTCAAACATCATGCCGACCTGAGTACAAAATGGTATAGCATGTTAAAGCATTAGGCAGTCCTTAAAGGTTTATTTGAAAGCACCCCCCCCCCCCAATCTCCACTCCCGCCGTAGTCTGATGGTGTGCGTACACATCATGGTTTTAAACCAAATTGGTAAAACACAGTCCACAAATACAACAGTACAGCAGCAAACTGTAGGGTGCGATCTCTGATGGTGTACTACTGCTAGTGTATGAAATTGCAAGCACAGCCAAAAATAATTTTATTATTTCAAGAAAATAAGATTAAAAAAACAGATAAATAACTTCGCCTGGCGGACAAATGACTAGTTTTAATTTTCTTAAAACCAATTACCTTTTTAAACTGGTCATTTGTCCTCCAGGCAACTTGATTTATCTTAGTTTATTGAAATGGAAAATTACTTTGGCTGTGAGAGAATTGACTTTGCAGGCGGATCGCAATTACCCCAGAAATGAGCACATGCAGAATTACATATTGTTTGGGAATCAAGTTGGTGAAAATATAACTAGCCTTAGTTTGGTGTCCTGACACACATTTACAACAGCAGGATACCATTGAATGAATTTATATACCAAAATGGGAGTGCACAGGAAACGGTCGTTTAGGGAGTGGTCATTTTTTAACAACAGGGGGGGTCGGTGGATTTTCGCGCGAGAGGGTCGAAATTTTTTTGGTCCCCCCCATGGGAGGGGTTGACATCTTTTTGGTCCCCCCCTTAGGCAAGTTGAAATTCAGCGCGACCGACCCCTTTGAGCTATAGTAACGCGCGGGCTTTTTCGCTAAAAAGGGGTGCAATTTTTTTGGTCCCCCCCTCAAGAGGGGTCCAAATTTTTTTCGTCCCCCCCCTTCAAGGGGTCCAAATTTGTTTGGTTTCCCCCCCCCAAATCCACCAACCCCCCCCCCCCTGTTGTTAAAAAAAGACCACTCCCTTAATATATGGAGGAAGCAGGAAATGGAAATTGGGGCCTGGAGATGGCCTGGATTTACACCATAAGATATAAGTATAGTCAAGACCGGAGAATTTGGCGAAGCCGCCAAAAGAGAAACTTAATTGATAAAACTGCAGGGGGTCATTAGGTGAGTGTAACCCTCCCAGTGGGGAGCACCCCTAAATGCTCTGTGGTCAGTTTTATAACCTCCAGGGTCCACTGTCCATCATAAATGACCACTGTAAACCTGTGATGTCTGAGAGTGTGATTCTCATGATGGGTTGAGTTGCTCCTAAATGAATGTTCAAATGGGTTTTTTAAATGGTGAGAGGTGATGGTATCTGATGTTAATGAGCTAGGACCTAAAATTGGGGATAACGACCTCCCAGTGGGGAGTTTCGCCAAATTCTCTGGTCTTGACTATAACTTCTTACGTGTTGCACAGAACATTGGCCCCTGGCCAGCATTACTTTCCATCAACCTGCGAATGTTACTAATGTTATCTAGTTGATGTATCACATATTTTATTCATCAAGCCATACATGAATGCATCATTAGGGACCTTTAGCAAACCCGACGTAGCTAATTTAACCCAGACGTAACCTATCCATTCAGCAGTGCTACGTCTGCGTTTTATGAGCTATTAGGGACCTTTAGCAACCACGTAAAAGCTCAATAAACGTAGACGTAGCCTATCCCTTTAGCACTACTACGTCTGCGTTTAATGAGCTACGTCGGGTTTGCTAAAGGTCCCTTTTATGTGGTTGCTAAAGGTCCCTAACGTTGAAGGGAATCATTGCATGTTTTGTTTTCTGTGACTTTATATGCTGTCCCCAACTCTGCTACAGTAAGGTGGCTCAGTGGCCAAGTGGTAAGGCGTCTGTCTCGTAAACAGAAGATCCGGGGTTCAAATCCCCGCTGGGCCTGAAGTTTTAGATTACATAACTAATGAAATAATACCAGAAATGTTTGATGAATAAAACTTTTGGAAACCCTACTAATTTATAAAACAGGTATAACACAGCTATAGCACGTGTTCAAAACTAGTCAAACAGGGTCACTCGATTTCAAATGTATCAGATTTATTCCCCCTGTATTCTCCTAGTATTGAAGCAGAATTCATTGACTGTAAAACAATCAGAAAAAGAATTGTATCATTTCTATATTGGCCAAAACGGCGCATTCAAAATTACAAATTACAAACAGGTCTATATTGAATATTAAGAGGATATTTTTCTAATAGTAACCGCATTGGGGTCATATCATCTCTTGGATTTAATTATCCAAACATGCCCTCACTGGGTTAAGGCATTGAACCGTCTTTAGAAGGTTAGAGTGTTAGATGTACAGGACTGAGGAAGTGACACTTGGAGGTTTTTCAGGGATATTACAGCATTTTTCCACACCATGAATTTTGTGTTGGTATTTGTATCTGGGATGGTACTTATTTTCAATCATGCCTATAAACATTACACTATCCGTATGCTGTAAAACGTCCTGATAGCAACATATCAGTCATAATATTGATCAAATGTTGTACACTTGCCTCTCTTATGTAATAATGCCACTGCTTCTTATATGCAGTATTGTCTATGTAACAGGTTTGATCATGAATCATTGATTATTCTATCCATCATCATATTGCACAATCTCATGTAGGGGTGTGGTGTGGCTAAGCCAAATTGTGGAAGTAGTATCACTGCGATCACGAAGATACAAAGAAAAATTAAGAACTTGAATGCAGCCCTGGCGAGTTAGAGGGTTAATGCATCATGCCGTCCTTATAGGGTTATACACTGTCAGAAGTAACTGTAGCTGCACTGAGAATTATACTGTAGATTTACAGTATAAAAGGAGGTATTTAGGAGGTATGATTTGCTGTGCAGCTACAGTTACTTCTGACAGTGTAGTGAATAAGGTATGGGACTGAGGAGGTGGCATGATGCATTAAGGTATGATGCCGTCCTTAGAGGGTTATATAGTGTATAATGTGTAGGACGGAGGGGTGACAGGTGTGCAGGCACGGTGCAGGTAACTGCTGACGGAGGGACTGCCATCTGTTTTCACCTGTCGCTACATGGATATACCCTAGATACCCCCCCCCCCCCCATCACCCCGCCACCACGCACACCCCCAGCCCCACATACACTGAAAATCCATAGATTGAAAGGGTTAGTCAGTACAGACTATCCTAGGTTGGTCATATGAGTGTTAGTCATAATGGCCAAGTTATATTCAAAAATGACCGAGGGGTCAGTCAGTAGTGGCTAACCTAGGTTCATCATTGGTGTGTTGTATTTGTATACAACTAGTTGGGACCACCTGTCATGACCACTCAGTGGCTCCCCCTGGAAATATAAAGACTAAGGTGGGATGGTCAGTACTGACCAACCTGACAATAATAACTGACCTAGGTTGGTCGTATAGGGAGCCAAAAAATGACTAACTAGGTTAGGCACTAGTGACTGAGAGGTTGGGCGTATAGGGAGCCTAGGAATATCAGTGTACACGGATGCACACACAGATAAGCTTAAAAAACGACCCTTAGTCTGTAGGGGCTATCCCGGGTTGGTCATGAGGATATTGGTTATAGCCATGACCAAATGCCATTGAGGAATGACTGAGGTAAAACAACATGTGGCTAATGCCTTGCTCAAAAGGACTAAAAATGGAAAGACTAAGGTGAGTTGCAATTGGTCAATACTGATGATATTAACTATCTGAAGTTGGTCGTATAGGGAACCAAAACTGACTAAATTGGTTAGCGCTATAGTGACTTAGAGATTGGTCGCATAGGGAGCCGATGAATATCAGTGCACATACCACCGCCCCCACCCACCACACACACACACACACACAAACACACACACACACACACACACAGAGGTATACACACACACACACACACACACACACACACACACAGGTATACACACTATGTATTCAGTACAAGGCACCTCTCAATCTAACCTCTCTATACTCTGTCTCTAGGCTCATCACTATATCTATGCAGATACCATTGCTTAACCCTTAAGGCATTAGTGTATCATGCCCTTTGTCGTCATGATGCATGAATGCAGCCCTGCCGAGTGACACTCCCAAAGCATCGGCATCAGTTACTCGCCAGGGCTGCATTGGTGCACATGACAACAAATGTCTTTTTTGTGCCATTCTTAAGAGGTTATGGGCCCCATATATGTGGGCCATATAGCTTTTATCTCATAGATTGTTCTGTTAAGGAGCCCAATGTCGCATGTCACTAAGAAGGCCTTGTCGCATGTCGAATTTAAGATATGCATATGTCGCCATATAGATTTTAAGAAATGCCTATGTCACTGTATAGAATTCAAGGGTCTAGGCCTAATGGACATTGTTTGAAGTCACAGAAAATCATGGGGGGGGGGGGAAGTCATCACACTAAGAATGCAGAGACAGCGTTTACATACCACCTCCCCCCCTCCCCTCCCTACCCCCCACCGCACACACACCCCTTCCTGTAGACACACCCCTCTCTGTCCTCTACCTTTCTTTAATTCACCATGGTAACCAACACTGCCGGCTCAGGTAGGCGTGTCTGTGTGTGTGTGTGTGGGGGGGGGGGGGGGGTGAGGGGGGGGGGGGTGACTAGACCTCCGTGTCTGCTGTATCCGGGAGGAATCACCAGGGGAGGAATATAGAATATATATGGTAGTGTCATTATATGATTTATTTTTTTGAAAAAAAGATGAACAAAGCAAAAGATTTACCATAATTTCAGGAAGTACCGTACATGTGCACAGAGCAAATAAGTAGAATCATGGTGACTCCCAACTTGATCACTGAGGTAACTCTCCCCAGGACTCTAAAGTGACTCCCTTACATTAGCAGGACTCTATAATATCTCTTTAATGACTCCTATTCTAAGAGTCCCTAATGATTGGGAGTCACTTTAGAGTTGTGGGGAGAGTTACGTCAGTGATCGAGTTGAGAGTCACCCTTTGGGAGTCACCGTGATTCTACCTCTTTTCTCAGTGTATTTAATGTCCCCCATTATAAATAATGTGGATATGTTCAATTTCCTTCATTAAATGGCTTCAAATAAAGGAATTGTAAAAGTGTAAACCCATGCTATTGATGATAAAACATAACACTTCTGTATTATCAAATATCAATCAAATTATTTACAAAGTTTGGTGGATATAAAATCTGTAAGATATTATACCGTCACTAGGATATTATTGCAAATCAAATCCACCTGTATATATCATGACTCTATAAACAGCTACCCTCCCCAGTAAACAAATAACGTTATGCACCATTTTCTAACGTTATATAACGTTATATGTCAACGTTTTTCTAAGGCTCTTTATTATGGCCTAACGTTATGTAAAGATTAAAACGTTTTTTTGACGTAAAATAACGTTTTGTTAGCTGGGTCCCCCCCGTTTCTCCTTGGTTTCTATATACTCTTATTTATAATGTTATATACAAACTGGAATATTCCCTTTTATGTTGGCCCATACAAAATTTGAGATCTCTCTCTCATGTATGAATATATGTACTAAGGCATTCAGTCATGGATATAGATAAGGGACTCCCTAGGTCCTACAATTCGCCCACCTCACCCTGCTCCCTCCCGTCCAACATCTGCCCCTATAGCGGTGCCTATACAGTAATACCTCCACCCTATGGTGTGGTTCCTATGGGGGTATAGATGGGGGGGGGTCCCCATGTCGCATGTCGATTTTAAGAAATGGCCATGTCACCTGTCACTTAAATCACCATGTCCCATGTCGCCTTTAAAGAACCTGTTCTGTCCCATGTCAATTTTAAGAATTACCCTATGTCATGTCACTTATTTTTTTCCTCATGTCACTAAGCTCCATGTCACATGTCGATTTTAAGAAATGGCCATGTCGCCGTGTCGAATTTAGCCATCCACCCCCATTCCTATGCGTGTGACTTGGGGGAGGTTGTAATTTTGTGGTTGGATGTGAGGTTTACTAGTGGTAGTCGGTACAGGTGGTGTCAAGGTAATCATTGATATATGCTGTTTGTATACTGCTGCCTGTGGCGTGGGTACTGCTTGTAAAATATACCACACCACTTATAGTACCGTAAAACCTCGCGTATAAGCCGCGGCTAGTACGAGAATCAGATCGGCGGTGCGGCTTTAAGGGTCAGGATGCGGCTTATACGAGAGTTTTTGCTACCATGGTACAGTACTAAAAGTCACCATTATCAGATCTCTGGTGCGGCTTATAGGATCGGCCCAAAGTCGGGGTGCGGCGTATACGGGAGTTAGGCTTATACGCGAGGTTTACGGTATTCCCACCTGTCCTGGTTAGCATGATAACCAGGACAGGCCTGTCACGCATGTCTATGTGTTCATCAGCTGTTAAATTTATCTAGTATCAAGTAAATGTCACCTGTTATGACATTTACATGACATTTTTTGTTGATAAAGAGTTGAACGAAAGTTTAATCAAGAGCCACAATGCTAGCTCACATAAAAAAAAAAGTGTACATGGGAACCCCCGGGATGGGAACTTGGAGGTTAGCGCAGAATAGGGGGGGTGGGGGCAGGGAGGGGAAGGTAATAGGGACCTTTAGCAACCACGTAAAAGCTCATAAAAAGCAGACGTAGCAGTGCTGAAGGCATAGGATACGTTTGTGTTTAATGAGCCACGTCGGGTTTGCTAAACTTAAAGATCCCTAATAGGGGAGCGCAGATGGGACAGTAAGGGAGAACAACAGATCGACACAGAAAGGAAATTGATAAGGAGACAGTGTCAATATCTGAAACTAAAGCTGAGGCACCACCGAGGTTCGAACTCGGGCTCCTGGATTCAAAGTCCAATGTGCTCACCACTACACCATGGCGCCATATGGATAACCCACTTGAGACAAAGCGGGTGGTTTGGCATGGGTCATTTATAAAGGACAATTAACCAACTATCTTGATATTTGTTTGCTTCATTATCCTCATACAAATGATGCTTACGAATAATCTATATTCCTACAATATGATAATTAATTGCTGTAAATATCATGAAACTTAACTTGAAGTAGCCTGAAACGAAATGTTTCTTTGAATAGACCAAATGTTAATACAATGACTTCTGTTATTTCCCCTCTTTACTTGAACCTGAGATAAAGCTACCTCCGGGAGCTACCTCTAGAGACTTTCTTATCAAAGGGGGTTCCTGGAGACATCATATCATACTCCAGTACATTCTCAGACACATGATACACACTCAGGGACTTAATACAGTCTCACAGACACCAAAGGGGAGCAGCGGAATGATCTACAGAATCCCTGACTCTGTCCTCCGGGGTTCTTCAGGTAGCAAGTCCTTTATTCCCATGTATTCGTATTATTATCCCCCCTCCTTCCCCTTCCTGATGGTTGTGGTATACGCCCGGCCCTCCAGGCTCGCTGCCGTGCGTCTCCCTTAACCATTTAAGGAGAGCATCCCAGCCACATTGGTCCCAGGGGGCCATATGTGTTTTACTTGGGCCAACTGGGCTTGCCCATATCTGGGTTACGGCCCTTTTTATCCAGGGCTACCAGTGGGAGCCCAGATGGACCAGCCAACGAAAACTTTTTTACATAGGTACCGTAAAACCACTTAGAATCTGGGCTGGCCCATCTGGACTCCCACTGGTAGCCCTGGACAAAAAGGACCTTAACCCAGATAAGGGCAAATGAGCTTGCCCAGGTAAAAATATATGCGGGTTCCACTAAGCAATGTTGGCTGGGATTTCCCTATAATTTGAATCATTATGCAGCCCTTAAAGGGTTAATGTATTAAGGTGTAGGATGTGGGTTGGTGGGAACGGTGACTTTCACACGGGTTAGGGTGGCAGGGTACCACGGCGGTGTCTTACACCTTTGTATGGGGATCATTACATGCTGACAGACGGGCTAATGTTAACACAGACTGATGGGGGAATAAATCACATACCCAGTAAACAAATAACGTTATACACCATATCATAACGTTATATAACGTTATATGTCAACATTTTTCTAAGGCTCTTTAGTACGATATAACGTTATGTCAAATTGGAAACGTTATTTTGACGTAAAATAACGTTTTTTTGTTAGCTGGGTACCCTACGGCCAAACAAAAAGAGGTATACTTGGGGTTTGTAGATCACATAAAACAAGACAAAGCCAAGTAAATTTCACAGTTGGCGTTTTATTTCTGCCAAGCTCCAAGCAAACCTTTTGTAGATATGTTGAAATGTGTGTGGATATAAACGTTTCAACGTTTTAAAAAGTCTTCATCAGGCCTTAAACATCAGAAATAGGAGGTATGTTTCAGGGAACATGGGTAGATAGTCTAAGATCAGTTGGTCGCATACTTCTTTTCATATTTTGTTTTATCTTTTTAAACGTGAAAGTACCAACCAGTTTGTGTGTAAAATTGATGAAATATTTGTACTCCTGTTAAGGGGGGGTACAAAAATATTTCACATATTTTAAGAAAAAAAAAAAAAGGTGCATTACTATATGGGTCGGATCGAAAAAAAATGCTGATCTGGGGGTACATAAGGACAAAACACAAAATTCACAATTTCACTTAACAATTTTATTTTCCTGAAAGGGTAGCATCTTGACTCCCTGAAACCGCCGTGGAACTCTGTTTCGCCCAAGAATGCAGTTTTTATTCACCGTAGACCACATGCTACCCTAATCCCGAGGCGGCTGTGACGTTAATGAATAGTGCACTGCAAGAAACTCTTTTAAAGTGACCTAGGTATTCCAAATTTTGGCTCCTAGTTGGCTGACTAGGTACCATTAATCCTGGGAAATTTCATAGCTGTAAGTCGTAAATTACAAAAATTGTGGCACTTTCAATTATGTAGAAAATAGAAAAATCCAAAGCATTCTATAACACTTTACCAACTTTAGCCTAGTTTCCTTAATCTTGCTTCATTTACCATTAAAATTACTGTCTAATGTCTTTAGTACATCTAGTTTCCAAAGCAAAAGGTTTTAGGTGTGAGTTTCCGACCGATTGGTCACACTAGTGTGTGCAACATGGTACCAAGTACCCAGTTAACGTCACAGACGCCTCGAGTTTCACAGTAATAAACTAGATTGGTTACAGAATCATTAAAAGTGTTTAGAACATCTTAAAACCTTACACACATGTACAGAACAGGTTGGTGCATCGTTTAGAACCTTAATGGAAACATTTTTACAATTTTTTGAGTATGCGCTCAGTCTTTAAACAAAAAAAATTCACTTTTTTACCGTGTGTCGGCACGCGCAGCACCACACCATCAAAATATTTACATTACAATGGAACCTCCTGGGCTCTATTCTACAAGGCAAGTTTACCTGTTTACAACCATTTGAAACAGTAATAAAGACCCTTCTAGCACTAGCAGGGCCATACTAGCTGTCTGGATAAAACCCATACATTTACTAGGTTAACGTCACAGACGCCTCGGATATCTCTACTATAACAGTACTTTACTAGAACGGTCACACAGCCATCAGAAGTGTTATAGGCCTCCTCGTCTTCTCTCTTCTTGCGGGCCCTACTTTCCGCCTTGCGCTGTGCGCCCGTTTTTACCATTCCAGGCGGCAGCTTCGGTCGTACCATACTGCAATTAAGTAGACAACAATTTATGATTATTTAAGGGAATTTCAGACCTTTTAAATAAATTTGCAACATGAATAATAATTGCTAATTATTGGCAAATGTTCATTTAATTTGATTGTATAATTAGACACAGGTGTATTCCGCATTAGCGAGATGCAGTGATTCTCCTTTGTGAGACCTATAACTGAAGCTGGTTGCTTTCCAGTTCAAAATAGAGAGTTTTAGGGGTCATACATCTTTGAATGAATCATTGATCGGTAGCTGAATATACCTTATGTCAGCTGTCCAGATTGGGGAAGTGGTTAGGACACAGGCCTACCATTCCAAAGGTCCTGACTTCGAATCCATGCCAAGGCTGCATGGTTACCTGACCTTTTTTCCTAGTTGGTCAATAATAGCATTTGCAGAATTTTTTTCTTGATTTTAGATAATTTATCTTGTGTAAAGGATCTTTACAGCCGAATTGTATACAATAATGATTTTGACCAACCAAAAAAAAAGCATTTTAAAATGGTGTGAACCAAATAATCCTGGGATGGATTCGAAGTCAGGACCTCTGGATTGGCATGCCTGTGTTCTAACCACTCCCCTAATCTGGACAGCTGACATAAGGTATATTCAACTACCAATCATTCAACAAGTCATGGCCCCTAAAACTCCACATTTCGGACATGACAGGAACCAGCTTCAGCTGATCAGCTGGCTGCTATAGTAATGAGAGGAAACAGCACTGGTACCAGACAAAATGGCGCTGTACAGTGATCATCTTGCTAATGCGGAATAGCAAAAGCATGGAGGATTTTGAGCACATCAGACAAACAGAAGTGGGTCTGCCCCAGCATTTAAGCAAAAACAGCCAGGGGACACAGAAGTTGGAAAAAAAAGTTTTAACTACTGCCAATACACCTTACTGGCTCTTTAGATATATAGTAGGGGCATGCTGTCTAAAAATATGGAGAGGTTGGGTGCAGGGGAACTACTATTTCCATTCGATTAACTGCTTTCGAGGCGTCTGTGACGTTAATGAAATGACCTATAAATATATGTAAACTTTGATAAATAAAAACATTTCTTGGTCAGGGCATTAGCTTACATGCCCCTGAAGCATGGTACGAAGTTACATTGTTCAAATCGATCAAATAGTCACTGTACAGTGACAATTTCATTTTCGTCGGAGGCGTCTGTGACGTTAACCCGAAAATGCATAAATTGGCTTGCAGTGGCCAGAAAAGGAGTACCAGCGTAAATATAGCCCACCAACATGATGAGGGGACTTAGTAGGAAGAAAATTAACCATAATATATTAAGTTCAGATAGCTTTCAGCTGAGTGAGAGTACATTTTCTGACTGAAAATCCAAAAAATTTCCAAAATATTTTTTTAAAAGGCATGAAACATAGCCTTAGATACATGGGATTGCTACTAAACTGCATAGAGGCATAGAGGAACATCTATTCTATTGAATCAAGTTGATATGTACCCTCAGGGAAAGATAGAACGATAGCCAGAATGATTTTTCGCCTAGCCCGCATTAACGTCACAGACGCCTCCGCCGAGGGTGCACCGGTTAGAAATTGCGAAAACTAACATGGCGGCGTCCATGACATTAATAAGCGAGCACTCAAACGAAAATAAACGATCAAGTCTACCTAAAATAGACCGTTCTAAACGAAAATAAATGTATCAGCGCGGGCCTTGGTGCAAAATGAATCAAAATATAACATATTTTAATCCGATCCCTTACCTATCTCGGTGGAAATAGCTGAAAAAGAACTCTGAATTGTTGGTTTGGGAGTCGCTCCAGCAAGATCAGACACTTCTTTGCTCGCCGAAACGGTACCCGGATGTGCGCCACTTCCGGTGGGCAACAGGAACGCCGACCTCGTTCCCACACCAAATTTTGGGTTAACGTCACAGACGCCTCCGCAAAGTATAAATACCCCTCCCGCGGTGCCTGTTCGGTACATATCGAATCAAATGCTGTTGAGGATCCTCAAATACAACCCAATAGAGTACACAGGGTACAAGAAATATATATAAAAACATAATTAAACGCTGGAAAGGCTATAATGCTTGGAGGCGTCTGTGACGATAACTCGAGTTCCAATACACTATATTGCCCATAAGGGAGAGTAAAAGTGGGCGTGGCTCAAATTTTTTTTTGCCATGAGCTCACCCATTGGGAGGCTCTAGATTGCTGGTAGTAAGGATATTTAGTGAATACTATTAATAAAGATATAGGCCCTTTTATTAACGTCACAGACGCCTCCGAAACATGTAGTTGCTACATTTGAAGGTCACTGTTGACAAATTTGCGTGGGATATGAAAGTGTAACGAGCTGATTTGTTCACATAACGTATATAGCTACTAGGAAATGCTGTTTAGTGATAGTTATAGATGAAATTGGTCGGCCGAGCTCCACCGAGCTCTGGGAGGCAACCCTCACCCCCCCCCCTCCCTCATAGTAAAAAAAGTGACCACTCCCTTGCACAGTACATTTATATGGGGATCATTATTGCTGACAAGGGTATGACACCTTAAATTAAAGAGTTAAGGGTTAAGGTTGGTGAGAAGAGTGACTTTCACACGGGCTAAGGTAACGCCAGCTTACATAATGGTCTTAGGCCAAATAAAAAAAAAGTTTTGTTTCAGGTAACATGGGAAGAAACTCTAGGGTCGGTAGGTCGGAGTTTGTTTTTTTTTAAACTTTTTTTTTTTTTACTTCCCCTCTAAAATTGACCCAAAAACGTGTAAAAATGGGGATATTTTTTTTCAAAATTTTGTAAACTTAAAATTGGACCAAAAAAGGATGAAAATATAAAAGATTCTTCAAAATTGCATAAAAAAACCTAGGGTCGACCCTGTTTAGATAGGGTCGGTCGGGTGACCTGAAACAAACCTTCTTTTTTTTTTGGCCTTACACCTTTGTATGGGGATCATACAGAGACAGAGCTGTTCACGTTAATACTGACTGATGGTGGAATAAATCAGATACCCTACCCGCAGACAACCCATACTTAAAGTCAGGGAATAAGTTCAGCATTTTTTATACATATACTAAAATAACAGTTCCACCAGAGGGCAGCAGTGATTGGACAGGGGGCCATGAGCATTGTCCAGCTGCAATATATTCACCCTATCTTATGCCTGTAAGAACTGAGCTCCCAACCCTAAAGAGCCCTCTTGTGAATGAAAACTGAACTATATCCAAAAGTGCTTTTGGCCAAACTTCAACCATGATGGTCAAGCTTTAACCATATTTCGCAGGGAACTCCGTTCAATGTGTGATTTGTATTTCGGAAATCTTGCTGTCTCTCAACAATTGGTACCCAGCTAGCAAAACTCGTATGAATCACGTTATCTCTACGTCTTTTCTCAACAGATATTTACGGCATTTGGTTACGTCAGAAAGTGGCGCCCATTACATACTATGTGCAAATCTTTAAGACGTGTTTTTGACTACATAATATCCATGTAAAAAAATCATGTGTATCTTACGTAAATAAGTTACATGATGTAGACATCATCATCAATTATATATATGATATATATACACAATGTAATTTAGATGGCCATGGGTGACAATAATCTGATCTCAGCATAATTATGTTAAAAACATGTAAAACTAAAACATTATTTGCACCTATTTTCTCTGTGTGTGGTACTCCATCAGAAGCAAGTAACATCCAGGCAATCATCATAATGAAGGGATTTTTGCCTGTAGACATCACCAATAGTCCTACAGAGACTTAGCACATTGATCCTAGCAAATTGGCCAAGATGTGATACCAGCTCATGGTCAGTATTTTGATTTGAATAGTTGTAGCAACCACAGAAAAGGTGTGCTCATACCAATCTCCTGGTTCTCCCTCAAACAATCATTCTACAGGAACAAAAATAACATATCAAACATTCCAGACAAAAGTTGGTCAAATTTCATATTCTTTGGAAATTCATTATGTTGAATAAATGCTCATTTATGGTCAATGTATTGCCAACGTAGATTGGATTCTATCGATATTGGTTAAGGGAGACATCTTGTGTTAAAAGAGTGAACCACTTGAAAGGTAAAGTACAGACGTGTAATAGACGTCATAATCTGACCAGATAAGGATGTACCACATTATAAAGTATACGTAATATTGATGTCAAATCTATTACATCATTTTAACATGCACCTTAAGACATGAATTTGAGGTCAATGTATTACGTGTATAATTTCTCCAAAAAAAGATGTAACATTCTGATCAAGATTTAACCACTCATTACATCAAATAGTGACCAAATTCAAAGGTACAGATTATATTAAATGACTAATGTCTCTTTCCCATTGCCATTTAGATGTAAATGATACATAAGTTTCCGGTCAAAAGACTATGTAAATTGACTTACTCCCTCGAGATGTAATTATGGGGTCGTTTTTATGTATCAACGTGAAAATGACCAGTAAATGACATACTTTTTACATAAGGTGCTAGCTGGGTATACTCATATGACCCTAAGTCTTCACTATAACACATTAAGGTCACCAGCGGCATAAATCAAAACAAAAGCTCACATTTTACCAAAATAATGCATCAGGAGGGGTACAAAGACAGTATACCTTTAACCCATTAAGGATGGCATGTTGCTCAACGATGACATCTACTGTCATTGCATTGGTGTATCATGCTGCCCCTTTGGGAGCGTCTCAATTCTGTAGGATCGGCAAGATGCTTGAATGCATCATTACGACCAACCCAGCAAACAAAAGACGTAATACAACTTTATATTACGTTTCTGTATAGCCTCCTTTCATGGCAAAACATTATCTAACGTTAAAAACATTTTTTAAACGTAAAATAACATATTTTTATCAGCTGGGAAAAGTCAGATGAACTAAGCGTTACTAGGAGAATAACAAGGTAGGAGCAATGGATTTATAAGGCAGGTGATCCCTCCAACCCCAGTCCCCTCTGCCCCCCCCCCCCCCCCCCACACACACACACCCGTGACCCCACCTCTCCGTGCCCACAGGAATTAGCGTTGTGTAGTGTGGGAGATGTGTCATATTATCGCCCTGACAGCGTGTTCCCATCCATCACTCAGATGTCTACCTAGGCGTGACGTGGGTTTTATTACAGCATCCAGAACCATACAAAACCGACATTTTGGGGGTAGACCCCTAAATTCCACACGGCGACATGGCCTTTTCATAAAATCGACATTCGACATGATTCTCTCATGAGAGAGAGTGAGAGGGGGGATTAAGCGTGAGAGAGAAAGAAGGAGAGGAGACAGTGAGCGGGAAAGACAGCGAGAAAAAGAAAGATATAGATACAAAGATATCGACGGAGAGGGGGCACGTAATGTTCAAAACTTTATTAACCACTTTTTCTGAAAAAAAAAACCTTTCTTGCTGCATTGGTCTATAACGGTTGTAGATAGTAACACAATAACACACAGAAAAGTAAAGGAGTCAACTGTGTCTCCCACGTGGCTCTGGTAAAATAGAGAGTCAAACTACTGTACTAACATCCTGGTCGCTTAACCCTTTAAGGACGGATGGTGCTAAAAGATGACATTTGTCGTCATGATGCACCGATGTAGCCCCGGTGAGTAACACGCCGGTGCTGCATTGGTGCATCATGCTGACCCTCAAGGAGTGTCAGTAGTATAGTATGTATCGGAACGGGACTATAGTTAACTACTGTTTATTACTCAATCGACATGCAGCCAATCAGAGGCCTCCATTTGGTCACGTGACCCGTTGCCATGGTAACGTGACCTACTTAGGGCTCTCAGCCAATCAGAAGCCAGCATTCTGGGTGACCTACTGACCTACTTAGAAGCTCTCAGCCAATCAGAGGCCGGCATTCTGGTAACCATGGTAACGTGACCTGCTTACGTCACGTGACCTACTTAGGCTCAGCCAATCAGAAGCCGGCATTCTGGTAACTAGGGTAACGTGACCTACTTAGGGTTTGTTTGTAAACAACACCACGTGGCTCTCTTGTTTGTAAACAACACCACGTGACACGTGACTGTTTGTAAACAAACAACTTATATATAGAAAATAAACACAACAAGTTCCATGTTATGTTAAAATTATATTTTCAAAAAAAGCACATCTGTTACAGCGTCTATGTGTAACTACGCGCGTTCTCATTCAAACACTATAACACTATCATACCGTAGCAGCAGCAGGTAGGACTGGAAGAAAAGCAAGCGCACGAGCAGAAGCGACGACACCAGTTGCACCATCCGGCCGTCGCGTTGGTAGCCCTACTACTCGTCGCGCGTTCAACTGGAGGTTTAAGAGTGACAAATGACGATTCTTTGTCGACGCGACTGCTAACATCAGCATCGGCAGCAGCATCGGCAGCATCGGCAGCAGCATCGGCAGCAGCGGCAGCAGCCTCGGCAGTAGCAGCAGCTGTAGCAGCAGTAGCGTGAGCATTAGCAACAACAGCAGCAGCGACAGTAGCAAGGGCGGCAGAGCGGGCACTAGCAGCGTTATCAGCGGCGTCATCGGCAGCCGCAACAGCATCAGCAGCAGCAGCGTCGGCATCGGTGGCATGAGTAGCTGCATCGGCGGCAGCAACAGCAGCAGTCACAGCCGCAGCGGCAACAACAACAACGTCATCACAACCAGCGTCACTAACAGCCGCAGTAAATGCAGCAGTAGCACGCTGAGCAGCACTAGCAGCAGCAGTAGCAGAGGCTACAGCATCAGCTTCACATTCGCGCGCCGCTTCGTCATTCCACTTCATGTCACGGTAGCAACTTTCCATCATGGGGATCTGTAAATTGAGGCGCGGTGCTGGTGGTGGTAGTAGTAGTAGTAGTAGTAGTAGTAGTAGTAGTAGTAGTAGTAGTAGTAGCGTGAACGATGATGACGATGCCGAATACGGTTTCACTCCCCCTTATATACCCTTACTCCCCCCTTTTTTTTTCAAGCCACCGGCCAGCTGCCCCCTCCCGGCAGGTCTTTAGATCAGCCTTAAGTCGCTTACTACGCGGCTCATCATCCCTCTAATCGCATTTTCCAGCCGCCGGCCGGCTGACTGCTGACGACAGGAGAGGGTGATTTGTTTTTCTTTAGATTTAAGCCGCTTACCACACGCACACCCTCTAGTCACAGACAGAGTGACAGAAAGGGAGGGGGTCGCTTTGTTCACGCTACCTGTAGTTGTTTTTCTATACACACGCTGAGCCCATGACCCGCTAATCCTTTATACAGGTAACACGCGTTCAACTAATTACTCTATTGTATGACAGTCGGTACACGGATTTAATTTTAAACCACCTTCCCATCTGGATCCATGTCTGGCGGGGTGGAAGGATCCAGTTGAAAAGCGTGATTAGGGCTTTTGTTTCTCTTATGATAGCAGCAGGTCAGCATGCGACAGCTGAAAATGTCAGACTGAGATGCGTCTCTCTTTCCACACACCCTTCTACCATCGCCGCCGACACCGCCACCGCCGGCCAGCCGACCGCCGCCACCGCCTGCAGTCACCGCCATCACGCCAGCAGGGAATTTCGAGCTGAGTCTGCTTATTGCTTATTTTTTTTGTTTGAGCTTTTTGTTTTTTAAAAATTTTTATTTTCACTCAGTCTTTTTTGTTTCGGAGGAAAGAAATATGGCGCTGCAGAGGGCGCGAGTTTCTAAAAGACGGTCGCGCGAACAAAGTGCTCTCCTCAACTGCCCGGCTATTTTTTTATCTCAAAGGAGAGAGCGTCACGTAGTTGAGGTTCACGCTTCTCTTGAAGCGTACCGAATTCTCGAGAAATGCAAAGCTGAGCGCCATCGTCGTTATACAAGAGCGGAAAAGGAAAACGTAGCGACATGGCCGAGAGCCGTCTTCTCAGAACAGCATTTACTCTACCATTGCATAACAGCCGCTCTCAGCGCCCCCACTCGTTGGGCGTTTCATGAAAAGAAAGAGCGCCGCTACTCTCCTCACCCTGCCTCCTCTTATAAAGTGAGAATAAGTGCTATGAAACGATTCGACAAGCCTATCGGTTTCTTGGGAGCGACTGCAGCTCCCACTCGGTGGGCGCGCGTGGTGGCCGACGTGAACACGGTCTCTAAACGTTTCGACGTCGTCACTTGTTATCCCGCATATTGCAACGCAGCCGAATTGAAGAAGATAGGGACGCACTATTTCAAACCATACGCTCCAATATGTATTTGTCACCGCCGCGCTCACACGCCTTATTGCTTTTTCGAGACGATCGTGTCACAACACAGAAATAGAAAAAAAAGCGGCAAAGCGACGAGCTTTGCCTAAATGATCAAAAAAAAAAAAAAAAAAAAAAAAAAAAAAAATTAATCTCCTCCTCCTCCTCCTCCTCCTCCTCCTCCTCCTCCTCCTCCTCCTCCTCCTCCTCCTCTTCTTTTTAAAAAATAAAATAAATATTTGTATCAGACTCCTCTGGAGTCTGATACAAACATTTATGACTATTGAGTGAAAATAGAATTTTATCGCAAAAAAAAAAAAGAAAAAAAAGTCACTTCTGCCGCCGCTACTGTGACACCGGCCGGTATCAATAAAAAGGTCGGCTGACTTTTCTCCACAACCATTCACTACCGACCGTTCGAGTGAGAAACACAGCAGACAGTCAGACACACAACCGCTCTCTGACGCGTCCTGAAAAAAAACAAAAAAATGTCCAGTAGTAAAAGCAAACTCTTCACAGAAATTCATTTCGACGCTCGACTACAAGGACCCTTTAGTTGTATCATTAGCGGTCCGTCGGGTTGTGGAAAATCGCGCTTGGTGGATCAATTTCTGAGCGACGTGAACAATTTGGTCACGCCGCCGGTGGAAAAGACTTTTTACCATTACGGCGAGTGGCAACCTCTGTTTGAAAAAATGCAAAATCAGTACGGTGTGGAATTCAGAGAAGGTCTTCCTAGCAAAGAGTCTATAGCGGGAGACGTGGAAGTAGCAGAAGACGCTTTACGACCCCACACTCTACTGATATTGGACGATCTGATGAGCAGTTCCAATCAGCAAGTGGTAGCCGACATCTTTACTAAATACTCTCATCACTGGAACGTGAGCGTCATATACATCACTCAGAACCTATTCCAGAAATCACCCGACTTTCGAACTATGAGTCTGTACGCTCACTACATGATCGTTTTCAAGAACCCGCGCGACATGGGGCAAATAGCTAGTCTGTCTCGCCAGGTGTTTCCGTCCAACGCGGCGGCCCTCTCTAGTATATTTACCCATGAACTCAAGCGACCTCACTCATACCTCCTTCTGGACTTCAAGCAGTCAACACCTGACGATCTGAGAATACGCTCCTCTTTGACGTCCATACACTCTCAGCTAGTGTTCGTACCGCTAGACAAAAAAAAGAACAAGAGAAAGCAGTAGCAAAAAAATGTCTTCTCATCTACTCGAAAGACACTTTGGTACTCTCAAGCACTTAGCTAAGTGCTCGCCAAAGGACTGCTCGCATCTAATAGACTCTGGAAGCGACGATCTGATCGCAGCGTTAAGTGAGATCTGTCACAATTTACTGGTAGGGAACATCCCGCTCAGCGACAAACAACTGGACAAGCTTCGAGAATCGGCTGACGTGTTGAGGGAGGTCGGCAAAAAATCTACGCCCATCAAAAAAAAGAGACGCGTCTTGGTACAAGAGGGAGGTTTCCTCATTCCGGCTCTCATAGGGATGGCCTTACCGCTTATAAAGAGCATTCTCCGTATATGAGACACCTCATTCGACACCTACTCGCCGACAGCACCACCACCACCACCACCACTACCGCCACCACCAGCGTCATTGCCACCGTCGTCCCCATGACGGACTCAGAGCAGCAACAACACTACAAACGTTTAGCGCTCGTGGATCCTGAGACGCTCTACAAATCATCACGAGCAGGTCTACTTCATCATGTGCCCGCTGCTGCTGCTACTACTAGCGCTGCTACTACTGCAGTCGCTGCTGCTAGTACTTCTACTGCTCCAAACCTTCCTCCTCTTCCTGATGAGCGCACTGAAAAGAACGAGAGTTCCGCTCCTGCCACCGCCGCCCGCCTACCTGCCGACATGGCCTATTACCACAAGCAGGCAGAACAGTCCCTTCATCCCGACGCGGCCTTGCACCAGGTGCTACAGTTTATCTACAGGGACTTGGATTTAGTGTTGAACGACCCCACTTTGGAATCGCGCGAGAAAATGTTGAAATACCGAAGGTTGTTGAATAGATTGCAATTTTTTTTCGCGAATCCCCACATCAGCAACATCTCTTCGTCCTACTCTTCTTCGCCCCCGGCTCACCTCCGTCAGTCTGCTGAAGAGGCCAGCGCGTCCCTACTCGAGCGGTTGGTGAACCAAGTTCCCAAGAGGAATCGCACTCGGACCGTGGCGCTGTACAAACAATTGGAGAAATCCGGTGTGATCAAGTGGAACGAGGATGGTGCGGTGCGCGAGATGTCGGGTCGGAGAATACCACCTGAGCATCGCATCAACATAGTGGACTTACTGAACGACGCTGCTAGGTTCAGGAAGACGGCGCCCAGACCGGCGGGCTACTCGCCGTTCACGAAAGCGCTGCGCGAAGCAGTTCCCACAGACTCCTTGATCGGAAACCATCTGTATAAAGCGAGCGGACCTGGCTGAAGTTTGGACACACGGCTTGCTGACAGAGGTCGGAAACGACCGAGCTTCGACTCGGAAGAAGGAGAAGCAGCAGCAGCAGCAGCAGCAGTAGCAGCAGCAGACTCTTCTCTCCAGGTGGACGATCAATCCTCTGACGACGAGGAGGACGACAGTGAACTTTTCCAAACTCCGACTTCCTATAGGAGCGTGGCGAGTAAGAAAAGGAGAGGGCGCAACCGCCTAGCGGCGAGCTCGTCGTTCACGCCCTCAACAGGCCCACCATGGGCAAACCAGTGAAGAGACTGACCAAGAAGGAAAAAGAAAAGAAGCGCGTAGTAGCTAGATATACCGACGTCAAAGCGCCCTCCAGTTTCACTAGCGTGACTAAACTCCAGAAACATCATTTTCGCCACCTGAACCCGGCCGTCATCCGAGATGCTTTAGTGTCGCTGGACGCCTACACTAAACATAAACCCATTCGGAGAAAATTCGCAAGGAACAAGACTATAACCGGCGCAATCGATCAGCAGTGGCAGATAGATCTGATGGACATGCAAGCTTTGGCGTCTCACAACGACCGCTTCCGGTACGTGGTGACGGCGATCGACGTTTTCTCTAGGTACGCGTGGGCCGTTCCCATTAAATCCAAGAGCGGCGCTGATGTCACCGAGGCCTTCCGAGAGATGACAGGCACTGGCGAGAGACGACCGCGCACTGTTCAGACAGACAAGGGGAAAGAGTTTTTGAACAAGATCTTTCAAGATCACTTGAAGAGCGAGGGCATAGAGTTCTTCACTGGCGAGAACGACGACATCAAAGCTAGTATAGTGGAGCGCTTGAACCGCAGTCTGAAGGAGAAGCTGTGGCGTTATTTCACACACAAGCGCACGTATCGCTACGTAGACGTACTGCACCATGTAGTGTCTTCTTACAATCGCACTCACCACAAGACGTTGAAAATGGCGCCGGCTCAAGTCAGCTCGGAAAACAGCGAAACAGTTTTCTACCGACAAGATCTCCCAACTAACAAACAAATCGACGAAATATGGAAAAAGAAGAAAAAAACAAAGACGTCCGCCGTCGACGTCATCGCTCCGAGTGAGGATGTTGAGAACTAAAGGCGCCTTCGACAAAGGGTACGAGGGAAACTGGCGCGAGGAAGTGGTCGACGTTGCTAAGACGTTGGGAAGCAGAGGGTTCGAGCTGAAAGACGACAAGGGTGAGGAGATAAAAGGCGTCTTCTACCCGGAAGAGGTTCAGAAGGTGTACAAGAGTCGTTACGACAACAACTACCTGATAGACGAGGTGTTGCGCCGCAAGACCGTCGACGGTAAAGAGTTAGCTTTCGTACGTTGGTTAGGTTATGACGACAAGTTCAACGAGTGGATCCCCGTCAAAAAAATAACGTAGAAAAAAAAAAAAAAAAAAAAAATGAACATCACTCTACCTAGCAACAGCTCTATGGAGTATTATCCTGACAACAGCTTGACGTCTTTCCGAACTCACTTCGACTCGCCGCTCCTTCTGCCCGAAGCGTACGAAGCGGCTCTGACTGAGATCATCCTCCCTACAGAATGGACTAACGTGCACGACGACGACTTGATCATCGTTGTTCCTCTGCGCACCAAGGGTTCGCTAGAGGAGGCGATCCAGGTTTTAAAAGAAACTAAATTCTCCGAAGGAAAAAAACCACAGGTAGACTGGAGGGGAATGAAAAACGCGAACGGTCTGAGCAAGCTAACGTTCAGCTCAAAATTCCCGCTGAGCTGGAAGGAAGCGAGCTATGTAACGGTGGAAGAGATATCAGACACGTCGGAAGAGCAGCAATTGAAACCGGAAACAAAAAGGTTCAAGAGAGAGGTCGACTTGAGACAGACGAATGCCGTATACAAGCAGTTCTTGTTCCCGGCGGTGAAGAAGAAGGCGATCAGCGATCAAGCAAGACAGATGATCGAAGAGATGGAGAAAGACATGGGAGTGCGCAGTTTCATGCCAAACATATTCGAGATACCTCCTATTTTCACCGGAAGCAACCACACCCTAATCGAGCGCTAGAGTGAGACGTTGCGAGATGACAGACTAGAGGGCGACAGCTTCTTGCTCAAACCGATGCGGATCTTATCGTACGACGCCAAGACGAAACGCGTCACCATCAAACCGCCGAGACACTGTGCTGTCCTGCTGAGTCAGCATCTCGCATGAGTTCTAGGCTTCGGAGAGAAGACGTGTTTCGCGTCGCCGACTACCGGCGCCTACTCGATGGATGTTTACGGGGACGTGCACTCTGTGTACATATACACCGACATGATCCAGGAGAGACGTGTGGGCGACATGCAAGTGCCGCTGTTGCGCTGCGTGGCGGTGGACAGAGGCGGAAAGCGTCGAGGTGGCGTGCAAGCTATCAGTTTTCCCCATTTGGATTATTTCCCCTTGAAATCCAAGAGGTTTACCGAGGTCGGCATCTATTTAAGAGACCGATCCGGTCATTCCATCCCATTCGGTAGAGGCGAGGTGACCGTGACACTTCATCTGAGACCTATTGAGCGCTGAAAGAGAGAAAAATGATGCGTCAATGCGTTCCGTACTTTCCACCCAGGCGCACTGTCGGCAGAGGGTACAGCGATTACTACAACGCGCAGCTGGGCAACAGCGTCAACGTGTACAGCGGGCGCTCTTTCCAGAGCGGGCACGGTTTGGGCGGCGCTCTGTTAGGTCTGATGCGCTCGGCTACCCCGCTATTGAAGTCGGTGGGAAAAACGCTGCTCCGCGCCGGTGTGGGCGTAGCTAAAGATGTGCTGGCGGGTCGGACTTTAAAGAGCAGCGTGAAAGACCGAGGCGCAGGCGCTCTGAAGAGACTGGCGAGTACGGCGTTCTTGGGAGGAAAGACGCCTGTCGCGTCTAAGAAAGGGTCGAAACGTCGCCGGCATTCTCCTCAGACGGGCGGTGGCTCTTGCAAGAGACGTAGAGGGGATGTATTCGACCGGTAAGCGCCTAGGCGTTCAGGTATAAATAAAAAGACTGGAGGCGGCCGGCGTCAGTCTGTCGGCCGCGTGAAGAGAGAACACAATGGCTTACGTACACGAGAGCAGTAACGAGTGCGCGCTCTCTGAGCTCGACCTGCACACCGTAGCGCCGACTCAGACTACTATCTTAAAGTCGTCTTTCCTGGGGATAGAAACAAAAAACTCTTTAGAGGATGGAGGTAACATAAATTTCACCATCAACAAGTCGCAAGAGTACACAGACCTGAACGAGAATTACCTTCATCTGGAATGTCAAGTGCTGAAAGCGAACGGAGCGGCGATCGAGGACACCGACGCGGTAGCTCCGGTGAACAACTTGGCTCACTCGCTCTTCAAAGACGTCCAAGTCTCCATCGGCGGTTTCAAAGTGTCTGGCAACACCGAGACCTACCCTTACCGAGCTTACTTGGAAGGGTTACTCAACTACAACAAAGACGTGAAGAACGGCGTCATGAGCGCCCAGGGGTGGCATGAAGATACGCCCGGTCAGCGCGACTGCACTTTGACCTGGCTCATCAACCGAAGCTCATCGTTGGAGAGACAGAAATCAATCTCACTCTGAAACAAGCGGCGCCCTCTTTCTATCTGATGTGCGCCGCTGACGGAGGCTACAGCTTGAAGATCTACAAAGCAAAGCTCTACGTGCGACGCGTGCTGGTGGCGGACGCTGTAGCGGAAACGCACGAGAGAGCGGTGATAGAACACGGGCCCTTCGACCACCCGGTGAACAGAGTGGAGGTGACGACGTATGCCATCCCTCAAGGTAACAGAGATCACAGCTACACGCACTCCAACACAGGCCAGCTTCCCAAGTCGATGATGATTTGCTTCCTTGACCACGACGCCTTCAACGGTAGCTACACCAAGAACCCGTTCGAGATGAAGCATTACGACATCAGCTCGCTTCAAGTGATAGTGAACGATCAGAAAGTGCCGAACGACGCCTACGTGCCCGACTTTAAGACCAAAGCGGCCGTGAGAGAGTACTTGGCGCTACACACGGAAACGGGGATGTACGAGGGCGCGCGCTCCTGCGGTATTTCATACGATCAATTCCTGAACGGTTACACGGTGTTCCCCCTCGGCTTAACCCCAGACAGATCGCACGACGGGTGTCGCGTGAACCTTATAAGAGCGGGTCAGCTGAGGGTGGAAGTCAGTTTCCGCTCGGCGCTACAAGCGACAACAACGGTGCTACTCTACTTGGTGTACGACAACGTCGTCGAGCTGACCCGAGATCGACACCCCGTCACCGACTACCACATGAACTGAAGACAAGACGGCGGTACTTGGCGTATCGTATGAACACGCTTGAAATAAGCAGAGTGTTGAAGGAAAACGTTCACACAAAACATCGTTTCCTGGGCGTTTTCTCTTGTGACACTATTCCGAAGCACCCTATCAAAGACACTTGTTTCGTGAGCAACACAGATCCGCAACATTCACCAGGTCAGCATTGGGTGGCGTTTTACGTGTCAAGCACGGGTGAAGTGTACTACTTTGATTCCTTCGGCTTACCGCCGCTGAGTGCGGAGTTCTTGTCTTTCGTGGAACGCTCTGCTCCGTTCAAGTGGCAAAGAAACCGCATTCAACTACAAGACACTTCTGCTGACACCTGTGGACCTCATTGCGTTCATTTCCTAATTGAAGCATGTCGAACAAGAAACCCCAAGAAGTGTGTCATGCGCATGAGCAAAATCCCAAAGCTGAGCGACCGGGTCGTGAGTCAGAAGCTATCGATGATGCTGTTGTGACGGGTTGTTGCGATGGCGGCCGTTTCATGGAGGCAAAGATTCTCTGCCTTGCCGAAATGGTGTTGGATTTATCCAAAGTCGTGCAATGTCTATTGGAGAGAAGTCGTCCGGGGTGTGGTGGTGCGAGTGACGGCGGCGTGAGACTTTGCGGCCTGTTGAGTTGCTGCAAATCGAAGAAGCAAGCTAAAAAAGCATAAACTTGTGTGTTTTTTCTGATTGAAATGAAAATAAAGAATAAAATGAAAAGAAAAGAAATTATCTTGTTGTGTTTTTATTTCTATATATAAGTTACATAACTTTTTTTTGTTTGTTTGTTTACAAACAGTCACGTGTCACGTGGTGTTGTTTACAAACAAGAGAGCCACGTGGTGTTGTTTACAAACAAACCCTAAGTAGGTCACGTTACCCTAGTTACCAGAATGCCGGCTTCTGATTGGCTGAGCCTAAGTAGGTCACGTGACGTAAGTAGGTCACGTTACCATGGTTACCAGAATGCCGGCCTCTGATTGGCTGAGAGCTTCTAAGTAGGTCAGTAGGTCACCCAGAATGCTGGCTTCTGATTGGCTGAGAGCCCTAAGTAGGTCACGTTACCATGGCAACGGGTCACGTGACCAAATGGAGGCCTCTGATTGGCTGCATGTCGATTGAGTAATAAACAGTACTTAACTATAGTCCCGTTCCGATACATACTATACTACTAGTGTCTCAACCCCATAGGGTCGCCATGATGCTTTCAAGGATGCAGCACTGGCGAGTTACTCACCAGGGCTGCATTGGTGTATAATGACGACCAAGGGCATAATACAGTAATGGTGCCAACTACCATACCAAATACATCATGTCTTTTACGAGATTGTATGGGTATACAAGATTATTTCTATAATATTTTATAGATACTCAAGACGTTCCGCACCATTACAGTATCTTATAGGTGACAGGTGACGATGTCATCAAATGAATAAATTGTCTAAAAAAGCAACTTTGTGACCTGGGTGCCTTAATTTCGGCGACTTTCCAACCTGGGGGGGGGGACCCTCTGCACCCCAAATGCTCTCGTACATAGGTTTGTGCTCTAGGAACCTTGGCATCCCTGGCATCCCTGTTTGTGCATACATTGTATATATGCACTTTGATGTTGAAATTCCCGGGCCCACACATTTTTTTGAGGCTGCGGGCCCGGGTGGCCCATGGTCTTAAAAGTTAGTGTCTGCCCCTGAATGCATACATTAAGGTATCATGCCGTCCTTATAGGGTTAATTACACATTGTATTCCTTCAGCTTGCCTCATCCTCTCTGAACCCGTAAACACACTGTCGTCAGGCGGTGAGAATCACAGAGAGACAGCCTGAGATACAAGCAGAGCGGGATAAGGACAGAGGGAGAGAGTCAGAGAGAGACAGAGACAGACAGAGACAGAGACAGACAGACAGACACAGACACAGAAACAGGGACAGAGATTGAGATGGAGAGGGAGAGAGAGAGGGGGAGAGAGAGAGAGAGGGAGGAAGAGAGAGAGCGAGCGAGAGAGAGACAAAGAGATAGACAGACAGAGACAAAATGACGGAGGGGGATAAAGAGAGAGACAGAGGGACACATACATAAGAATGTAGAGCAATACAGAATTGGTGGAACAAAGAAGTATATATATCACTGTTGAACCAAAGACACAAAGAAAGAAAACACAAAGATACACAAGGGCATTTCCTGCTGGATATCCCGCCGTCCCTACACCCCCCCCCCCTCCCCACTCTTGTCACCTCTCACCTGTCCCTGCCTGCCTTCACGCCAACAGGTGTCTCGTCACGCCCCCCCACCCCTCCTCACCCCTCCCCCTCCCACTCTCTCCCCCTCACCCCTCCCCCTCTTTCCCTCATCACCTTTTTCTCCCCACCTCTCCCCCGCCCTTCCCCCCCTCACCGCTTCCCACTTACCCCACCTCCCTCTCTCCCACCTCCCCTTCCTCCCCCTCTCCCTACCTCGCCCCTACACTCTAAGAACAGTATGTTGCGAGAACATGCATAAGGAGTTACACACACATATTTGCAACACACTTTTGAGATCATATGTTTTGGGAAAGAGTGTGTAGTGTGCTACACCAAAATGTGTGTTAAAAGTGGCTGCAGAAAAGCGTGTTGATAAGTGTGTAAACGTAACACACTATTCTTAGAGTTTACCCCCTCTCATCCCTCACCCCAACATCTTTTTCTCCCCACTCACCCCTTCCTCCCTTTCCCACCTCCCCCATGGCCCTGGGCTTCCCTATAGCCCATCTTAAAAGGGTCTAAAGCGGTCTCCTTTTTTCTGTCCCTAATCTCTTTGTTTTGTGGCCATATGCGCAGACACAGTGACACATATATTTCCAAAATTGATGTCAAATGTAGCTTTCCCGCTGTGAATATGGCCATAGCTGTGAAATGGTGTTAAACAACAATTACTCACTCACTCCCCCCACCTAACCCTACCTCCCCCATCTTCCCCTCTCTCCCACCTCCCCCACTTGTGCTTATTGCCCATTATACCCCTCCCACACGCACCACGCACCCTCACACAGCCTCCTGCCACACTCCTACCTTACCTGCGGACAGGTGTGCAGATATTTAACCCTTTAATGGCACATGTCGCTAAATGATGACATTTGTGTACATTTGTCGTCATGATGCACCAATGCAGCCCCGGCAAGTAACTCACCAGAGCTTCATTCAAGCATTCATGCCGATTTATGCATTCATTCAGGTGCCTCTACATGGGTCCTCACAATTTTGACCATGTTGCCGTGTCAGATTTTAGCAAAAGGGCTGTGTCATTGTGTCGAATTTTAAGTATATAAGAACTTAGAGAAAAATCCCTGTGGGTCGATTTTTGTCCCTTATTTTCCTGTGTCCGTCGATTTCTAAAATGGCCTAAAAGGGCTGTGTCGCCGTGTCGCCCATGTCGATTTTTACCCATGTAGAGGCACATTCAGGTCTGCATTCATGCATCATGATGGCAAAGGGCATGACACCTTAAAGCACTATGTGGCCCTAAAGGGGTTATTCTTCATGTCCCCGTGTAACCAAGGTGATGAGAGTCGCTGATATACCCTCACACCTGTAGCCCTTATTCGCCACCCACTCCCCTCCCCTCAGGCCAAAACGAAACGGTGTGCTTCAGACAACCCCCGACCCGAGTCTCGGACTCCCATCCTATCACAGCTCCAACTCGGATCCCTTCCCAGTAAACAAAAAACATTGATAACGTTGTATAACGTTGAATAACGTTTCTCTAAGACTCCTTACTATGGCACAACGTTATATGAAATTTTGTAACGTTATTTTGACGTAAAATAACGTTTTTTTTGTTAACTGGGTTAGTATGCTGAGTATGGTATGGGAGCAGAGGTTGTTTTGAATTGCCATTTGCCCCAATTTTCATGATTTTTTTTCTTTTGATTTTTTGTAAAAATATTTATATTTTTCAAGATTTTAGAAAATGTTTGGTGGGATATCAAGCTCTCCCAGGAAATTGCCTTTAAACTAGAATATTTAACAATTTCATGATATGCCTAAAAGTTACAGCAAGAATCAGTGATTGGCCATTCGCAACTCGTTCCAGATACTTTCAAGATTAAATAGAAATAAATCCGATCTTCCTAATTCTTTTAAACCATGTTGCCTGAAACACACTTTTTTTTCTTTTTATGGGCCTTACCGACCCAAGCTTCAACCTACCCCCACCACAACCCGACTGACATCCACCACAAGCCCCCCTCACGTCATGGGTATAATCAAGCAGGTGTTTTGGAATATATGATTAATGAAAAACATGACTGAAAATTTGTTTGCATTCTGCCCGTCCCTGTCCTTTGAGCACTCAAAAGTCTAAAAGTCATGAAAATAACCTAGGCCGCCCATTGACGGATCCAGGGGGGTGGCCCGACGGGCCTTGGCCCCCCCCCCCCTTAAAAAAAAGGGAAAAAAAGAGAAGAAAAAAAGGGGAAGAATATAGGAAGAAGAGAAAAGAAAAGAGAAGAAAGAGGGGAAAGGGAGAGAGACAATATTATATAACATGACCTGGAGGGGGGGAGGGGGCTGAGTCTTAAAATATTGCGTCCTAAAATGCATGAGAATTCATCATTTCACATCCAAAATTGTCTAGGGGGCATGCCACCAAAGCCCCCTTATATGGCCGCTGTGCTTCGCTCGCGGGAAACAGACAGTCACTCAGGGTTGGCCAGGTTTGGGCCCCCCCCCTCTAGACAATCCTGGATCCGCCACTGCTAGGAATAAGCTCAATTACATATTCCGATCATAGCACACACACATTCTGGCCTATTTCATAGATTCCCTCCAAACAGAACTTGGGAATTGAACGTTCGCAACTGGGTAGAATTCTACCCAGTTGCGAACGTTCAATTCCCGTGCCTTTCTCGTGTCATTGTGACCTACCCGGATTCTACCCAGTTGTGAACGTTCAATTCCCAAGTTCTGATTGTAATAAGGACATGTTCACAATTCTTGGGAATATCTCGTGCCTTTCTTGTGCCATTGTGACCTACCCGGATTCTACCCAGTTGCGAACGTTCAATTCCCAAGTTCTGTTTGATAGGAATAACGTGGAATTCCACAGAATATGACACAGTCAAAAGATGTTCCCATATTCTCGTGCCAGATACGTGCACAATTCTCGCAGGGATCCCGAGTTGTGACTCAGGAACCGCACGAGTTCTGCCCGAGATCTTGTTTGCAGGGTTATCCAGCAGTAAACATAATCTAAACGTGTGTATATTTTTCGAGTTTATAACGTATTTATTTACTCCGTGATTTTCAAAAATACGATACATTGAAATGAGGAACAGTTCCCCTCCTTGGCATTATGCATTTGATACAGAGGCAGTAGGTATGCCCATGCCAATTTCTGATTCAAAGGCAGTATAAGTAAAATGAAATAAATGTAAACCTGTGCCAATCTCCCCAGATATATGCCTCCCCCTCTTTACCAGGTCCCCCTTCCCGCCTCCTATATGTATTTCTGCCATAATACGATGATAATTCAGCAGAAAATGTAATTAAAAAAGGTGTATGATATAGCCAATATCTGGTTCAAAGGGAGTAGAGAAGAAAAAAAAAAAAAAAAAATGTGGACCTCCCCCTACTCACCCCCCCCCCTCTTCCTGCCTCCTACACCAGAACCGAATATCAGGTGGGTATCTGCAGCACAGGTGGCTAACTTTCACTCACCTTTTGTGCCGAACCACTGACCTTATTTGGCAGTGACCCCCCCCCCCCCCACACACACACACATCCCGAGACCTATACCCGCACAGGAAGCAGGGGATTGTCCTGTGTTCTGAATACGCCTTGTGTTTAACCCTTTAGAGTCACCTAGTCCGATGATTAGGTCTTAGCCCTTTTACATACCAATTGACCCCAAAAAGTGTAAAAATGGGAAGATTTTTTTCAAAAGTCTTCAAAATTGCATAAATTTATTCTATGCCGGGGGTATAATATTGCCCATACAGGACATTTTATTGTCCCTATTCTTCAAAGTCAACCTACGGTGGAGACCTAAGAGAAAGCATTTCACACCTTGGTTATTTTCACATTACCGAAGGTTAAGTCAGATAGACAATGGTTATGAAAAGGGTATTAGAATTAACTACAGCTTGCTGGTAGGGCGACTTTAGCTTCGCCCTCGTTTGGCCCCCACCAGCAAGCTGTGGTTAATTCTACATACCTTTTCATAACCATAGTCTATCTAATACATGTTATTGTACAAGCACTCGGAACACATTTGAGTAGGATTTAGAATACGGAAAAATTGGGACCGTCTCACTTTAAAGAACAATGCGGTCCTTAACGGTATATAGGGGTATGTATACAGGGGTGTAGGGGCGGCATGTGTGCATGAGGGCGTGTAACGACCCTATCCTGCACATCGTCCCCCTTTCTGTCACCTGCGCCCCCCCCCCCCACACACACACCCTAACCTTCTATGTACACATGTGTGGTTAGCCCTTTTAGGACGGAATCATGCCTCAATATTCCATGGGAACCCTTTAAGGGCGGCATGACACCTTAATGCATGATGCCCCTGGTCGTCATGATGCATGAGTGCAGCCCTAGAGAGCAACTCGCCAGTCCTGCATTCAAGCATCATGCCCACCCTATGGGGTCGTAACAACCCTGAAGGACCGGCATGATGCTCCAATGCAGCCCTGGCGAGTTGGTGCAAATGTTATCTTTGAGTGACACGTGTCCTTAAAGGGTTCATTTGCCAACATGATACTCCCCGGGATGATACTACACTCTCGGCACTTATATGCCCCGCTTTGTGTGACTAGGACAGTGCTAAACAAGGGAGTGATTATTCTTGAAGGTAAGAAATGAGCACTCCCTAAAACACTGAGAGTATTTGATATGTCCTGTACTTCACACTGAAGCTGCGGCATATATTGCACGTGTTATTGGCAAGGTGTAAAGTGTCTAGTACATGACCTTAGTTTTTCCTGTTACTCTCCCCAATCATGGAGATTGCCCCACTATGTTTGTTCCTTCCCTCAGCCCTTTGCCCCAAACCCATTAACCCTCTCACATACCCTTACCCATTACCAACTATTCAAGGTACTAAGAATTCAAACCACCTTTACGCCACACTCTCTAGCTACAGGGAGGGATTATTTCGACCCCTTGACCCCCCCGGGGGGGGGGGGGGGGGGGGGGGGTAACACACATAGCTTACTGTTGCAATCCCGGATGGACATGAGACTTGCTAGAAATCGACACGGTAAAAAATCTGGGTACCCATGTAAAGTCACAGCTTGCATCCAAGGCCTTTAACCCTCTCTATACATTTCCTGGCCTGGTAGAGGGGTGCGGTTGAGTCTGCGTGTCCCTGCGTGTGATGTGTTTACCACTTTAACCCTCTCCCCAGTAAACAAAAAACGTTACACTACATTTTGTAACGTTATTTAACGTTATATAACGTTATACACAGTTTTAGTACGTTATTTTGACGTAAAATAACGTCTTTTTGTTAGCTGGGTCTCCACATTTCCTGGTTTGGTCTGGAAGGGGAGGGATGGGGGTGTCAGGAGGAGGAGGTGGCGGAGGGGGGGGGGGTCATGTTTAGCAATACATGTCACATGTCTGTAAATAAATGTTCATAAAATCATTTTATTCGATCATACAGGTCTATGCAGTGAAGCTAGGTGAAAACAATGGATATTTCTAATATCAATTTTGCATAAATCGGCAGATTAGAGCCCTGTGGATAGTGGAGCACGATGCCAATCAAACTTGAGAATCTGAGAATAGCAACAAATTGAGCACAAAATCGGTTAGTGGAGCCTCAGAGCTTAAGTTACATGGTAGCTTATTTGGTGAGAATACCACTTTAACCCCCTCCACATTTCCTGGCTTGTGTCTCGGTATGGGGGTGGTGGGGGGAGGGGGCTTGTTTGGGAGGGGGTTAGGGTGATTATTCGGCACCTGCGGCAGACTACGGCAGCTGAGTAGTTCACCCCGCCACCACCGGAGGGCGCCACATGCCTCCAGACTAACCACGTGTCCTGTGACGTCAGAGGGCAGGCAGCAGGTGACCTTGACCCGTGACCTTTGACCCTGGTAGAGGCAGATGTCAGGTGCTCCGTGACCTACATACAGACTGAGGGGGGGGGGTGTCGGGGGGGGGGGGTAGGGGGCACTAGTCAAGGTCATCTCCTACAAGTAGGAGAGGGTCCAGATGCCCCCGCCAAGACACACTATAGGTGGATATAGTCAAGACCGGAGAATTTGGCGAAATTCCCCACTTTGAGGTCGTAATGCCCCTTGATAGGTGCTAACATATTACCATCAGATACCATCTTACAGTCTTAGTTTAACAAGCCCTTCAAAATGTGATTAAGTTTAAATTGATATACCACTTCTGAGGATTTAAGGGCACACCCTGGAGTTTAGGGTGGTCATTTATGGTAGTGATAGGACCCTGGAGGTAATAAAGCTGACCACTAGACATTTAGGCATGCTCCCCTGTTGAGAAATTTACACTCACCTAATGACCCCCTACAGTTTTATCAATTAACTTTCTCTTTGGCGGCTTCGCCAAATTCTCCGGTCTTGACTATACTCAAGGTGTAGACTTAACCCTTTAAGGACGGCATACTGCATTCATGCATCATGATCAGGCCCTTCAAAAGATGCATGAATGCATCCCCGATAAGTAACTATTGACTTGGGCACCTTGATATTCAATATTGATAATAACGTGGTAGGTAACCTAGCTAACAAAAAAACGTTATTTTACGTCAAAATAACGTTCTAAAACTGTGTATAACGTTATGCTATAGTGAGTGGCCTTAGAGAAACGTTATATAATGTTAAATAACGTTACAAAATGTTGTATAACGTATTTTGTTTACTGGGAACCAATAGTTTCATTCAAGCCCCCAGCAACTTATTCTGCCATTCAATATGCAAATACGTAAGATGGATATATCTGAAGCTCATTTTCAATAACTGAATAAGTTTTGAAGAAGTTCTCAATGTTAATAGTTTTCCACACCTCAGATGTGGTTAAATGTTGATCAATAAGGTACCAGCATGCAACCACTGCTCTACTGCCAAGCCAAATCTGACTCAATTTCAAAGTACAACCAAACCTTAACATTTCAGCACTGTTGATAGTGTGGGGGATTAAACATGGGCTGAAGCTGGCTCACTGGCTACACAAGTACCCAGAGGCCATAGCGATGACTCTGGTTTCTTCGTATGGGTGGCCATGTTAGTTCTGAGCTCGCAATGTATCGTGAGACTTAGGCAGTGACCAGACACACACGTACCATAGCTTCTGGGTAACCAGCTTCAGTACGAGAGCAAAACCAAGGTCTCACGAGATCGCTGGTGTCGGTGTAAACAGTGTGGTCGCGGGTGCAAGTCTGCACCAGTTAGAACGCTATAGTTACAGAACCCTATACATAAGTCCACTTTGGCACCAACTTCCTCTCTCCCAGGGACTTAACTTCCTTCGTTTTCTATAGAAACTAGGTGTGAATATGGCATCAAATTTGGGACCCTTGTCAGAGGAGGCACATCAGCAAAATATTACTTTTTTGTCGGAAGATTTAGAAAAAAAAGGGGAGCAAGTAAAACCCATGGAACATAACCGACAAAAGCTAGACCTAAACCATACCCTACTATTTCTGACTTTACAAAAAAAAAAAGTATATTTATGTATTTGTTGTTGCACCAATGCAGCACCGGCGAGTCATCCTCCATGCATCATTACGACAAATGTAATCTTTTAGCGACATGCCCTCCTTGAAGGGTTAAAGGGTTAGTAAACAACAGACACAGAACAACACGCTGAGTAGACGCCAAGAAGACGCCAAGTAGACGCTCTATAAATGCCTCTAGGTGAGTCAGGGTCAACACACGGTGTGTTTTGGGATGAGAAGGTTAAATGTTGAGACAGATTCCCCCAGGCTGCAGTGCTGAGGCCAAAAAAAAGAGGTTTGTTTCAGGTAACATGGCAAGAAAATGTAGGGTCGGTGGGTCTGATTTCTTTTTTTTAACTTTTTTTTTTTAACATGAAAATACTAGCCGGCCTCTCCAAAAACCTAAAAATTTACCAAAAAAGGGTAAAAATACAAAAAAATCTTCAAAATTGCATAAAAAAACGTGGGGTCGGCCCTGTTTTGATAGGGTCGGTCGGGTTACCTGAAACAAACCTTTTTTTTTTTTAGGCCTGAGTCAGAGAGGTGTACACCGCTATCTGTGTCAATTTTGCATATGTAGAGTTTTTGGTCGCAGAAAAGACAACTCGGAAGGTTCTTCGAATTTCTGGATGCAAAAGAGAGGTTTATTTATCGTTCCTATACAGTCAAGCTAAATACGGTTCCACTTCCCAAATATGGCATGTTTGCTCCTATTCCAGTCAAGCATGCATGTGTTCTATTTATATCAGTCAATGTATCTTTTTAATTACATAATCGATCTCAATTAATTGTATACAATGGCGTCATTATCTGGTTATAATAGCTCTTGTTTAACGCCCAGCACACAATGCCCATTGACCCCCATGTACACCTCAGCCAATCAGAGCGTCATTAGTCAGTCACTGCGGGGGAGGTCTTAACTCTTTAAGGACAGCATAGTGCTTTAATGCGCTATCCCAGCTAACAAAAAATCATAATGTTATATGACGCTTTGTCATAATAAGGAACCATAGAGAAACGTTGAAAAATGTTATATAACGTTTTTTGTTTACTGGGATTTATTTTGTTGAATGCAGTCCTGGTGAGTAACTCGCCAGTGAAGCATTCAAGCATCATGTCGGTCCTGCGGGATAGTGCACTCCTGCAGGGTTGGCGTCATGCTTGAATGCAGCACTGGCGAGTTACTAGCCAGGCCTGCATTCAAGTATCCTGCCAACGGACCCTACAGAGTTAAGACATTCCCAATGAATCGGCATGATGCACCAATGCAGCTCCAGTGAGTTACTCACTGGGGCTGCATTCATGCATCATGACGACCAATGTCATCTTGTAGCTTCAAGGGTTAACATAGCGTGCCTCCGTCCCATCTATCCAGGTAGCACCACGGTAAACACAGGGTCCCTCCGCATGCCACTTTAAAGCTGGGCCGTCAGGGAATAAGTTCAGCTTTTTTATACATAGGCTAAAATAACAGTTCCACCAGAGGGCAGCAGTGTTTGGACAGGGGACCATGAGCATTGGACAGCTTCAACATATTTACCCTATCTTGTGCCTGTAAGAGCTGAGCTCCCAACCCTTAAAAGCCCTCTTGTGAATGAAAACTGAACTATATCCAAAAGTGCTTTTGGCCTCACTTCAACCATGACGGTCTAGCTTTAACACTACATGACTATATACTATTCTTTTTCTTTTTAAAGTTAGCATAAAATGCCCTACCTTCCCAGCCAACACACCCTAGTGGGCCCTAGATGGGTCACAGATGGGCTGCCTTATGGGGCCCATATGGGCTGCCCATCTGGGGCCCGCTTCGTTTTGACCGGGGCTATCAGGTGGGGCCCAGAAGGGCTTGCCCAGGTTTGAAGTGGGCTGGCCCTGTTCAGATCTAAGTGGGACCCAGGTGGGCTCCTTTATTTGGGGAACACATAATTGGGGGTGGGGGCTGGGGGCTGGGGGCTGGGGGCTGGGGGCACAAACACAACATTTTCTTTACCTATAACCTTAGTTGTTATGTAGTTGATGACCATACATGTTAAGAGTAGTTACCAACAAGTATTCAAGTGGGTCAATTAATTTATCTGCATTAAATTTAGTGTCATCTCTTCCCTTCATTTAGGGAGGAGAAGCAAAATACATCCTTTGATTAAGTACAACTCTGATCACATTGGTTGACACAGTCAGAGTTCCTGTGAGTCTGATAGTGATACCTGAGGGAGCCCTGGGATTATGTAGTATAATCAAATCCCAGGGAAAGGTGTCAGTATCAGAATTCTCCTCGTTTCTCTATTTGTATGCAAACTTGTGTAGACAATTTAGTATAATATGAACGTAATGTGAAAACTGTATCATTTCAATGGTTTTAAAGGAATTGTGAATTTATGGCTCATTGTAATGAAGACAAGAAAATGTCTATAGGATTTCAAATCCCATGTACTCTCAATGATGACATCTAGTGGTAAGCTCAGGAACAATACTTGCCCACTTAGCCCAGGCCTAGCCCAGGTGAACCCCACTCTTTTGGGGAAAGGTCTTTGAAACTTAATCATGAAAGTTGTGTTGGTAGAATTAGCCCAGAAAGTGAAGTTAATGGGTTGGCCCACATGGGGCCCATCTGGCAGCCCACACCAAGCCCATGGAAAACCCATTCAGACCTCAGCCCACTTAGCCCAGCTCTAGCCCAGGTGAAACCCAGGTAGATAACGTAGCATGAGAAAAAATATTTGAACTTGCATTTTCTAGAAAAAAGGTACAAGTGAGGATAAATTAAAATATCTGCAATGCAAGATATCCATTAAAAACTAAGTTCACTACATGGGCTCAGCCCACCTGGGCCCTATCTGGCTGCCCATGCTGAGCCCATGGGAAACCCAGGGATACCTTTGCCAAGTTTGCCCATTTCCAACCCAGATGATACCCACGTTTACAAAAACGCATATAATGTCAATTTAAAATGTGAATTAATTGAATATTTTCAGAAAAGAGTATAAATTGAAGGATTTGCAGTGCAAACATAACATGTTGATATTCTGGGCTGAGCCCAGATGGGCCCCATCTGGAAGCCCAGACAATTACCAGTTAATACCCAGATATGGGCTAGCCCATGGTGCCCAGGGACACGCCCATATGGGGCCCATTTGGGTGTGTTGGCTGGGTTGTATTAAGTCACGATCGGGCCTTTTTATATTCAATAATTTTGCAGCAATTAGTATTCGTGGTGAAGAAATGTCAACAATATGCACTATATATAGCTAGTTCATGTAAACAGTAGAATGTACTGTAGATCTACAATAGAATCTACCGTAGAATGGGTTTACAGTAGAATAATCTATTTACCTACAATAAACTGTACACCTACAGTACACTCTACTGTATAGCCACAGAGTTGGCAACCACATTTTTACAAGATTTCATGCACCATATTCTTTAGCTTGTTCACCCACCAGGGCGGCATTCATGTATCATGACCACAAAGCTAGGATATATTATATACATAGAGAAAAGAAAGAGCGTCAAAAGGGAGTCCAGTTTGCCTCCGGAATGACTCCCCTCTTTAGGGGGAGCCCAGGTCCTTATGTGACTCCATTAGGTGAGTCAGGAAAGCTCTCCCAGGTGACTTCATTAGATCACCCAGGGCCAATCAGAGAGTCACCCAGGCTACCTTATGCAGCCTGGGATCCCCTAAAGAGGTGAGTCATTCTGGAGGCAACCTGGACTCCCTTTGGACGCTGTTTCTTTTCCCTCACTCTATAGGCATCAAAGCAGAATTCGGAGACTGTCACTGTGTTCTGCGACGTAGACATCTGTTTGACAAAGTGTGTGCGCAGAATACCAACCAAGCACCCCCCCACCCCCCAGTGTTTGGTCACCTGACGCCTCATGACGATACATACAGTTAAAACGTAAATTCATATTTACGCATGTTAACACCACAGATGGCTGAGAGAACAAAAGAAATACTCTGACTGTTTTTTTACATACAAGGTTGTATGTTGATGTGGTCCACTAAGCACACTCCTCTAGTGAGATATGATACGTGTGAGTAGCTCCACGACCGCCTTGGACAATCATAATTATTTACAGCTGATGCCTTGGACAATTACCCTTTGCTTGTCTTATATCACTTATATCTACCACATTGCTGTGCGTGGATTCGCAAAATAAAAACTTCGCATGTATTTTTAAAGTAGGCTAAATTTGGAACTTGGGGCAAACAGTTTGGACCCCTCTTGTGGGGCAAAACGGATTTTGTTGTGTGAAAATCCACCACCCCAACACACCGACCCCCTGTTGTTAAAAAATGAGCACTCCCTTAGTTGCATGGACATCACATGACATGCCGACTGTCTGAGTCAGCCTCCTCCCCCACTCTATAACTATTCTCCGAGCTTTCCGGTCTTATTTACGTTGCACAGTATAAAAGGAGATATTTTTTCAGTAGTTTCTAATGTAGATTATAACACATTCTGGTGTAGCTGCTGCTGTAGGTCAATCCAAAGAGTCAGGGTTGAACCCCGGTCAGGGCACCAGTGTAGCAATTACTTTTTTCTCATCTTTCTAACTTATTTAGTAATTCTAAATTAGTAAACCAGTAGATTCTTATAAATGAATCGAAAAATGTGGATTTATATTGATATACACCATTTAGGAAGTCAAACTCTACTTTATTCAGCTTCTGTTACAATCAATGATTTCCAGGGAGCCTTGGAACCAGAATCACCCTGATCCTTCCCCCACAAAATGGCGGGCTGCATTAAAGGATCATGCTGACAAAGGACATTAAGTTAACAGTACACTGCAAAAAAGGTGCTTAGGTTTTAAACATGTTTAGGTCTAAACATGTTTAAAGTCTAAACATTTTACTAGGTTTGTGTTTTTGAATCCTTCTGTTTAGGAATTAAACACTTTTATTCTAAACACCTAAACATTTATGTTGAATATGTTTAGATGTTTAGTATTTAAACAGTATGGAGAATTGGTGTTTAGGATGTAAACATGTAGTGTTTAGATCATAGTATATCAAACACATACCAGATGGCAGCTCTGTGGTTGACTGTAGATTCTACAACCACAACCAATATTATTGCTGTTCTAAAAGTGCTTAAATCTGAGTAAATTAATTCAGATTTCATGGGATACAAAAGGATAATAATACACATTGTAGGATTCAAGGGTAGAATGCTACTTCACGATGATCACGATGCAATAAAGCTACATCTGCTACATAGACACCTCTTTTAAGAACTCTAAGAATGGATAAAGCATTATTTTCCCTAAAGTACTGTTGTATATAGACTCAAGGTTGTGTCTATGTTAGACTAGAGGCCTATGTGAAATAGTGATGCATGTACATTGGCTCATCTGGAGGGGGGGGGGGGGACTGCTCGAAGTCTCTCCTAGACACTATATATATATGGAAATAAAATAAATTAGGAATTTATTCAAATATCAGTATCTAAACATAATAATAATCTACATGTCTCTAGACACACCACTTTCATCCTTAAACATTTGACATATAAACACAATAATATGCTAAACTCTTGAGTTCTAAACACTTCATTCTTCTAAACACATTTATTTAAACACATAAACTTCTAAGCACTGAGCTAAACATATTATTTATCTAAACATGTTTAGGAACATATTGTGTGAACAAATACGGGGCAGGATTGTGTTTAGGATTGTGTTTAGGATCTAAACATCTTTTTTGCAGTGTAGAACATTAGGGTGAAGGATATTAACCCTTCAAGGGCGGCATGATGCATTAATGCGTCATGCCCTTGGTCATCATGATGCATGAATCATGCCGACCTTACAGGATTCAGACACTCCCAAAGGTTCGGCGTGATGCACCGATGCAGCACTGGCGAGTTACTTGCATTAATGCAGCGTGATGACAAATGTCATCTTTTAGCAACATCCGTCCTTAAAAGGTTAAGATAACAGTAGGACATTAGGGTGAAGGGTGCACTAAAGCATGCACTAGTGCAGCACAGAGTGCTTAAAGATTCTTCTTTACCATAAAGTGTATAATAGTGCTATCTGTGCATACGTTTGGTATGTGGACACAAGGTGACAGAAACACGTTTTAAATTCTCCTCTGGAGGCCTGAGTCATGACATATATGTGGACGATCCGTCTTCATAAACACGTAACTGTGCATCAGGAATTACAGGGGTCAGGGGGTAGGGTGCAGGGGGGGGGGACTGAAGGATGTCCCATTTTTTGCTTGCCTGAATGTATGAATGAGTGAACTTCTCAGGAATGTATCTCAACAATTAAGGACAAAATCCAGTAAACAAAAAACACAATGCAATGTTTCAGAACGTTTCCCTATTGCTCCTTACGTTCATACCCCAGTAAACAAAAAGCGTTATACAACATTTTATAACGTTATATAACGTAATATAACGTTTCTCTAAGGCTCTTTACTATGGCAAAACGTTATATAATGTTTATAACGTTATTTTGATGTAAAATTACGTTTTTTTGTTGGGACGGCCATATATTCACATTAAGTAAAATCACCTTGTATGACTTTCTTACAAGTCTGCATAAAAAGTATAATTGAAATGGAGGTGCTGTAAACAAAGTGCAAATTTAATATTGTGATTTCATTATAAGTATCAACCTCTTCTGTGATCCAATTGAAACAAATGTAATTGTGTACACTCTTATATTTTTTGAGATTACAGAATAAACTCATGTCAAATTGAAATTGAATTGATATTCTACAATGTTAAAAACGTTTTTTTACGTAAAATAGGACCGAAAAAAGAAAAAGGTTTGTTTCAGGTAACCCGACTTATCTAAACAGGTCCGAGCCCACGTTTTGTTGTGGAATTTTGAAGAAATTCTTTAATTTTTGTACTTTGTTGGGGTCAATTTTGGGTTAACAAAATTTTGGAAAAAAATCTCCTCATTATTACACTTTTTTGGGTTAAATTTAGAGGGGAATTAAAAAGAAAAAGTTTTAAAAAAAATCCGACCTACTGACCTTAGAGTTTCTTCTCATGTAACCTGAAACAAACGTTTTATTTTATTTGGCCTAACGTATTTTTGTTAGCTGCATGTGAATGTATCAAGACATCATACGGCTGTTTGAGGGCTAACATAAACCGCCATGATCTCTCCGCTCACTCAGTCTCTGATTCATCATTTAAAGCAGCCCATGCGTTATTTACCGTAACACAGCAGTCATCCCACACTAATACATACACCGGTAGCACCTCGTTCCCCCAGCACACCTCACCGACAGCCCTTATGCCCTTTGTCGGTGTGATGCATTCATGCAGCTGTGATGAATAACTGAGGCCAAATTTTGTTTTGAGGCCAAAAAAGGTATGTTTCAGGTTACCCGACCCTACCTAGCAAAACAGGGCCGACCCTTGACATTTTTTGAAAAAAAAGAAGAAAAGATTTAAGTTATTTTAGGGCTATTTCAGGGTCAATTTGAGAGTCTACAAGTCGAAACCGTAATCAGCGAGTCGGTGCTGAAGTTTGCGAGTCAATTTTTGGTTTCTCTTAAGTCCAAAGTAAAATAATAATAAAAGAATTGCCTGATCAGTGGTGCATGGGATTCTCCCTGGGTGTGCACGCACCCTAAGGCCCTTATACAGGTTATAACAGTGTTCATTGCCTAGTATTATTACAGTGTTGCCCTTTTAAGCTGAACTGTCTCAAGGTCATAGTGCTATTTGTGCCATTCTGTACCAGACAAGTGTATGTGTGTATCAGCTGACCTGACCACGTGACTCATACTGACACTGCGTCCCGTGGCTACATTTTCACAACCTTTAGAAATGTAGTCAGAACCTTTCTACGGCACGGTGACAAAAGGCACTACTTCTTGCATCCCTGGATGGTCTTAGACGTTAACCCCTTAAGGACGGATGTCACTAAAAGATGACATTGGTCTTCATGATGCACCAATGCAAGTGCTGTATTGGTGCATCATGACGACCCTTTGACAGTGTCTCATTAATGCATCATGGCAACAAAGGGCATAAGGGCATAGCGCCATTAAGAATTATCTTTGATCCTTTAAGGATGGCATAATGCATTAATGCATAATGTCCTTGGTAACCATGATGCATAAATGAAGTCCTGTCGTGTAACTTGCCAGTGCTGCATTCAAGCATCATACCGACCCTATGAATGATACACTCTTGAAGGGCCTGCATGATAAACCAATGCAGCACGAGTGAGTTGAGTTATTTGCATTGGTGCATCATCGCAACAAATGTCTCATTTTAGCGACATGCCATCCTTAAAGGGTTACAGGGCTGCAGCTAGCACGTTCAGAGATCACCATAACACGTCCTCCCCCCACCTGTGGGCTTACTCCGCCCACCTCCACTCTATAAAACTTGTTTATTTTGCTGGCCCTGCTTTGGTTGTAAATTGGCATCTGTGGATTCTTTGGTCTAGGCTAGAAACCATTTATCTCTGAAGGACAACTCTTCCCCAGCTAACATAAAAACGTTATTTTACGTCAAAATAATGTTTTAAAACGTACATAACGTTATGCCACAGTAAGGAGCCTTAGAGAAACGTTACACAACTTTATAAAATGTTGTATAACGTTTTTTGTTTACTGGGTCAGGGCTTCATCACTGCCCAGTGGTTCTGACTCCCCCCCCATTAAAAAAAATACAATATTTTTATTTTAGCTATTTTAGCCATTTCTAGGGCTATTTCGTAGTCGATTTAAGGACACAGTCCGCCAGTCAAGGGCACAGTTTGCGAGTCAATTTCTGTGTCAGACAAAAAAATTCAAAACAAAAACAAAAATTCAGCCCACCTACATACCCATTTTCAGACCATGTTACCTGAAACTGACCTGTTTATGTTGCTGGCCCTGCTTTGGTTGTCAATGGCGCCTGTAGAATCTTTGGTCTAGTCTAGAACTCCTATCACTTTAACCATTGAAGAACAAGGTGTAGGGGCTTCATGGAATATGATGCACCGATGCAGTAAATGATGCACCAATGCATCATGAACAACCAGACCTTGCTGGTGCATCATCGAGAGTGTATCAACCCTGAGAGATTGATACATTCATCCAGAACTTGTGAGATACTTATGCCAAAAAGATATGAGATACTTATGCCAAAAAGATATGAGATACTTATGCCAAAAAGATTCAAAACAAAAACGAAACCCAGCTAACAAAAAAAACGTTATTTTACGTCAAAATAACGTTTTAAACCTTACATAACGTTATGCCATACTAAAGAGCCTTAGAAAAACGTTGAGATATAACGTTATATAACGTTATAAAATGGTGTATAACATTATTTATTTACTGGGAATTCTACCTATACCTACCTATTTTCTCTACAAGTTACCCGAAACACACCTTTTATCTCTGCCTCCATAACTTAGGCCAGACAACAAAAAACGTTATTTTACGTCAAAATAACGTTCTAAAACTGTATATAACGTTATACCATAGAGCCTTGGAGAAACGTTATATAACGTTAAATAACGTTACAAAATGTTGTATCACGTTTTTTGTTTACTGGGAGGGGCTTCATGGAATATGATGCACCGATGCAGTAAATGATGCACCAATGCATCATAAAGAGCCACACCTTACTGGTGCATCATCGAGAGTGTATCAACCCTGAGAGATTGATACATTCAACAAGTACTTGTGAGATACTTATGCCAAAAAGATTCAAACAAAAAACGAAATTCTACCTATACCTACCTATTTTCTATACAAGTTAACGGAAACACACCTTTTATCTCTGCCTCCATAACTTAGGGAGTGCTCTTTTTTTAACATCAGGGGGGGAGGTGAGATTTCGCGCGGAGCGTGCGAAATTTTTTCACCCCACCCCTAGAGGGATCGACATTTTTTACACCCTTGGCAGGCCGAAAACCGCGCGCGTTCGCGCCCCTTTGTAGCATAGTAACGCGCTGACTTTTTCCCTCAAAACAGGTTGAATTTTTTTGACACCCCCAAGAGGGGTCCAAATTTTTTACCCCCCCCCCCCGGTCAAGGGGTCCCAAGTTTTTACCCCCCCCCCCAAATCCACCACCCCCCCCCCTGTTGTTAAAAAATGAGCACTCCCTTAGGCCAGACGAGGCACCATTCTGCCACCTTTTACGCAGCAGCAGACGGCACAATGCCGACCTTTGTGCGCATGCGTGAACTAGTTGTAGTTGTTTGAGGACAGCAGTAGCAGTGTGGATGCCATAACCCAGATACGTGGTTGCTATGGTACAAGTGAGTCACTGTATAAGAGTTATTTATAAGAAAAGGACAGGGTAATTGTCCTATATAGATGCCAGCCGAGGATAATTACCATTATCCAAGGCAGTTTCTTTTGTTCTGCCAGCCGACTATGTTACCTATATATGGTGGCTGGAATATAGTATAAGTGAGTTGCTGTATACGTGTTATGAGCCAAGGACAGGGTAACTGTCCAAGGTGCCCGCGGGTTATATGCAGAAATTTATGATAAATGAATTACCTGGCTAACAAAAATACATAATTTTACATCAAAATGGTCTTGCCACAATAAGGAGCCATAGAGAAACGTTATAATGTTTTTTGGTTTACTGCGATTGCCTTTCTCGTCATAATGCATGCATCAACCATTAGTTAAATGGTTAAAGGGTTTTTCACTTGTGTCCAAGTGAATGACACTTGCCTCTGGCGGCAAGAACTCGAGCTGGGAAGGATTCTTACCACCATCACCCAGAACCATGTAAAGGCAGCATCTTCCTTCACTGCAACTTGGTCATAATTATGCATGAATGCAGCCCTGGCGAGTAACTAGCCAGTGCTGCATTCATGCATCATGACAACCCTTTTGGAGTGTGTCTACCTCATGAGGTTTGCATGATGCACTGGTGAATTACACGCCAAGATTGCATCCAAGCATAATGTGCCTGTCTCAAGGCATGTGTCCGACTCCAGGTGAATCGCCCTAAAAGCCCAACAATGCGTCTACTTACAGGCTGTCTCCATGTTAACATGCAGTTTGTGGGCATACAGGTAAATGTATAGGCACCATTTAACTCTTTAGAGTATGCATAGTGCTTTGATGCATCATCTCGCTAATCGTCATGATGCATGAATGCAGCTATGCTGAGTAACTCACCAGGGCTAGGTTCAAGCATCAGGTGCCATACAAACCCTACGGGGTTGATACAGTTCCGAAGGGTCGTTATGATGCATGAATGCAACCCTGGCAAATTACTCGCAAGGGCTGCATTCAAGCATCATGATGACAAAGGGCATGCTGCATTAAAGTACTATGCGGCCTTTAACCCTTTAAGGACGCATGTCGCTAAAAGATGAATTTGACATCACCAATGCAGCCCTGGCGAGTAACTTGCCATTGCTGCATTGGTGCATCATGCAGACCCTTCGGGACACGGTACGGCCTGAATGATGCTTGAATGTAGCACTGGAGAGTTACTCACCAGGGCAATCATGCATCATGACGGCCAAGGGAATGATGCATTACTGCTTCATGCCGTCCTTGAAGGTTTAGGTGGTTAGCATTGTGTTTATGGCCCCAGGTAAGTGTATAGGGGCCGGATAATGTATGGGGGTGTAATGGAAAAACGACTTGAGTTTCAGTCTCCTGGGGAAAGTATTGGGGGTCTGTGTGGGTTTAGCCCAAAAAAAGAGAGGTTTGTTTCAGGTCACCCGACCGACCCTATCAACACAGAGCCTATAGCGTGTATTCCACCAATGTCGGTTGGCCAAAATCTCTAGATCCGATGAAAGCCTACAATGTTAAACTTATGGACAAATCTCGGCTAATTTTGTCAGTGGAATGCTCGCTTATCCTATGTTATTTAATGCAATTTTAAAGAAATATTTATATTTTTACCCTTTTTGGTCAATTTTAGGGTATTCAAAATAGTTGGCTAGCACATTCATAATTTGCACTAATGACAAAAATCCCATTATGGTAACTGACGAATCTTTCATGGGAGGTACTTCTCTTGTATCACATGGGGAAGAAATCAATAAAAATGTTTAACCGGTATTCTGTCACTTTGAGAAACGAGGGTAATTAATGATCATTGACTAAAGGAGAACCTGTTGGATCTTGGCAGGATTTCCATCGTGAACCTGAAATCATCAAAACCGACTAGCCACCTCCTTATACTATAAGTGTTATATATAGGTCTAGATATGAATATGAAACAAAACAAGATAGTCTATCCATGTCTAAAGCGTACCCAAGGGACAGTTATTTTACTGATACGATCCTTTAACGACACTGTGTGAGCTTGACGTGCGGCATTTAACTAGGGCAACAGACAGGACACATTTTTACAAGGGTATCTGTGTTTTCACCTTTCTGAGATTTAACCGATAGGAAGGCACACATTTGTCCACAAAATAAACCCTTTTTCCTAAGCTAGGATGTCGTTTGTGAATCTCTCTTATTTCTACTGAAGGACTTGATTTATTTAACATTAGCTCGACAGCAACCATGAAAAGGCACTTGGACCCCTTTGTCAGAGTAGGTAGTTACCAGGTGAGTGGTGGGGTGAGGGGTTGAATGATCTGGGGGGGAGGGGGAGGTCTAACTCCTTAGCTCTTTTAGGATAGCATATATGTCACTAGAAGTCAACATTTTTCATCAAGATGATCTATGCAACTCCTGAGAGTTCCGGACCGCATGAGGCGTAAATGCAGCCCATGTAGAGCTACTTGCCAGCGCTGCATATAAGTATCATCACGGCATCATGCTTAAATGCAGTCCTGGCGAGTAACGCGAGGACTGAAGACCAAGCGCATGAAACATTATTAAGCATAAGTTCCAAGTGTAATACCATGTATACGAATGTATCAGTGAATCGCCAATATACTTCCCAGCTAACAAAAATATGTTATTTTACGTCACATTGTTAACGTTTAACAGTGATAAAACGTTTTGCCACATTAATGAGCGATAGAGAAACGTTGTATAACTTTAAATTGAAAAACCGATTCACTTTTCATATTAGACTTTGGCATACTCAGAGAAACAGGAAAAGTTAAAGTGCAAAAGGGTAATCTTCCACTATGCTTAGTGTCAACAGATCTTGTATCCAACAAGAGAGGTTAAAACAACCTGGACACGGACCGAAGGGGACGATGAGAGTTTATTGTTCCTGGCCAGTAAAAATGCCACATAGTTTCTTTGTAGACTGCACAGTTCTCCCGACGTCCTCCCCTATATGTCATAGAAGGTCAGCGCTCACGGAGTATTCTGCACCATCGTGGTTAACACAATTTGATTTTATTGTTTAACCTGTGTTTAAGGGTGGCATAGTGCATAACCCAGTAAACAAAAAACGTTATACAACATTCTGTAACGTTATTTAACGTTATATAACGTTTCTCTAAGGCTTCTCACTATGGCATAACGTTATATACAGTTTGAGAATGTTATTTTGACGTAAAATAGCGTTTTTCTGCTAGCTGGGAAACGCATCATGCATTGGTTATCATGATGTGTGAATGCAGCCCCGGCAAGTAACTCGCCAGAGCTGCATCCAAGCATCATGCATGATGCAGTTGATACACTGTTGTAGGATTGGCATGATGCACTAATGCCGCACTGGCGATTTACTTCATCAGTGCTTTATAGCGACAAATGTCACACTTTAGTGAAAAGCTGTCCTTATCTAAAGGACCATACCCAGGAAACAAATAACGTTATACACCATTTTATAACGTTATATAACGTTATATGTCAACGTTTATCTAAGGCTCTTTAGTATGACATAACGTTATGTAAAATTTGAAACATAATTTTGACGTAAAATAACGATTTTTTGTTAGCTGGGAATAGGTACTTTTCGAATGCAATTTACATGTTTCTTTAATGTGTGTCGAATAGAACCAATTACACTGGGTATCACTTTTTTGGTGAAATTTTCTCACCCTCAACCAGCCAGAATAGACCTTACTACCTCAGTTTCTACAAGAAAGAGTACCCTCCTATCAGCGGGTACTATTATACAGTCTATACGAAAACCTGCCGGACACCGGCTATAGCCAGCAAAAACTCTCCTGGTCCGGCAGAAAGGTGTCTAGTGCCGGCCCGAATGGCTGGCTGTAATCTAGAGATCTTTGCCTACATTCCGTTTGTTACGGCTTGTAAATCAGATCATTATTAAGGTTTCTACAGTATAAAACAGAAAGCTAGTACATTTTCAGTATATGTTCTTCAGTAATTTACATTTTAAAGTGATTTATATAATTGTAACATACAGGGGAACCATATTCTATTTACCTACTGGTACAAACTCTTGCTTTATGATATATTCTTGAATAACGAGATTATGCTCTGATATCCAGGCCTGCAAAAATTATGCCGGGCCCACAACAAAAAAAATCTGCAGGACCGAATGTCCTTCATGGTCAAATCTGCTATAGTCTCTGCAGAAGCTTCAGTGAGATTCTGGCCGCTAACCCGTGCTGCACCGTGCCCCGTGATGACTCAGTGGGCGGCCTGCAGGTAGATCAGGTAACCCAGGTACACTGGGGGTCTGTGCAGGTAGCAGTAAAGGAGGTAACCCTTTAAGGACAACATGCTGCTTTAACCCTTTAAGGACAACATGGTGCGTTAACCATTTAGGGACAACATGGTGCTTTAACCCTTTAGGGACAAGATGGTGCTTTAACCCTTTAGGAACAAGATGGTGCTTTAACCCTTTAGGGACAACATGGTGCTTTAACCCTTTAGGGACAACATGGTGCTTTAACCCTTTAGGGACAAGATGGTGCTTTAACCCTTTAGGAACAAGATGGTGCTTTAACCCTTTAGGGACAACATGGTGCTTTAACCCTTTAGGGACAACATGGTGCTTTAACCCTTTAAGGACAACATGGAGCTTTAACCCCCTAACAAGGTAACCCAGGTACACTGGGGGTCTGTGCAGGTAGCAGTAAAGGAGGTAACCCTTTTAGGACAACATTTAGAGCTTTGATTTGTTAAGAACAATTTGGTAAGTGAACTGAGATTGTGACTGTATGCTTATTTCCTGACATATGACATATGAAATATGTGGAAAATGGGTGTGGGGTATACACTTAATGGAATTAAACTCAGGTGGTTTTTTTTTGTCTAAAATATGACGTGAGTACTGTGCCCTTATTACGTCGAACAGTGGTAGTCTCTACAGTGTGTCTAGTGAGTAAAGGGAGGGTTGTGCGGGTGTGGGACATGTCTGGGGGCAGAGGGGAGCGCCCCAGTGTTAAGGTATATGGGGAGTGGAGGAGGGCAAAATGGTGAGTGATCCGCTCTTTAGTCCTTTAAGGGCTGCATAGTGCATTAATGCTGTATACCCTTTGTTTCTATGGTGCATCGCTTGCGAGCAACTTACCAGGGCTGCATTCATGCGTCATGCCGACCCTACTGTATTGATAGACTCTAAAATTGATATTATGATGTATGAATATAACTCTACAGAGTTACTCACCAGGGCTGCATTTATGCATGAAAGCGATCAAGGGCATTACCCTCACCAACTATATGCGGCCCTTTATTGGGGTCTACCTAATGTTGCGGCGGCAGGAAAGGGTTCTTTTCTAGATATAATCTATTCTCCACACGGATTTAGCTTTAACCCTTTAAGAACAGATGTCGCTAAAAGATGACATTTTCGTCATGAAGCACAAATGCAGAATAACTCACTGGTGCTGCTTAGGAGCATCATGTCGACCCTTTGGCAGTGTCTGAACCCCATACGGTCGACATGATGCTTGCATGCAGTACAGGCGAGTTACTTGCCAGGGCTGTATTCATGCATCATGACCAAGAGCATGATGCACTAAGGTATGTCCAGCCCTTAAAGAGCTGACCCAGCTGCCAGAAATACGTTATCTTATGTCAAAATCACGTATCTAACGTTATATAACGTTTTGCCATGATAAGGAGCCATAGAAAACTCAAATAACGTTGTATAACGTTTTTCGTCCACTGGGAATCAGGGTCGGACGTTGATGTGGAAGCTCCTTCTGCACTCTCCTACTCTCTCCTGACGTGGGCGCCGTATGTTTGTTTGCCATGAGAAGTGACGTCATCAGACGCCGACATTCTGGTCAGGTTTTCAGGGTTTGTTCAGGTAAAAGAAAATGTATCGGTAAGAGGTGAGTGCAAACCTTAGGGAAAGTGCACCAAACCTGTCTCAGGGTCAGGGACTGGGAACAGAACCAGACCTATATTCTGACCTACTCTAAGACAAACATAGAGGTCTATAACAAAGAAACAGCAACAACTATATAACCCTTCATGCAACACTAAAACTAGCCTCCCCATATATACTAAACAAAAAACGTTATACAGCATTTTGTTACGTTATTCAACGTTATATAACGTTGGCATAACGTTATGTATACAGTTTTAAAACGTCATTTTGTTAGCTGGGTCCCATTGAACCCTCTTAAACAGTACCCAGTAAACAAATAACGTTATACACCATTTTATAACCTTATATAACGTTATATGTCAACGGTTTTCTAAGGCTCTTTAGTATGCCATTACGTTATGTAAAGTTTAAAACGTTATTTTGACGTAAAACAACGTTTTTTGTTATCTGGGTGTACCTTTATTTCAATGCATGTCTATCAAAGATGAACACAAACAAAGATGATTCAATATATTTTCAAGTGCAGCATTGATGGAAAGTTATTCACCGGCATACCCAGCTTAAAAAAACGTTATTATACTTCAAAATAAAGTTTTAAAACTTTATATAACATTTTGACATAGTAAGGAGCCTTAGAGTAACGTTATATAATGTTATATAATGTTAAGTTTTTTGCTTACTGAGATAGCTTAAACACTGTTCCACCCTTAAAGGATTAAATGGCCAGTTTCCCAGCTAACAAATATATAGGCCGTTATAGATATAGTTTCTCCATGCATGGGGGTGCAGAGAATTGCTATTCTAGTATATAGGCATAGCATTGTTTCTCCGCGTAAAATAAATGTTATTCCACCTTGACATTTTGTGTTTACTCCCTCCCTGACTGTTAAATCTTCTCCAACTTGCCGGAGCCGACCATCATCAACTGAGTCAATGAGGCAGCATAACACAAACCCACTGACTTTTCAGCAACGCCGCTCAAAGTGATTTAACCCTTTAAGGACAGCATAGTGCTTTAATGCACTTTGTTGGCATGATGCTTGAATGCAGCCCCAGTGCATAAGTTGCAAGAGTTGCATGCAAGCATGATGCCAACTCTATGGAGTAGATATCCTCCAAAAGAGTCGGCATGATGCACCAATGCAGCACCAACTAGCCACTACATTGGGGGCTGCATTGGTGCATCATGAAAACAGATGATGCCTTTTAGCGACATGCCATTCTTAGAGGGTAAAAGCACTAAAACAGTAAAACAGCAATGGGGTAATCACTACAAATTATTCACAAGTGAACTTTAGAGTATGAGAGGGCTGTGGCCGCCCCCTGATCGGCCAATAGACTAGAACTAATGTCACTTTAAGGATCCAAAGTAAACAATGTCTGACTTCTCCACCCCGCCCACACATTTAGAGCTTAGTCCATCCCAGACGAATAGGTAGGTGAGGCTGAAAGAGAGGCTCCCTAGAGCCCAGCATTGTCAGACTTTGAGAAGGGGGTCCAGTATCGCCAGCCATTTTGAGTCTAAATAATATATAAATAATACATAACTATTGACGCATCATAACCCAGCCAGCATTGGTCCCTGGGGCCCATATGTGTTTTACTTGGGCCAGCTGGGCTGGCCCATATCTGGGTTATGGTCCTTTTTGTCCAGGGCTACCAGTGGGAGCGCAGATGGGCCAGCCCAGGAAAACTTTTTTTCCATGGATACATTGTAAATACTTCAAAACATGCTGACATCTGGTTTTCATCCAGTAATCACCATTTATTGTACATTTTTATAGTTTATATTTAATTTGGGCTCAAGCTGGGCACTTTGAATCTGGGCTTGCCCATCTGGATTTCCACTGGTAGTCCTGGACAAAACGGACCATAACCCAGATATGGGCAAATCAGCTTGCCCATGTAAAAACACATATGGGTCCCATTAAACAGTGTTGGCTGGGAAGTGTGTAGCTTTGGCGGTAAGCTAGGCCAGCATCAGGCTGACACTCATATTTATCTGGGGAGTAACTCGCCAGTGCTGCATTTAAGGATCATGCCAACCCCGGAGGGTTGAGACACTTACAAAGGGTCGGTGTGATGCACTAATGCAGCAATGGGGAGTTACTCGCTGAGTAGATTTGGGGCAATTCTTAAGTTGAGTTGAGGCCATAGTCAGTAATTCTGTGCATAAGTTTGTCAATTTCAAGGTATTTTGAAGCCTAAGTAAAAAGAAAAAGGAAAAGAAATCCGACCTATCCAACCCCTCTGTTCAGGCCATGTAACCTAAAACACTGCTTACCAGGTGTACACTGATATTCCTACGCTCCCTATACACCCAACCTCTCAGTCACTAGTGCCTAACCTAGTTAGTCATATTTTGGCTCCCTATACAACCAACCTAGGTCAGTTATTATTGTCTTATTCTTAGTCTTTTTATTTCCAGGGGGAGCCACTGAGTGGTCGTGACAGGTGGCCCCAACTAGTGGTATACAAATACAACACACCAATGATGAACCTAGGTTAGCCACCACTGACTGACCCCTCGGTCATTTTTGAATATAACTTTGCCATTATGACTAACACTCATGATATGACCAACCTAGGATAGTCTGTACTGACTAACCCTTTCAATCTATGGATTTTCAGTGTAGGCCTAGGTTGTACCAGAGGTCATAAAGCAGAGTCACAGGGGACTGCAGTATTTGGCAAGGCTTGCTCCCAGACTCACACTAAATCACCATTGTACACAACCAGGCTAGACTTCCCGCCCTTTCTACAACACACCAAATACCGTCTGTCCCTCCTCTGACGTCATTTCCGGCCGGGCATGCGCCCAGAACACTTTGAAACCTGCCATTTCCCTGAGGAAATTGCCCAAATTTTCCGACACCACGGGGAAATTTTAATCTTCAACCCAACACCCCTGCCGTCCTTCCTGCCGCTAGGCACCCTGGGTAGACGCAGTAGGGACGCTGTGGGTGGCACGAGGAGACCCCGCACTCCAGGATCCATCTGACACCATCTGTGTTACAGAAAAGGGTGTCCCAGTGAACAAAAAACGTGGTACCTGCTTGAACTTCCAACCCCCGAATATGGCTGCGCCCATGGCCCAACCCCTAGGAGCCCTATACAACTTTATATAACGTTTCTCTATGGCTTCTTATTGTGGTAAAACGCTATATATAACGTTAGAAACGTCATTTTGACGTAAGATAACGCATTTTTGTTAGCTGGGGTGTCTTTATGATATCAGCACTGACTTTGGAATATGGGTGTTTCTTGATTAATAAATCTGAGGAAAGGGCGTCCCAGCTAACAGAAAAACGTTATTTTACGTCAGGATAACGTTTTTTGTTTGCTGGGGTGTTTTTCACACTGACTCCACATAGAGGGAATCTTGTTATTAGCAGAGTGCATAGTTTGGACAACGAAATTCAGGACAGCTTACACTAGTTTATCTTCCTTATCAAAGGGGTATGCTTCCCGTGAATGTCAGTGTTTTATTTAGGACTCCATAAATCCGTGATTTAACATTAAAAGGGTGTTTTTTTCTCAATCCAATATCCGTGGAAAAGGGGTATATCTGAAACCACATGACGAGGATGGTGTCAGTATTGCTTTGAGTGCAGGGATGACGCTGGGAGGAGGAGTAGAGGTTGCCAGGAGATTGGCCTCAGAGCACCGAGGTGCACTATGGGGGATGTAATTGCCTGAGGTACTTGAAGTACATGGGGTCGAGTGTTCATTTTATCGTGGAACAATGATGACATGACTTATCGTGTAGGTGTGGAAATGTAGGTGGGGGAAATGGGGGAACAGGGTATTGGCACAAAGGACTTGAATTCTGTTTTTACTTGTTTTGTTCTTAAAGTGGCATTAGCTCTAGTCTATTGGCTGCTCAGGGGGCGGCCACAACCATCTCATACTTTAAAGTTCACCTGTGAATAATTTGTAGTGATTACCCCATTGCAGTTTTACTGTTTTAGTGCTTTTACCCTTTAAGGCAACATGGGTCCTCTTGATGCATCAATGCAGCCCCAGCAAGTGCCCTCTTGATGCTTGAATGCAGCATTGGCAGGTTACTCATCAAGGCTACATTCATGCTTCATGCTGACAAAAGATATAGTTCATTAAAGCGCTATGCTGCCATTAAAGGGTTAAATCATATTGAGCGGCGTTGGTGAAAAGTCAGTGGGTTGTGTTATGCTGCCTCATTTACTCAGTTGATGATGGTCCGCTCCGGAAAGTTGGAGAACCTTCAACGGTCGGAGAAGGAGTAAACATAAAACTGGACGTTTAGCCTTTAAGGCAACCTTTTAAGAAAAACATGATGATTATTGATCAAATATTATACCTTCACTTCATATACTTTTGTACCTGTTGTCGTAACGGTAACCGGGTATAAGTATTTTTGTAAAAATAGAGGAATAAATTAAAGAACTCTTGTGAGTGCCATGGTTTTTCCGCAGCCCCTTAGTTTTTTACATATATGATGTAAAAACGTAATTCCTATGCATTCATGAGAGATTTCCCATCAATATCCAGCTGGGACTCTGTTATTGCATGTTACGTTACATTGAAAAAGAATGAAAATTCATTTTCCTGTCTGGAACCCCCCTGGAGACTATATATAACAGCTACATGGGGGTACTTAATGTAATGATGCCGTGCGGGTTGAGGTACATAGGGGCCTTGTCTACACGCAGGTAAAACAACACAAACCAGGGCTCATACATTGTATAGCAATGTGGATGGTAGCTTATAGTAACACTTTAACCCTTTATGGACATCGATAAAAAGGTGCAAATTGTCGTCATGATACACCAATAATTTTAGCCTAATGTTTAAAAAAACACTAAAAAAGCCTTGAGAGCATGTTGCCAAAGCAACACTATTTCCAATATGGTACACCAATGCAGTGTCAGCGAGTAAGCCGCTGGTACTGCATTGGTATGTAAGTCAAAGTAAGTCGGCAGTGCTATTTCATCGAACACTTGTGCCACGCACCTTTTTGGCTCAGAATGGCACTTGAAGACATCACTATGACCTTGACATTTTAGTTGGGTTTAGGCAATCCATGGAACCAGAACTGGAGCCATATAATATGAGGTTCTTGTTCACTGGTTCCAAGCTCACAGGAGAGATTGCCCAATATAACCCAGCAAAACCTAGTTCAAGGCTGTTAGCAGAGGGAATGAGAGAACATTCATGTATCATGATGAAAAGAGGCATAAGCAATACAGCACTATGCCACTCTTAACCCAGCTAACAGGAAAACGTTATTTTACGTCAAAATAAAGTTCTAAAACTGTATATAACGTTATGCCATAGTGAGGAGCCTTAGAGAAACGTTATATAACGTTAAATAACGTTACAAAATGTTGAATAACGTTTTTTGTCTACTGGGAACCCTTTAAAGCTTGACCGTCATGGTTGACGTGAGGCCAAAAGCACTTTTGGATTTAGTTCAGTTTTCATTCACAAGAGGACTCTTAAGGGTTGGGAACTCAGCTCTTACAGGCACGAGATGGTGAATATGTTGTAGCTAGACAATGTTCATGGTCCCCTGTCCAAACACTGCTGCCCTCTGGTGGAACTGTTATTTTAGTCTATTTATAAAAAATGCTGAACTTATTCCCTGACGGCCCAGCTTTAAGGATGGCATGATGCCTTAATACATTATGCCCTTGGTCATCATGATACATGCATGCAGCCCTGGCTAGTTACTCCCCAGGGATGCATTCAAGCATCATGCTGACTCTACGGGGCTGAGACACTCCTGAAGGGTTGGCATGATGCAGCAATACATCACCGGCGAGTTACTCAGCGGGGCTGGATTGGTGCATCATATACTGAGAAATGTCATCTTTTAGCAACATCCGTCCTTAAAGGGTTAACGACACTGGTTCATGCTCCTGGCAGAGATTGCATAAACCCAGCAAAATCCTAGTTCAAGGTCATAGTGGCTGTTATAAGAGGCCTCTGGATCTGGGGACAAGAAGTCATACGCATTATAGCGATGACTCTGGTTTCTCTGTATGTGCGGCCATGTTAGTTCTGACCTCGCAATCTATCGTGAGACTTAGGCAGTGACCAGACACTCACACACCATAGCTTCGGGGGAACAGGCTACAATACGAGAGCAGAACCAAGGTCTCACAAGATTGCTGATGTCAGGGTAAACACTGTGGCTGCGGGAACAAGTCCGATCCCGGTAGAGGCTTATAGCACTATGCCGTCTTTAAAGGGTTTTGAGGCATTGAGCATTGAGCAGGGCTAATTTACAATCCTACCACAGCAGTATTCAGCTCAGGCGTGGCTATTTTCATGTTCATGTTTTAATTATAGCCTCTCCATACCCCATCGTTAGTCCAACCCTGGCCCGCTTAATAGCGCCTTTCTGCGCGTCCTGAAAAGGAGTCTATTTGATCATAATTAATATTCCGGCCACACTCGTGGCTGGCCGGATGCATTGATGGGGCAGGAAGGGTGCGCGGGGCAGAGTCGCGCCATTCATGTTACAGGTTCACGTTGCTGTTATGTAGGGCCTGGTTACTGCCAACACCATCTTGTGGGCTGGTTACCCAGTCTTTGTGAAAACTTTTCCATCCCACAGGAAATTCGGTCCTGCAAATTTTTGAGGGACCAAATGGCCACAGACAGACAATTTATGCATTTTAAGTATAATGTAGTATTGTCCATTAAAAGTAGATTCTATTTGTAATCATTTATGGCCAAATCAGGATAAATACGTAGTTTTATACAGTCTATTGACAAATCTATTACAGCTTTAGAAACCAAACTAAATTCTTATAGTTCAGAAAAGCTGAACATGTGACTGGACATTCGGTCCTGCTACACTGGTCAATTTGCTGGACCTGTGGCATTTTAGGTGGACATTGACCCTAACCCTGTCCTGCATGGTTTCGCAAAGACTGGTACCCTTCAACGACTTGGGGGTGGGGTGCTCTAAATTGGGGTTTCCCCTGTCGCAGGTCTATTTAAAGAGAAAGACATGCCCTGTCGCTCAATTATTTTCCTCATGTCAATAAGCTTCGATGAAGGTACACTTTAGCACCAAGAAAATTGGTCAAAAAATGCACCTGCAGGGACCCTTCATAGACATGAAAAAGGGGGCTTTCCTTTCAGGTGCACGCACATCCCAGCTAGCAGAAATACATTATTTAATGTCAAAATAACGTTTTTAGCGTTATATAACGTCTTGCCATAATGAGGAGCCATAAAGAAACGTTATATAACGTTGTATAACGTTTTTCGTTTACTAGGGTGCTACCCTTATCTCTCCATTATGTATAAAGCCCTAAAAATGTACCATTTCGGCCAGAAATGGTGTAAAAAAGCTTTCCTTGTATAGGGTCCTGCAGGGCTCTTTCGTAGGCATAAAAAAGGGGCTTTCCCTGCAGTTCGTGTACCTATGCGGTTCCAAAAGCTGGTTAAGTGGCCCACCTGGGGTTAGCTAGCTACAGGACCCTGGACTTTAGGAGTGAGGAGGGAGGGAGCAGAGAGGGAGACGGGACTAGGAGGAGGGAGGAGGGGAGGTTGAATGGGATCAATTTGTGACATGAATTGGGGAAACCACCTGTACACGGCAACACCATGGTCAGTACCTACCTGACTCCCACAACGTGTGTGTGGGTGTGGGGAGGGGGCGGGACCAATGCCCCTAGCAGGTCCTTACACTATATCCTTACCCCTTGGTATCCTCTACTACATGCATTGAAGCAGCGTTACTCTCACCCCTAACATCATGCCACTCGTGATCTAGAACAGTACTAGAAATACTGCATGCTGAGCCTTTTTTTTTACAATACCAGCAAATCAGGGCGGACAATAGAAAATTGTTTGGCAATCTTCATTCAATGGTCAACGAGTCAACCGGTCAAGGCTGCTGTCCGCTAGTTGTTGCCGCAGATCTTCCGAGACCTACCCTCATTAAAGTAGAATGCGGCATTAAAGATTCAACTCTTTGAGAGGGGTCAAAAATGTTCGCTCTTCCAGGCAAGCTAGCCTATAGTAACACGCTAAAAAGAGATGACATTTTTTGGCCCTGCCCTCTAATTCACCAACCCATCCCCCTGCTATCCGTAAAGGGATGAAGCCACTGCTCTCTGGGAATTTCTTTTCTTCATGATCCAGACACCGAAGGCGCTGGTTACACCTATAAAACGGTATTTTGAGGTAATTAACGATTTTATTTGTTAGTTGGTCAAGGGCATGATGCATAAATGTATAATACAATCCTTAAAGGGTTAAGGACACTGCGAAATGGCAGCGGGTCTGTAGCGCGGGCTGGGGTGTGCTCTGTTCAGTGGGCACAAATTTCAGTTCAACATTGAATCAATGGTGAAACAACATTGAATCAATATTGACAACCATTTATCAATGTTGATTCAATATTCCGTGCTCACTGGGGGGGGGGGGGGATGGACGCAGGGAGACGTGCAGGGAAGGTGGGATTGTATCAACCAGGGTCAGCATGATGCTAGAATGCAGTACTGGCGAGTTACTCACCAGAGCTGCATTGATGCATCATGATGACCAAGGGCATGATGCATTAACCCAATTTACAGAAGAATGCGTCAAAATAATGTTTTCAAGGTTATATATCGTTTTGCCATAGTAAGGACCCTCAGAACAACCTTATATAACGTTATGCAATGTTATAAAATCTTGTATAGCATTCTAAATTTACTGAGAAGCTTATATGTCATCCTAAAAGGGTTAAACCCACTGGGGTAGGCCAGCGGGTCTGTAGCGGTGTGCCCTGGGTGGGAATGGTGTCCAGGAGACGTGCAGGGACGGCAGGATTAGGGGCCGGCCTGATGTGATTGATGGATGTAGCCGTACCCCCATCTACGTAGTGAGGTAGTAGTAGTAGTGGACCCTGACACGGGGGCAATGTTAACCTACTAACCCTACAAGCATCCCAGTGAGAAAAATGTTTTAGAAAATGTTATGATGTTATAATTTAACGTTATATAACGTTTCTCTGGGCTAAGCAGATGTGGAGCGATTTTCATGGGTTTCCCAGCTAACAAAAATGCGTTACTTTACGTCAAAATAACGTTTTTAACGTTATACAACGTCTTATTGTGCCAAAATGTTATATAACGTTAACAAGATGTGAAATAACGTGTTTTTTTGTTAGCTGGGATTGCATTTCAGTGGGTAACTTCAGAGTATAATCCCGGATGACTGTGTTTTGAAGTTTTTTCGATGTATTTAAAAGAGTTGGCAATAGCAACCAAAACCAAGATGTAGAGAAGCATCCTCAGATAAGACACATATCGTATTGTCCAGTTTAAGCACCTGGCTAAGTTTGCCTAAATAGAAACAGCATTTATTATGAGATATATATGAGCTACTTGCCGCTGCTGCATTCATGCATCATATGCCATAGGTTGAATCAGAGATATAAGAGTTATGAGTTAGATGAAAAACGCTGTCTTCTGAAACGGTCCAGTACCTATCTGGAGGGGTGGGGCAGGGGGTGTAGAGGTTGGGGTGGGGAGTGGGGGGTGTAAGGGCACATCAGAAGGTCTCAATGCAGTGTTTGTGTAGATATTCAGGCTGACTGGGCACCCATCCTACCTCGTCCACCCCTGGCCCCTGCTCCCACCTCTCACACACAAACACACCCCACCTCTCACACCTCACCCATACATCATACAAACCAGGCAAGGTAACCCTCTAAGGATGGCATGTCGCTAAAAGAGGACATTTGCCAACATGATGAACCAATCCCAGCTAACAAAAAAAACGTAATTTTACGTTAAAATAACGTTTGAAAACTTAAATAACGTTATGCCATGGTAAGGAGCCTTAGAGAAACGTTATATAACAAATAAAATGTTGTATATGTTTTTTTTCTGGGATGCAGCCCTAGTCAGTAACTCATTGGTACACCAATGAAGCACCATGCTGGGCTTTCACTTGTGTTTAAATCCCATAGGGCTGGCATGACGCTTTAATGCAGCACTGGCGAGTTACTCACCAGCACTGCATAAATAAATCGACTTAAAGCGTTCATTTATTTTTTTTCGTTTCAGTGAGCTCTAAGCAAGACTCTTTTATTACAAAGTATTACAGAGCAAGTCGTGTGATGTTTTCATTTGTAACTGAACCAAAAAGTAGGTGTTCTTCAATAATATTGACAAGAGAATGACTAAATTAGTACAACAAATAAATTGTACTATCAACTAGAGTGGCTAACAAGTAGCAGTGTCCGTGTAATGTTTATCTTATGGCAGTTCATAGTGCTTGTCCATGGGTGATTCGAATCACTAGGTTCTATGTGATGATAGAAATATATGTGTGTCACTTACAAGTGATTGATAATTAGCCTTATTACATTTCGACAGATACTATGTCATTTGTGACCTTCTCAGCAACATGTGCATTTATATGTCCAATTCAACAGTGATATTTAGCACAATTAGTGCATTATAAGTACATGCAACAAAACAAGAAAAACAAACAGTTGATGTAGGTGGTTGTGGTTGTGGTTGTGTGGCTTGGTCTACCCGGTCCCCCTCCAAATTACACTAATCTGACTAACTCTAAGGGGCTGTGAATAGTAAGGGGTTTCACAAGGGCAGTAACTGGCTCTATCATGATGAGTGGCGGATACCAGCAGTAATTCAAAGAATAGGCATGTAAATAAATATGTAAATAAATAAATAAATAAGTAAATAAATAAATAACATGAATGAATAAATAGCATAAATAGCATGAATGCTGCCCTACACAGGTTACATGTCCCCTGGTGGGTCTCATTCATCTTCAGATTCCGATGACAACGCTGCGTCATCAGAATCTTCCGACTCTGAGTCCCGCTGGTCACTATTGCATCTACTCTTGAAGATGTCAATAGTGTCAGCTAATTGCACTCTTGCCTTGAGGCGACTCCATAGCTTGACCCCCCTATAAAGTGGACTTTTTTTGAATTTCTCTAACCTAGGGCGTCTTAAGACAAACTTGACCTTGTGGTCTGACCTGGTTCTTGGGTTGGCAATTGGTCTCAGATTTAGACGTTTGGACCTCTTATACATGATTTGTAGTAGCTGCTCTTCCCTTCTCTCACTGAGTAGCTTAACACCACTGTCGGAGTGAAGCTGAGCAGTGGCAATCCTGTCATAGTTACCCTTGCATATTTTTAATCCCCTATTCTGTAACCTTTGTAGCTTTGCCACCAGTGCCACCTGGGTGCCCTCAGTTACAAAACTACAGTAGTCGAAGTAGGGAACCACAGTTTGCTTGTATATCTGCAAAGCTGTGTATTTGTCAACCAGGTATCTTATTCTACCCAGATTGATGAGTCTGAAACTGACTGTTCTTATGGTGTTATTTACTTGTTTAGCCATTGTTAGCTTACTGTCAATTTCGACCCCCAGGTATTGATAGCTGCTTGGGTTTTCTAGGACAGTGCCATTTACTGTGACTTGACATTTGTTTAGTGTGTCTATTTGAGCCTTGTCTCCATGCCAGACCACCTTGGTCTTTTTTGCGTTGATAGTTAGACCATTTTTGCTGCACCATTTTACTATACTATTAACATCCTCCTGGAGTCGCCTGTGTGCTTCTTTTGGAGTTTTATGACTAGATACCAGGGCTATGTCGTCAGCATAGAGCTGAATTCTACAGTGTTTTATGCAGTTACTGATATCATTAATGAACATGATAAAGAGGAGGGGTCCCAGGATGGACCCCTGTGGGACCCCGAATTTGACTAATTTGGCTTCTGACCTGCAGTTATTTAACATTGTAGATTGACTTCTGCCACTTAGGTATGCTCCCAGCCATTTGGCAAAACCATATCCCATCCCATAATTATGAATTTTATTTACTAGTAAGGCCTGATGGATGGAATCGAAGGCTTTACTGAAGTCTATATAACACACCCCTAGGGCCTCCCCCTCATCTCTTGTTGTGTATAAGTCTGTGGCCAAATCAAATACCGCCTCGGTTGTGCCAGTGCCCTTCCTGAAGCCATATTGTTTTTCTGTTGATAATTTGTTGTCATCTAGTATTTTGGTTACATAACCCAGTAAACAAAAAACGTTATACAACACTTTATAACGTTATATAACGTTAAATAACGTTTCTCTAAGGCTCCTTACTATGGCATAAGTAGTATTGTATGTATCGGAACGGGACTATAGTTAAGTACTGTTTATTACTCAATCGACCTGCAGCCAATCAGAGGCCTCCATTTGGTCACGTGACCGGAAGTGACCTACTTAGGGGATTAGTGGTGCATTCTGGGTAACCCTGCAGCCAATCAGAGGCCTCCATTTGGTCACGTGACCGGAAGTGACCTACTTAGGGGATTAGTGGTGCATTCTGGGTAACCTACTGACCTACTTAGAAGCTCTCAGCCAATCAGAGGCCGGCATTCTGGTAACCATGGTAACGTGACTTACTTACGTCACGTGACCTACTTAGGCTCAGCCAATCAGAAGCCGGCATTCTGGTAACTAGGGTAACGTGACCTACTTAGGGTTTGTTTGTAAACAACACCACGTGGCTCTCTTGTTTGTAAACAACACCACGTGACACGTGACTGTTTGTAAACAAACAATTCGACTTAGTCTGACATTTTCAGCTGTCGCATGCTGACCTGCTGCTATCATAAGAGAAACAAAAGCCCTAATCACGCTTTTCAGCTGGATCCTTCCACCCACCAGACATGGATCCAGATGGGAGGGTGGTTTAAAATTAATCCGTGTACCGACTGTCATACAATAGTGTAATTAGTTGAACACGTGTTACCTGTATAAAGGATTAGCAGGTCATGGGCTTAGAGTGTGTATAGAAAAACAACTACAGGTAGCGTGAACAAAGCGACCCCCTCCCTTTCTGTCACTCTGTCTGTGACTAGAGGGCGCGCGTGTGGTAAGCGGCTTAAATCTAAAGAAAAAAAATCACCCTCTCCTGTAGTCAGCAGTCAGCTGGCCGGCGGCTGGAAAATGCGATTAGAGGGATGATGAGCGCGGTTTTTTATATTCAATATATTAGAAGTGTGCTTTTTTGCTTATATAGTTCATTATGCGTTTAAAATGTTCGCGAGTATCGTAGAAATGTACAAAAATCCTATTGTGGCGCCATCTGACGAAAAGAGCGGAGAACTATACTAGGGTATGGCGAGCTAGACTAGAGCATGTAATCACCAGGCGGCAGAGTGGTCAAAAGACAATCTCATAGTAGTAGGTCTACTTGGATCTTGAGTAGCCACCCTTGTGGTTGCAATTACCTAGACTAGTTGACCCTGCCAGCCTGGTCAAGTGAAATTAGTAAGGAGACCGCACATTAACGCGCTCCACAGTCTTTAGACAGTTAAGACTATAGTACCGTAGATTCTACTGTGTACTCACACTAACTATTTACAGTGCTACATATTCATACCCGTGTTCTAAGTGTTTTTTTAGAAAAAAGCGATCTACTCACCCATTTTTTTTTAGACAAACTCCTATTAGCAGGTAACCCCTGTATAAACCATACTGCAAAGATCTGCTACTTCGAGCGTCTGCCTCGTGACTGATAGTGTACAACAAGACGAAGTGGGCAGAGGTGAAGTACTGTTCCAAGAAAAATTGAGGCTCTTTATATAGCTGAGAGAGCGGCTAATCCGGATGTTCTAAGCTTGTTTTCACCTAGAGCCCCACCCTCTTCCAGAGAGGAATCAAATTGCTTTTCACCTGGACCCTTCCACCCCTCATCCATCAGCATGAAAAGAGGGATAACAAGTGTAACGTGCGCTACATGTATATGGGATTATAGCTGGTGAAGAGATAAAGCCAGGTCAACTGTGTATACAAAGACTACAGGAGGTGATTAACGACAGGTGTGACGCGCCAGCCCGTGGACGGATTATCTTCTAAGCTGACGCTTATTCAACTAGCCAGCTGCCGTCCGCTCCACTCACCACGGCAAGAGGAGGTGCTTTTGTTTTACACTTAAGTCGCTTACCACATGTACTCGTCTCTACCTCACAGACAGACACCCTCTCGCTTGCTTCACGACCCCTGTAGCTTTTTTTGTATACACACTCTAATCTCATAACCCCCTGATCCGTTATACAGGTAACGGGTATTCTCTTTTAAATAGCTGCCAGTCAGCCTGCGGCAGCTGAAAACGACGGTAAGTAGCTTAGCTCTAGAAGCAAGAAGGCGTATATAAGGAGGCTCACACGTGTATAGGCGCCTTATAAGTCGGCAGGGGGTAAATACTAGTGAAAAAGGAAGGCAGGTGTGCAGGTAGCTTTCTAACAGACACGTGTGTGCACTAAGCTGCTTAAGTCTAAACCCACCTGCAGTAGTCAGGTAGCATGTGAAAACTTACTTAACAGATCTCTTAATTGAGTAGAGACTCTGTACTGAGAGAGTCTTTTCAGCCGTTTAAGAGGATTATCTAGGACAGGGTACATAAGGAGTGAAACGACGCTCTCACCCATCACACTTTCTCGACCCGCCCTTCATCATCGTAGCATCGTCCACTCTACGCTCGCTCAGAATGTTATGATGGTTAGTTCTGCTATTTTCAGCTACTTTTCTTATCGAAGTGTTGACGCTACAGAGCATCGAAACTCTCTCCAAATGAGTCCAAGAAAGAAAAAGCAACTTCCACTTGAAGCAGGAAGAGAAACAGTGCCCTATGATGCATGTGAGGTAAAGAAACATTGGAAGGACGTCACCAAGGAGCAATGGATAGAAGCATGCTTCAACTTCATCGGAACGGAAGTAGTTTCATTTGGACAGAGGGAGAAGATTTTGTTGGAGCTATTTTTCTTAGCTCCGTATACTTGGCCTGACTGTGGTGAAATTCCTTCAGGTATTTGTTCAGTCTTCGCCATAGAAGTTATCAGGTCTTTGAAGGAGCTTCGATATATGCAAGGCACTCACGAGGAGATTGTTCAGAAAATGACGGAATTCGAAACAGGAGAAGACACAATATGGTGCGAGGAGACGACATATACGGACGATGATCTGGAGTACATCATTTGTAGCCCGTTGGAACATTATGTTAAAGACTTTGAGGACATGCTAGACAGCACTGAGATGAACCCGAAAGAGAGATCCCTTACTGCACAGAAAGAGGCCAAAGCTGTGTTGGAAAAGCTCAAGTTTGGTCAAGGATTCACTCTTCAAAGCAGCTGTGTGAGTGTGATAAAAGGCCTTGTGTTGAAACATCCAGACATGAAGTTTTCGCGTGCTGTCGACACACTTCCTTTGCCTGAACTGATGATGAACATGATCGATCCCATCGTACCAACATGTTTCGACTCTGCCAATTGTCCCATGTATAAAATGGTTTCAAGTTTTGCCCGTGGCCGATGGCTAAACGATCCACTGAAGTCAGAAAACCTCCTTGATTTAATCAACTGACTAAATGTATTTTCTCATACTAGTATTAGTAGCATTAGTAATAGCAGCTACTCAGTCTCGTGCAGCACAAGCAGCAGCATCTGTCAGCAGCATCCGTGACATCGTCAGCAGCAGCAGCAGCTGCACGAGCAGCACAAGCAGCAGCATCTGTCAACAGCATCCGTGACATCGTCAGCAACTGCAGCAGCTGCACGAGCAGCACAAGCAGCAGCAGCTGTCAGCAGCTGCAGCAGCTGCACGAGCAGCACAAGCAGCAGCACCAGCAGCAGCAGCAACAGCAAATCAGCAGCAGCAGCAGCAGCAGCAGCAGCAGCGGCGGTGTGGACCACTAAATTCGAGATGGCGACATGTCTGTTTCTTAGAATCGACATTCGACATGAGGCCTAGTGACATTTGACATGAAGCTTGAAAAACATAGTGACAGGTGACATGAGCAATTCTTAAAATCGACATGAGATATGAGCATAATTAAGCGACATCGACATGTGCCATGGCTATTTTTTTTTAAGACAAACGCCATAGACTCCTCATTCAAACCCCCACTAGTAGTGCTCTATAAGCGCAAGCTTTGCCTTAAGAGAGCTGTGGCTGTGAACCCTCTCCTCCCCCCGTACACACAGGTAAATATCAGAGTCAGCCAATGTCGCCAATACTACTCTCATACAAGGGTCAGGCACTGCTGGACTATAATAGATGGGTCAAGGACCATTCTACTGAGGGTCAGGCTAGGCTGGACATTCAATAACAGGCTGGACTTTGGCAAACTTGCTTGAAAGTCTGGCCAGCAAGAGTCCGTTGAAGGACTATACGGTAAAAAGGCTGCTGTTACAGTCAAGATACTCATATTTCAAGCCCAGAAAACTGTAATTAGCTTTCCAAGTTGTTTATTTAACAATATCCTGGCCTAGCAAGAAGCTGTCAGATGACATCTAAGAAAAATGGGGCTGTTAATTGATCAAGAGAGCTACATTGTTACAGAGTCCTATTCCTCTTTTGAGGTGGGACCAAATTTGAAAAAAGAATAAACTCAAAAAAAAAGCCTTAAGATTGAAACAGTTGTAGATGACAAATTTAATGAGGAAGTCGTATTAATTAGTTTACAAATAGCCGCTGCACGAGCAGCACAAGCAGCTCGTGCAGCTGCTGCAGCTGACACTAGTGTCAGCTGCTGCTTGTGCTGCTCGTGCAGCGGCTATTTGTAAACTAATTAATACGACTTCCTCATTAAATTTGTCATCTACAACTGTTTCAATCTTAAGGCTTTTTTTTTGAGTTTATTCTTTTTTCAAATTTGGTCCCACCTCAAAAGAGGAATAGGACTCTGTAACAATGTAGCTCTCTTGATCAATTAACAGCCCCATTTTTCTTAGATGTCATCTGACAGCTTCTTGCTAGGCCAGGATATTGTTAAATAAACAACTTGGAAAGCTAATTACAGTTTTCTGGGCTTGAAATATGAGTATCTTGACTGTAACAGCAGCCTTTTTACCGTATAGTCCTTCAACGGACTCTTGCTGGCCAGACTTTCAAGCAAGTTTGCCAAAGTCCAGCCTGTTATTGAATGTCCAGCCTAGCCTGACCCTCAGTAGAATGGTCCTTGACCCATCTATTATAGTCCAGCAGTGCCTGACCCTTGTATGAGAGTAGTATTGGCGACATTGGCTGACTCTGATATTTACCTGTGTGTACGGGGGGAGGAGAGGGTTCACAGCCACAGCTCTCTTAAGGCAAAGCTTGCGCTTATAGAGCACTACTAGTGGGGGTTTGAATGAGGAGTCTATGGCGTTTGTCTTAAAAAAAAATAGCCATGGCACATGTCGATGTCGCTTAATTATGCTCATATCTCATGTCGATTTTAAGAATTGCTCATGTCACCTGTCACTATGTTTTTCAAGCTTCATGTCAAATGTCACTAGGCCTCATGTCGAATGTCGATTCTAAGAAACAGACATGTCGCCATCTCGAATTTAGTGGTCCACACCGCCGCTGCTGCTGCTGCTGCTGCTGCTGCTGCTGATTTGCTGTTGCTGCTGCTGCTGGTGCTGCTGCTTGTGCTGCTCGTGCAGCTGCTGCAGCTGCTGACAGCTGCTGCTGCTTGTGCTGCTCGTGCAGCTGCTGCAGTTGCTGACGATGTCACGGATGCTGTTGACAGATGCTGCTGCTTGTGCTGCTCGTGCAGCTGCTGCTGCTGCTGACGATGTCACGGATGCTGCTGACAGATGCTGCTGCTTGTGCTGCACGAGACTGAGTAGCTGCTATTACTAATGCTACTAATACTAGTATGAGAAAATACATTTAGTCAGTTGATTAAATCAAGGAGGTTTTCTGACTTCAGTGGATCGTTTAGCCATCGGCCACGGGCAAAACTTGAAACCATTTTATACATGGGACAATTGGCAGAGTCGAAACATGTTGGTACGATGGGATCGATCATGTTCATCATCAGTTCAGGCAAAGGAAGTGTGTCGACAGCACGCGAAAACTTCATGTCTGGATGTTTCAACACAAGGCCTTTTATCACACTCACACAGCTGCTTTGAAGAGTGAATCCTTGACCAAACTTGAGCTTTTCCAACACAGCTTTGGCCTCTTTCTGTGCAGTAAGGGATCTCTCTTTCGGGTTCATCTCAGTGCTGTCTAGCATGTCCTCAAAGTCTTTAACATAATGTTCCAACGGGCTACAAATGATGTACTCCAGATCATCGTCCGTATATGTCGTCTCCTCGCACCATATTGTGTCTTCTCCTGTTTCGAATTCCGTCATTTTCTGAACAATCTCCTCGTGAGTGCCTTGCATATATCGAAGCTCCTTCAAAGACCTGATAACTTCTATGGCGAAGACTGAACAAATACCTGAAGGAATTTCACCACAGTCAGGCCAAGTATACGGAGCTAAGAAAAATAGCTCCAACAAAATCTTCTCCCTCTGTCCAAATGAAACTACTTCCGTTCCGATGAAGTTGAAGCATGCTTCTATCCATTGCTCCTTGGTGACGTCCTTCCAATGTTTCTTTACCTCACATGCATCATAGGGCACTGTTTCTCTTCCTGCTTCAAGTGGAAGTTGCTTTTTCTTTCTTGGACTCATTTGGAGAGAGTTTCGATGCTCTGTAGCGTCAACACTTCGATAAGAAAAGTAGCTGAAAATAGCAGAACTAACCATCATAACATTCTGAGCGAGCGTAGAGTGGACGATGCTACGATGATGAAGGGCGGGTCGAGAAAGTGTGATGGGTGAGAGCGTCGTTTCACTCCTTATGTACCCTGTCCTAGATAATCCTCTTAAACGGCTGAAAAGACTCTCTCAGTACAGAGTCTCTACTCAATTAAGAGATCTGTTAAGTAAGTTTTCACATGCTACCTGACTACTGCAGGTGGGTTTAGACTTAAGCAGCTTAGTGCACACACGTGTCTGTTAGAAAGCTACCTGCACACCTGCCTTCCTTTTTCACTAGTATTTACCCCCTGCCGACTTATAAGGCGCCTATACACGTGTGAGCCTCCTTATATACGCCTTCTTGCTTCTAGAGCTAAGCTACTTACCGTCGTTTTCAGCTGCCGCAGGCTGACTGGCAGCTATTTAAAAGAGAATACCCGTTACCTGTATAACGGATCAGGGGGTTATGAGATTAGAGTGTGTATACAAAAAAAGCTACAGGGGTCGTGAAGCAAGCGAGAGGGTGTCTGTCTGTGAGGTAGAGACGAGTACATGTGGTAAGCGACTTAAGTGTAAAACAAAAGCACCTCCTCTTGCCGTGGTGAGTGGAGCGGACGGCAGCTGGCTAGTTGAATAAGCGTCAGCTTAGAAGATAATCCGTCCACGGGCTGGCGCGTCACACCTGTCGTTAATCACCTCCTGTAGTCTTTGTATACACAGTTGACCTGGCTTTATCTCTTCACCAGCTATAATCCCATATACATGTAGCGCACGTTACACTTGTTATCCCTCTTTTCATGCTGATGGATGAGGGGTGGAAGGGTCCAGGTGAAAAGCAATTTGATTCCTCTCTGGAAGAGGGTGGGGCTCTAGGTGAAAACAAGCTTAGAACATCCGGATTAGCCGCTCTCTCAGCTATATAAAGAGCCTCAATTTTTCTTGGAACAGTACTTCACCTCTGCCCACTTCGTCTTGTTGTACACTATCAGTCACGAGGCAGACGCTCGAAGTAGCAGATCTTTGCAGTATGGTTTATACAGGGGTTACCTGCTAATAGGAGTTTGTCTAAAAAAAAATGGGTGAGTAGATCGCTTTTTTCTAAAAAAACACTTAGAACACGGGTATGAATATGTAGCACTGTAAATAGTTAGTGTGAGTACACAGTAGAATCTACGGTACTATAGTCTTAACTGTCTAAAGACTGTGGAGCGCGTTAATGTGCGGTCTCCTTACTAATTTCACTTGACCAGGCTGGCAGGGTCAACTAGTCTAGGTAATTGCAACCACAAGGGTGGCTACTCAAGATCCAAGTAGACCTACTACTATGAGATTGTCTTTTGACCACTCTGCCGCCTGGTGATTACATGCTCTAGTCTAGCTCGCCATACCCTAGTATAGTTCTCCGCTCTTTTCGTCAGATGGCGCCACAATAGGATTTTTGTACATTTCTACGATACTCGCGAACATTTTAAACGCATAATGAACTATATAAGCAAAAAAGCACACTTCTAATATATTGAATATAAAAAACCGCGCTCATCATCCCTCTAATCGCATTTTCCAGCCGCCGGCCAGCTGACTGCTGACTACAGGAGAGGGTGATTTTTTTTCTTTAGATTTAAGCCGCTTACCACACGCGCGCCCTCTAGTCACAGACAGAGTGACAGAAAGGGAGGGGGTCGCTTTGTTCACGCTACCTGTAGTTGTTTTTCTATACACACTCTAAGCCCATGACCTGCTAATCCTTTATACAGGTAACACGTGTTCAACTAATTACACTATTGTATGACAGTCGGTACACGGATTAATTTTAAACCACCCTCCCATCTGGATCCATGTCTGGTGGGTGGAAGGATCCAGCTGAAAAGCGTGATTAGGGCTTTTGTTTCTCTTATGATAGCAGCAGGTCAGCATGCGACAGCTGAAAATGTCAGACTAAGTCGAATTGTTTGTTTACAAACAGTCACGTGTCACGTGGTGTTGTTTACAAACAAGAGAGCCACGTGGTGTTGTTTACAAACAAACCCTAAGTAGGTCACGTTACCCTAGTTACCAGAATGCCGGCTTCTGATTGGCTGAGCCTAAGTAGGTCACGTGACGTAAGTAAGTCACGTTACCATGGTTACCAGAATGCGGGCCTCTGATTGGCTGAGAGCTTCTAAGTAGGTCAGTAGGTTACCCAGAATGCACCACTAATCCCCTAAGTAGGTCACTTCCGGTCACGTGACCAAATGGAGGCCTCTGATTGGCTGCAGGGTTACCCAGAATGCACCACTAATCCCCTAAGTAGGTCACTTCCGGTCACGTGACCAAATGGAGGCCTCTGATTGGCTGCAGGTCGATTGAGTAATAAACAGTACTGAACTATAGTCCCGTTCCAATACATACAATACTACTGGCATAACGTTATATGAAATTTTATAACGTTATTTTGACGTAAAATAACGTTTTTTTGTTAGCTGGGAAGTGTGGACTAGTTTTTCTAAGAGCTTTCCCGGTAGTGGCAGTAGGCTCACCGGCCTCCAGTTACTGACTTGTGATAATTTGCCTGATTTGGGGATTGGGATAACCAGTGCTTGTGACCATTCCAGCGGGAAGACTCCACTGTCAATGCTACTGTTGAACAAGCATCTAAGCTGTGGTATCAATACACTAAAGGCGTCTTTACATACCCTGGCTGATATAAAGTTAAGGCCTGACGACTTGTCTACATTTATGTTTTTCACTACATCTATAACTTGATCATAAGTGAAGATAGGCTTGCCCATTGGCCATTCATCTAACCCTGAGTTCCGACCCTCCACTTTTATCTGTTCAAGTAGGGTCGGGAGACTCAATACTTCATCCACTGGCCTATTGTGAGAGGCTTCATTTTCCTCAAATAGTTTTTGGCCAATAGTTGCAAAATAAGAATTGCAGAATTCGGCAGCATCAAGCCCTATGTGTCTTAGACCATCATCATCCACATATGAGGCTGATGTGGACTTATCTTTTGGTTTTAGGAACTCATTTATAATGCGCCAAAATGCCTTACTATCCCCTTTGCTCTCATGTAATGCACTCTTTATCTGGGACCCTTTGGCTTTTTTACATGTCTTGGCTACCTTCTTTTTATGGTATTTTACTGTACCTAGCCCTTCTGCCGACCTTCTATGAAGGTAGGCCCTAACCTCCCTGTCCCTGTCGCTCATGGTTTCCCGTATGTCATTTGTCATCCAGTCATTAGCATGGTCTTTGCATGTAATGTCCTTTATAGGGCAGTACATGTCCAAGTACTCAAGTATTGACTCTTTCAGAAACTGCCACTTGGTATTTGGGTCTGGGGAGTTGTAAAATTCTGACCAGTCATATTGAGCTAGGGTGTCCTGTAGGTCATCCCTGCTGTAGTGCTTATAGCTTCTACCCCTAAAACTCAGCTCTTGTGTGACAGTTTCAGCTTTTTTCCTGGAGGCAAAAATTGGGAAGTGATCACTTACGAGTTCTATCATGACTCCACTACTTGCCACACAGTGGCAATTTGTGTATATTAGGTCAATACAGGAGCCTGCATCGTCCTTGGGCCTAGTTATATCTTTAATTTTCCCCTGTAGTCCCTTTATACCCATCAGGGCTTCCAGGGCTATTGTCTCATTATTATCTTGGTCTAGTAAATTTATATTAAAATCCCCTAGCAACCATATCTCATGGTTGCCATGCTCTTTATATATGTATTTGAGTATACCGTCTAACTCTGTCAGAAAGTCCACCACTTTGCATTTGGGTGGTTTATAGACATTTAACACTATTTTGTATCTAACCTTTCAATACGTTTTTCAATACGTATACACAATGTTTCAATATTATCCGTCATGACACTACATGCCTCGATTCTATCTGAAAACAAGGCAATGTCATTCTTGAGATAAATAAGTAGCCCACCCGCTCGACTGTCTCTGTCATGCCGGTGGTATTGTCTACCAGCCCAAAAGATGTTAACGTCATTATGTGTCTCATCTAACCATGTCTCGGTGAGACAGCATATATCTAGCGCTCCAAGACTTGCCTTGACTACAAGTCTTGTTTCTTCATTATAGCTTCTACAGTTCACATGCCCTATCTTGAACCCCTTCACAGCCTCCAAGCCAAATCTATCTATGACAGTATATATGGGGAGGTGACTTTAATAACTCCAGTATAGGCCAAACCACAACCATCAACCCCGCAAAAATAAACCAAAAAATACAGTTAGTAATACAGTGTGTAAATAAGGGTATACTATTTATAGCAGAGGTAACTATACTGTTCCTCAGCTTGGGGCAGCCCCTTTATGAGCCTCATTAAGGCTCTGCAGGGGGACTGCAGGTCCCCACCATCGCTGACCTATGTGGGTCAGATCAGCGACATGGGTCTGCTGACTCCCTCTTTGACCAATCTGTGAGATAACTAAAGTGTATACAAACCAAATTAACGGTATTTGTGCCATTATATGTACACCAGACAAATGGATAATTTGTTATCTACCGGTTATTTTTACAAATAACAAGTAGCATGTGACATAAGTCATATGCTATTTTAAAGAGCATTCCTACACTACCCTTCCTGCCTACTTAAACTAATATTATTAATACATAATATCATTTCATATTTGTATGATCATGAGTAATCGCCTACACTAGCAATGTTATCACTAAATTCATCGTAGATGTGAATAAACTAAAGTTATCAATACATAATTTCATTTCACATTTGTATGATCATGCTAAATCGTGTATACTAGTAATGATATCAATGATTGCATCATAAATGTGTGTGTATTGAACAAATGTCTAATCTCTAATTATAGCCGGGTTTACACAAAAAACAACATAAAGTCAAGAAAAAGTCAAGGATCCAGGTCCTTGGTGTTAGTGCTTGGTTGACATGATTATAATATATTAATTGCTATTAGGTATTTTGTAACTAAGGCGATTGCAATTCAAAGCACCCTAGTTCCAAAGAATGCTGGGTGGCTATAGACAACTCCTCTGCCAATTGGTTTCAGGGGGGGATGGCGATTGCAATTCAAAGCACTCATCCTCCCTTTCCCAATTTTTGACCTATAATAGCTAGATTAATCTAAATATCTGGGTTACTCTCCTGCGCTTTGCTTGTTGAATTTCCGCAAGTCTCTTCGTCTCAATCATGCGCTGCCTTTCTTCCGCCCGTATAGGATTGCCAGTTATGGCCTTCCTTACTTATTAAAGTGTAGCGTAGCCTCGTCTATTATTGTCTGAGTGGGGTGTGGGTATGACAGGCCATTAAATTTCCCTATTGACATGCCGTATAGCGGGACTATGATGATATTGACGTCTGGGTTGATCACACCTGCCCTCCAGATAATATCCTGGGAGGTTTGGATTAAGCTATTTGCTATGTCGAGCGGGTTAGTATTGGCTATCCTTACACTATGTGGTTTGGTACCACGTTGTAGTACTGTCATGTCATTTATGCCTGCCATTAGGTAGGCATAATTAATGCTGGGGTTGTTTTTTATGAGCTGAATTAATGTCTCACCGGCTTCGGCCAGTTTGGCACCACCCATGCCTTTAACAGTATGCAGATTGATGTTCAAATCAGGTGTAGCACTGACCTTTTGTTGTAGATACTCATGTAACCCGGGGTTTTGAATCCACTTGTTGTCAACTTTGCGTTTCCTACCGTTTAGCCTACTGTCCCCTATTATCGCCACATTCACCGCTGGTGCTGTAGCAGCCATTGTCCATTCGAACTTCACAAAATGTGCCTGTCTCGTGTGTAGTGGTATTATGTATCAGTCACTGCCCCTCCTGGTTCACCTGCGGGATTATTTTCCCGTGTTTGGCCCTGATCTGGCAGTATTTCAGCGGCTTCCTCGTTTGCGGCGACAACTCCGACGGTCGGTGGTTCAGCATTCTGCCGTTCTGGGTCAGGGGGCGCTGCAGGCGCTTCTGCCTCGGCGTTCTCTTGTTCGACTATCCGCCTGTGTCGCACCCTCTCTAGGATTTTGCCAAATACATTTTTCCCAACCACAATTCCATTGTCATAATTGTCATGGTCATACAAACTGCCCCCAGCCCAGTGTAGGTCCTTGGTCCCCTCCACCAGGGGGCTGGGATGTGTTTCACACAGCTGGCTAGATAGCTCAGGGGAACTCTGGTACTTAATGTCGTTCAGGTCTTCTAGTACCTTTTCCCTGATCTCATTGATCCATTTTTGAGTGACCGCTACTTCATCCCCATAGTGCTTGGCAAGGGCCGGCTCTTTGGCCTTCATGATTAGGTCAGCTCTGATGTTGTCCTTATTGTGCAGTGCTTTAATATGTTGGAATGCCTGCTCAACTGATGTGTATGTCTTCTCTTCACTTTCGGTTACAATGGCATCTTTATATGCAAGCTTAAACTCAATTGGGTAGAAGTTAGACATGAAGGCTGTGGCGCCTTGGAAAACATAACCTGAGGCGGTTAGTCGAACACCTCCCCGCCTTTTCTTGCTGCCGCGTCCCCCTCCGCCTCTACCCCCCCCCCCCTCCCCCCTCCTCTCCCTCTCTCACTGCCGGCCGCTGCGGCGCCTCGGCCGCCCCGGGCACGACCTGCCCTGCGTCCCCTCTGGGTAGACTTGCCATGCTCCTGTTCAGCATTTTCTTTGTTGAAGTCGTGCAGGAATTCATCATCTCCCGGTATCAATTCATCTGGGATGTCCTTGACATTGTGTATACCGTATTCCACTTCTCCCACTTTAATGCTGTTGGGGAGAGTGGTCACATTTTTCCCTAGTGCTTTGCATTTTAATGCCACTCTTCTCAGTAAGCGCCTAGCACTTCTCAATTCATCCGATTCATCTGGGTTTATGTAAACATTCCACCCGTCTTTTGACCCTTTAAGCCAGTGCTTCCTGGAGAGCACTAGATTTCTGATATGCTCATTTGAGAAACAAATCCTGATTGCTGGTTTTGTTGGCCTATTTTTGGTCGATTCACCTTCCGTGCCTTTTTCAGTGGCCTTGACCTTGGTTTTCTCAGCGTCTGCTGGGTCCTCAATTCTGGACACTGCTATTATATCAGTAGAGGCTAGTATAATGTTCAGGTCCCTGCATATGTACCTGGGGTAGAGGGCTAGTTCCTCGTGCCTTCTATATTTTATCCCTGTGACAATGATGTTCCTCTCAGTAGCGGGCATATTCCAAACGGTGTATTCACTGTACTTCACCTCCCCTTCTTTCACCTTCTTAGCATAGCTTGCTCCCCCTTCTTGGTCTTTGTCTGCTAGTAACTGCTCTAGGTCTCTCTTCCTGCTTCCCTCCTTCAATTCCCACTCTAACTTTTCAGCTAATCTGGTTGACTCCCATTTCTGTGTGGCCTCCTCAATCAGCCTTTTGTACTCAGCACGACTCTCTTGTATTTCTAGCCTGAGGGCTGTCTGGTCAGTCTCTGCTTTCGTTTCAATGCCAGTCAGCCTTTCATTGGTTACCCTTACATGCTCTGTGACCTTATTCTGCAGCTTCCCTAGTTTCTTATTCCCCTCTGTGACTTTCTTATCTAGGTCACTGAACATTTGCCGAGTAGGAAGTTCCTGTTTTAACTTATTAAACTGAGAGTTGAGGAGTTTTGATAGCCTCCTAGTGAGGGGTGACTCTTCATCTGGGGAGCTTCCTCCCTCCCTCCCTGGGGTGACCGCGTCACTGTCCATTTCACTAGACACGCTGGATGTTGTTGACCTAAAAGAGTTGTCTAGAGATTCTGCGGGATCCCCTTTACTCCTAAGTGTCATGAAACTGCTTCTGTCGTGTTTAATTTTATCTCCGGGCATCATTACTATTCATTGATAACCCCTGAGACTCTAAATGCAAGGGAGGAGTGGACTGTTGCAAGTCTATGTTATGCACCTGTGTTTTTTACCTGGGGGATTACACAATGGCGTCCCGCGGTGTTTACCTTGGCCGGTGAGTCCCGAAAAATATGAAGTCTATTTACTCACGATTGGGCTTGTTTTGACCTCAATTTGCACACAGATTCCATTCCAGATCCCTTTATAATGCTATTCCTCCTTTGTAGGCTTATAGAATGCTCTTAATCCATAGTTATTTGGTATAATAACCGGAGCCCTTTATGCTTACATCCGATCCATTCTGATGACGTCACTCATCTTTATGCATCTTTGATTTTCTTAAATCCGAAAATTCATGTTGTGTGTGCGTCGGACACACACCTTTAATTTATCCACGCTGGATAATGTGTTTTGATTTATAAATGCAGTTTCATTTGAGTCTAGACCAAGAACCTGCTGGGAGAGTTACGCCTCTGCTGGAGATTTGAACCTTACGTACGAGAGGCCTTCTGATTAGTCTGCTACAGAATGTAGGGTAGAAAGGGAAGGGGTACACTGATACTCTAAATGCCTGGCCCTGAATCTGTAGTGGCTATCCCAGGTTAGTCATAGGGACGTTGGTTAAGCATGACCAAGTGCTATTCAAAACCGACTCAGGCAAAATAACATATGACTTATGCCTTACTCTAAATGGCTTAGCCTAATACTCACTGAAATGGATAAGACTAAGTTGGGTTGGTCAGTATACTGACTTACCTGACAATATTAAATAATAAAGGTTGGTCTTGAAGGGATCCAAAAGATTATATGCTATTGGCTGATTTGCCAGTACTGCTTATCACTACTGACTAAGTTGTTAGTCAGTACTGACCAACTCTGGAGCATTAAGAGTATCAGTGTATTTGCACTAATATCCTTTGGCTCCCTATACAACAGATCTCTTAGTAACTGTAGCTGCTATAACTTAACAACTTTGTCATTTATTGGCTCCCTATATGACCAACCTAGGTTAGTTATTTCTGTCTAGTTTGTCGGTACTGACCAACTCATGGTAACTTTTCAATTTCTATGAGTATTTTTGAGAATTGCAATAGTCATATTTGTTTTGTCTCAGTCATTTTTGAATATCACCAATGTCCCTATTACAAATCTTGGATACCCAGCTAACAGAAAAACGTTATTTTACGTCAAAATAACGTTCTAAAACTGTATGTAACGTTATGCCATAGTGAGGAGCCTTAGAGAAATGTTATATAACGTTAAATTACGTTACAAAATGTTGTATAACGTTTTTTGTTTACTGGGTAGCCACTGCAGACACACCTCTTAAAGCCATAGATTATCAATGTAGGAGGGTCTGTGCTGAGTAGGAGGTGGGGGGGGGGGTCAGTGCCCAATGCGTCTTGGTGTGGGGAGGGGGGGGGGCTACTGGAGGGACGCTGGGGGTGTGACCTTGGCGGTGCCCTCTGAGGCCGTGTTTTGATGCCTCCCTCTTGGATCTCCCCCTACATGGTTGTTAGCCCCATAAGGGCCGCAGAGTGCTTTAATGCAGTATTCCCTTCGTCGGCGTGATGCATGGATGAAACCCTGGCTAGTATCTTGCCGGTGCTGCATCCAAGCATCACAATGACACCACAGAGTTGATGCATGCAGTCCGCATGATGCATGAATGCAGCACCAGCGAGTTACTCACCAGGGCTGCATTGGGTCATCAAATGTCTTTTAGCAACATGTCGTCCTCAAAGGGTTAACACTTAAAAGGCCACATAGTGCTTTAATGCCCTTCAGCATCGATGCAGCCCTGGCGAGTAACTCGCTGAGGCTGCATTCAAGCATCACAATGAGACTACAGGGCTGATACATTCCCAAATGGTTGGTATGATGCATGAATGCAGCACCGTACGAGTTACTCGCCAGGCCTGCATTCATGCACAATGCAGACACAACGCATTAAAGGAGTAACCCAGCTAACAAAAATATGTTATTTTACCTCAAAATAACGTTTTTAATGTTATATAACGTTTTGCCATGATAAGGAGCCATAGAGAAATGTTATATAACGTTGTATAACGTTTTTTGTCGACTGGGATGCAGCGGTAAAGGGTTAAAGCACCCGGCTCTAGGAATGTGGGGGAATGAAGGGGACAACCTCAAAACATGGCACAAACTTTGATGATTAAAGCGGCCGAGGTGTATAAAACACCACTCAGTCTCGCTGAATAGACCGCTGTGCGAGGTATGCCACTGTCATTCATCACAAGCGTTAAAAGACCTGCCTTCAGATAATACTCCTCATAGAACTCCTTTTTTTTCTCATGTCGCCCTGGAGATGTTCTCTGGAGACGTAAACAAATCACTCACCCTTTAAGAATGACATGATCCATTAATGCCCCATTGTGAGTAACTCGACAGCTGCATTTAAATATCCTGATCCTACGGGGTCGAGACACTCTTGAAGGGTCGTCATGATGCTAGAATGCAGCATCGGAGTTACTCGCATGATGCATCAGGCTGTAATACACTGTGTCCTTTTTTATCATGATGCGTCAATGCAGCTCGAGTGAACGACTCATCAGTGCTGCATTCAAGTAGATAATCACCTGATGAAGTCACACCCGCCGAAAGGTGATATCTGATATTGTCCCGGGATATTTTACTTCTTTTAAGTAATAAAATAACACCTTATACTTTTCTATGTTGTTGCAATTAAGTTTACTTCATGTACACTAATGTTCAGACAAATCTTTTTTTAGGTTTTGAAGCTTTTTTTATTGCTAAATCACGAAAATTACAGTCTGCGGTTTATGTTATGGCAATAAATGGAGATGCCATACCAGTCATATTCAATCAAGTTGTTTTTTACATATTGGATGAGACAAAGATGGTTATACAAAATATGATATAAAGATGAAATAAACAGAGTATGCGCACAGAAATGAATAAACATAAAGATGGAAACGACATTATTTACAAATGAAACACACCCTTTCTTTGTTGATGCTCCACTGTAAACATAGATATATATGTAGCCCAGCTCACAAATATACGTTATTTTACGTCAAAATAACGTTTTTAATGTTAAATGACGTTTTGCCATGATAAGGAGCCATAGAGAAATGTTTTATAACGTTGTATAACGTTTTTTGTCTACTGGGATGCGGCGGTAAAGGCTTAAAGCACCCGGCTCTAGGAATGTGGGGGAACGTAGGGGATAACCTCAAAACATGGCACAAACTTTGATGATTAAAGCGATCGAGGTGTTCCCCCAAAATCACCCTCCCCAAAGGTTCAATTTTCCTAAAATCCTTATCCTTCAAAATCCCTCAAAAAAGGGTAACTGTTTGGAGTTTTTGGCTCGAGAGTAACTCTCCAGTACAGCATTCAAGCATCATGCCAACACTATGAGATTGAGACATTCCCGAAGGGCTGGTATGATGCGAGTAACTCGCTGTGGCTGCATTGGTCACAGCTAGGGCCAGAATCTGAAACGCAGCATGTCTAGTTTGGCTTTGTCAGCACCACCTTCTCTGGTACTAAGACGTTATCTGTGTAAAGCAAGCAACCCCCGCCCTCACACATGCACAGCTTGACCTCCACCCACACATAAACCCCACCCCCACACACACACATACCCACACACCAATACATACTGTGTGCTGGTCAGTTTTAACCTTCCTCCCCATTCCCACATAGACTGGTTTCAGTCTCTCTCTGATCTCAAGAACAAAAGTTAAAGCCTTCCCAGTAAACAAAAAACGAGATACAACATTTTATAACGTTATTTAATGTTTCTCTAAAGCTCCTTACTATGGCATAACGTTATATAACGTTTTAAAACGTCATTTTGATATAAAATAACATCTTTTTGTGTTGGCTGGGTTAATTGTCATATCTCAATTGCCTTTAAAAAATATGATAACTTGTGCAAACTTACTATGTGAAGTGTGTGGTCAGTACCCAGTAAACAAAAAACGTTATACAACTTTTTATAACGTAATATAACGTTATAATAACGTTTCTATAAGACTCCTTACCATGGCATAACGTTATATAAAGTTTCAAAACGTTATTTTGACGTAAAATAATGTTTTTTTGTTAGCTGGGTAACCCCTCACCCACACTCACCCACACACACCCAAACACACACACACACACACAAACACACAGTGTGTGGTTAGTGTTGACCTCACCAGGTGGCCTAGAACCAGATCACGTGATGTATCACCCTCCAGCATGAAAACCACCTCCCCCTCTCTCCGCAAGGTGCTATAACGCGCTATGACCATCACGATGCATGGGTTTAGCCCTAAGGAGGTATTCCCCAGTAAACAAAAAACGTTATACAACATTTTATAACGTTATATAACGTTTCTCTACGGCTCCTTACTATGGCGTAACTTAACATAAAGTTTTAAAACGTTATTTTGACGTAAAATAACGAGTTTTCTTTTTAGCTGGGTCGCCTGTGCTGCATTTGTGGGCCATACCGATCCTACATGTTTGATACATTCTCAATGAGCCGCTAACCCTTAATTAGGCCGATATGTTGCTAAAAAGATGATTTTTGTCGTCAAACACCAATTCAACTCTCGAGAGTAGCTTGCCAGTGCGGTGTTATACCCGTATTGGTGTATCGTGTTGACCCTTTGGGAGTGTCTCAACCCCTTGGCCCAGTAAACAAATAACTTTATACACCATTTTATAACGTTATATACGTTATATAGCATTTTCCTGAGGCTCATTACTATGGCATAACGTTTTTTAAAGCTTTAACACAATATTTTGACGTAAAGTAACGTTTATCAGTTAGCTTTAATGCAACTTTACTCTTCATGATGCATGATTTCAGCCCTAGTGAGGCACTTTTTGATACACTCATAAGGGGATCCTTCCATACAGTCGTGAGGGTCGGCATGATGTTTGAATGCAGCACTGCTGAGTTACTCCCCAGGGCTGCATTCATGCATCGTGAGGACCAAGGACAAGATTCATTTAAGTAATGTGCGGCCCCTAAAGGTCTACCCACACAACCCACCCAGCTAACAGAAAAACGTTATTTTACGTCAAAATAACGTTTTGAAACTCTGTATGACGTTATGCCATAGTAAGGAGCATTGGAGAAACGTTATATAACGTTGTAAAATGGTGTACAACGTTATTTGTTTACTGGGATGATTCATTTAAACAATGTGCGGCCCCTAAAGGAGTACCTACACAACCCATTCACCCCTGGCCCTTCGTCCTTGATCATGCAGTTGCCCCGACCATGTTGTGTAAGAACCACAGTCAGACATGGCACCTGGTGGGTCAAGAAGTAAGCCGCTCATGGCAACATGTACACAACTAACAAAAAAAACGTTTTCCAAACGTTTGCAAACGTTTTGAAAACCAATTAACATTGTGAACATTCATAAGATCCGACGGATTTACGTCAGTGGATTCACCCATTAAGATGTAAATGATAAAATGTAATTACTGTACTATGTTCTAGGGGCGAATACCCTTGGGGCGAATGTCCTAGGTAGGTCTAAGGGGGTAGGGGTGGCAGTGGTGTAAAGCCCTAGAGGTTAATGTCCTAGCATCCCCTGCACCCCTTGTATTGCTGTTCACCAATGATCAATCCTATCTCCACCCCCGCAATGAGCTGGTCTGGAGCCCATAGCGGGGAGTGATCCATGCATCATGAGGATAAGGGGCATGATGCATTAAAGCACTATGTAGCTTTAAAGGGGTAATCATCTCTCTCTTTCCCACCCACGCATCGAAACTGTATGCCTAGGTTTGGAGCCTAAGGGAGTGGTCATTTGGTAACAATGAGGGCGGGGGGGGGGGTGGTGATGGAGTTGTATGTGGAGGAGGACCAAAAAGATTTGGACCCCTTGGGGGGGGGTGAAAGTCTGTAGACAGCCATAGATTTTACAACGTATTTTCAATGGGGAAAATAAAATGGTGCTCAATTTTGTTCCATCCATTGACCATGATTGATCAGTAATAGCACATTTGAGGAAAAAGATAAACAATTAGTATGTGTAGGGGCATGATATTACATATTAATCTCATACACGGTATTTCCGGGTAACGTCTGTTTACTCGGCTTCTCCACCTGGAGCTAGTGCACACAGTTCCCGGGAGAGGGCGCAGGTCCTCTTCAGGTGACCGTGTGCCGCTCTCAGGTGGGCGGCCGACCCACCCACCTGGCCACGTGACCTAAGAGCCGGTGTTATATAAGACCCATGTGTTTACCTGGAACGGCAGTCAGTGCAGGCCCGACTGACGAGAGACTTCACATGTCCAACCGTGCGGACAGAGTTGTATGCTAAGAGTTGTATACTGACCGTTTCCTCTATTTATAGAGAAACCTGATCTACCTGTGTGTATTCATTCTACACTGATCGTTCCCTAGTAAAGGAACTAGAGTTGTTATTCTTGTGAATAAAGATAGATATATTCTCGCACCTGGAAACTGCCGTGATCGTTGTTCTTTAACCTAGAGTTAATTACGAACCACCACACTGGTGCCGTGACCAGTAGCAGTAAAGGTAGCAGAACAAGCTAGTTGTTCGAGAATATGTTCGGGTTATACTGAACAGGAAGTCCTTGAGTGGACAGACAGTCCTTTAGTGGACGGACAATGGCTACCGGTGGTAGCCTGGGCGGCTCTGGCCCAGAGCTGAGTGAAGGGGAGTTGGAATCAACTCGCCTGGAGGTGCCAGGGATGGACCCTGGGGAGGGCTTGAAGCCAGAACAGAAGAAGAGGAAATTGCAGGATCTTTCCTGGGTAGAACCCTATGTAGGGGATGAGAGATTCCAGAGGGAATATGACGAGCGTTTGGCTCGGGAAGAGGATGACCTCTACTGGGAAAATGTCCGATTGGACAAGCAGTCAATGGAAGATCAGTATGCTGCATTGACTGAGGAATTGACTTCCCTGGTAAAAGAAAGGGACGAGATCCTCTCTGAGAATCAGAGGGTAAAAGGAACTCTGATAGAAGAGAGAGAACGGTTGATAGAGGACAACCGGTATATGAAAAAGAAGGTTGCTCAGGAATCGCATGAATACCAAAAGATTCAGGCAAAGATTGCTGAGAACCAGAAGGAGAATGAACATTCCGAATCTCTTAAGGAGAAGTATGAGAGGGAGTTGAAAAAATACTCTAGAGAATGGTATGCCTTGAAGAAGGGGACAGAAGAGCTCGAGAAGGGCAGAGACCAGTTGGTCAAGGATAACGAATCCACCAGGATACAAATCCTGGAAGAAACGGAAGAGTTAGAAAGGAAACGGAAAGCTGAGGTGGAGGCTGTCTGTTCCCTTGAAGCCAGGAAAACTCTCCTGCGGGGTGAATTGTCGAAGGCAATGGAACAGCAGGGGGAGGAACAAGTTCCAGCTGTCAGGCCGGAAACTGTTCCGGATAGTACTCCTACTACTAGTAAGGGGGAAGCATTACCTCAATTCGATCCATTTATTAATGATAATGGATTGAGGAATGTGGAAGACTCTGTGTATAAGAACAGAGAGAAAGATTCAAGGAGAGTGAATGTTACCGGGCGCTCTCTTGGATGGGAACCAGTTAATCATGCCAGTATTGGTCCGGTTAACAGGGAAATGTCTCCAGAGGAGGAAGTGTCTCGACATTATAAAAATAAATTTCGAGATGAAGTGGTGAATCATAGTTATGGCTCATTGAACCCCTTTGCGGGAGATGACCCGGCTCTATATGGGAATCCGGGAGGTTATGATAGCAAGGGTAATTATAGGTATTGCCCAGATGCAACTTATTCGTACCCACCTCCGGCCACGGAAACACACTCGGGAGTCAATAAAGATCCTGAGATTAGGCCGAGGGATAGGATGAATAAGGGGACCCAACCGGGAACAAAGGGAAGGTCAAACCCGGTGCATAAAAACACTAAGGGATTGTCAGGCTATCAAGGCCCACGCTTTGATGAGGGTTCAGAATCTGAATCAGATAAATCATCTGACGATGTACCCAAGAGAAAGGTTCCTTTGAACCGGCGGGTCACAATGACCCCGGCGGAGCACCGATTACATAATCGAGACCCCGCCATAGGTAATTTGGGACTAGATTGCTCTAGCCGAGGTCAAGACGGTACAGACCTACTGGCTTGGAGTAGACGCATGTCGGGTCAATTAGTGCATTCTAATTATGCCGCTAAAAGAACTGCACGTGTGACTAAGCCTTACAGGGGTGTACGACCCTGGAAGGAAGAATATCAATCACTTCTAGATGATTGTAAGTACAATTGCTGGAACAAGGAGGAATCCTTGGGAGCTTTTGTGATATGGTTGAGTGACGGCCCGGGTAAGATAGTGGTTGAAGAATGGAGGGACACTTACGGGCCGGAAGCTACATACGACCAGCTGGAAGTATTAGCTTGTTATACCTTTGGGAAAATGGTGACAGTAGATCACTGGACTCTGTTTCAGAGAAGAACGCAGAAACCGAAGGAATCTGCTAAAATTTTTGGGCTGGAATTGCAGCGATTATTGCGGCAGGCTAGGCCAGAATGGAGTAGGGATGCTGAATATTACATAGAATCCCTATTTGTAAGATTTATTAGTGGATTGAGTGATCCCGAACATGCTAAAGTTTGTGGTAGAGCTTGGGAAGCTGGGTCTTCCTTAGCAGATTTGTTCATGGCGATTGATCAACATGACAAAAAGAAGATACTGTTGGCTGGTATGATACCCGCTAATAGGGGGCAGCGCGTCTCTGGAATTGAACATTCCTTAGATGGAGACGATTCTTCCGCGGAAGAATCTGAAGGGGAGGAGAGAGTAGACGCCCTTAAATTCAAGGGTCGACAGAAATCTAACTCAACCCCAGCTTCCGGGAAACTTCCTAGTAACAAAGGTTATTCGGAAACCATCCGGAAACCCGACATTCGGGAGCCTCAGACTGAACCCAGTCAGAAAACCCAGACCCCGGAGACGACCACTCCGGATAAAACAAATGCGTCAGGAAACTCATTAAATACCTTAATGGAGTCCATGATTAAACGCATGAACGAGGTGTTTGATAATCAAACCAGGCGCCGCCCTAGGGTCGATCGTAACACCGTCCAGTGTTACAGATGTCAAGTCAAAGGGCACTTTGCATCTGAATGCAAAGCCGAGAAACCTGTTTTAAGAAGTGAGGTTTCGGGAAATTAGAGGGGGTTACCGGGGATGGCAGGACGGTAACCCCTGAGGAAATATGTCAGATTATCACCGACGTTGGCGGTGAAGATTCATTAGCAGTGAATGCGTCCAGCAAGAAGGGAGATGGGACCGTACATCCCGGAAACCATGAGGCTGGGGAGACTGGTACAACAGGCGCCCAGGGGTGCGCGTATGGGAAACCTAGTGCCAGTTTAGAGGAGTCAATAACCAAAGAGTTGGTTAAGGTTGGAGGAACCAGGCTTCCCCCGGGTCATCCTTGTCTGGAACACCTGAAAGGATGTGGATTCGACCTGGGCACTGATAGTGACCTTCACCGGTTTACTAGGAATCCCTCAGTAACTGATGGGAAGAGGTGGTACGTTTCCTGTTCTGTACAAGGAAAGACTGGGGAGTTTCTTATGGATACTGGAGCTAGCCACTCCATGGTCTCTAAGAGATTCATCAGCTTATTGCCGAATATGTGTGAGAACCTCACAATGAGGGTAAACGCATGTACGGCCGATGGTACCAGAATGAGGACATTTGGACGGACTTTTCTGATAATCTCTGTGGCCGGGAAAGAATTTGTTTGGGCCCCGACCATAGCTGAGATTGAAGATGATGGTATTCTTGGTTTGGATTTCGCGGCGCTTTTCGGTGCGACTTTGAATCCGAAAAGTGGGAAGTTGAAAATTGAATACCCGTATGATATGACCATACTCTGTAAGTTGAGAGTGATAAGTAGTGTCGCTAGTGTGGCACAGACTGTGAAGATTCCCCCGGGAATGACCTGTGACGTGTTAGTCAGTTCAGGGAGGCTAATCCAGAAAGGATTAGCGGTAATCGAGCCGGATATGGCTGTATTATCCCGGAAGGGATTGGAATCTGCGGATACCCTAGTAGGGAATTCCAGATGGACAGTGACACCCATTTCCAACCCCGGAAACTCCACAGTATATCTTGAGAAAGGCACTGAAGTTGGGAAAGTGATACTTGCGGAGGCAGTCACCGGTAGCCACCAAGACCTGAGGTTAGAAGAAGGAGGGGAAGAGGAATTGCATGAAGAGTTAACTAAGTTGTTAACAGGATCGTCCATAACGGATGAGAATGATCAGGAAGCCCTAAAAGCTATGCTGAAGAGATGCAGGCAAGCTTTTGCGGCCCCAGGGGAACCCCTGGGGAGAACCAATAAGGTATTGCATGAAATTAAAACCGGGGATAACCCCGCTTTTAAGATTCCTTATAGGAGATTACCCCTCAAGAAGAAGATTGTAGCTGAAGAAGAGATAGCGAAAATGCTGAAGGATAATGTTATTGTTCCCAGCATGAGCCCTTGGTCCTCCCCTGTGTGTATGGTAACCAAGAAGGACGGTAGCATACGGTTCTGTATTGATTACCGGAAACTGAATGGGTTGACTAAGAAGAACTCCTATCCTCTTCCTAGGATAGATGAGACGATTGATTCCCTGGGAGGGAATGAATGGTTTTGTACCCTGGATTTACAGTCCGGGTATTGGCAAGTAGGCATGAAGCCTGAAGATATGGAGAAAACCGCGTTTTCTAGCCATATTGGGTTGTTTGAATATAAGGTAATGCCGTTCGGGTTATGTAACGCGCCGGCCACCTTTGAAGCCATGATGGAGACGCTGTTAAGTGATTTATTATGGCGGAAATGTCTAGTTTACTTGGATGACGTCATCGTGTTTGGAAAGACCTTTGCGGGTTGTTTAAGTAATTTGGAAGAAGTCTTAAACCGAATCATGTCTAACGGTCTCAAATTGAAACCAAAGAAATGCAATCTGTTTAAGAAGGATATCAACTACCTAGGGCGGATTATTTCCACCGAGGGGGTTAAGGCGGATCCGGAAAAGATCAGGAGTGTGACTGAATGGGAAGTCCCCAGGGGTCCTAAAGATGTGCGATCCTTTCTAGGATTCTGCTCATACTATAGGGATTTCCTGCCGGGGTATTCCCGGGTAGCCTATCCGATCCAGTGTTTGTCACACTGGACACCCGGAAGTAGGAAGGAGGAGTTCCCATGGGGGAGGGAACAGGACACAGCTTTCTTAGCAATAAAAAAGTTGTTTGTAGAGACCCCGGTGTTAAAGTATCCTACCCCGGATGGTCATTTTGTATTGGATACAGATGCTAGCAATGAGAGTATTGGGGCCGCCCTCAGTCAAGTCCAAGGCGGAGTGGAGGTTCCCATTGCCTTTGCTAGTAATACTATGAGTAAGACCCAGCGTAATTATTGTACCACTAAAAGGGAATTGTTGGCTGTGATAGTTTATACTAAAAAGTTCAAACATTTCCTTTGGGGGTCCGATTTTACGCTAAGAACAGATCATTCCTCTTTGAGATGGTTATTGAATTTCAAAGATGCGGAAGGAATGATTGGACGTTGGCTGGCACACCTTTCCGAGTTCGGTTTGGAGCAAAGTCAGATCCAGCATAGAGCTGGGGTAAAGCATGTAAATGCTGATGCACTTTCCCGACGTCCTATCCGGAAGTGCGAAAACACCAACTGTGATGACTGTGGTCAGCATGAAGCTGTCATAGCCGGAGCAAGGATTCGCTTTGAGATCAAGGGAACTGGGGTTCTGGAGTGGTCCATGGGAACCATCCGGAAATTCCAGGAAAAGGATCCTAACCTTAGCCGGTTGTTGGTATTGTTACCTAGGAAGATACGGCCCCCGCGGCCTGAGATTTCCCTGGAGAATCGGGAAATGAGACGACTAATAGCTCAATGGGCAGAGCTAGAGGTCCAGAGCGGAATCATCTACCGGTGGAAGATTAATTCATCCGGTAGGAGAGTCCGGCAAGTGGTAATACCTTCCGGTATGAGGAGGGATGTTATGTATTATTGCCATGGACACCTGACCAGTGGACATTTCGGGAAAAAGCGTTCCCTGGAACGTCTAAAAAGGAGATATTACTGGCCAGGGATGAGTAGTGATCTATTAAGATGGATTGCTACTTGCCCGGATTGTTGTAAAAACAAACCTGGGCCTGGGATGGGTAAAATGCCTTTGTCCCAGGAGTTGTTTGGTGTAAGATTTGCGCGAGTCGCCATAGATATTATCAGTGGGTTTAAAACTACCCCTGAGGGTAATACTTGTATGATGGTGGTCACTGACTATTATACTAAGTATACGAGAGTGTTTCCATTAGCGGATCACAAAGCAGCAACCTGTGCGAAAGCTTTTGTTAAAGGTTGGGTATTGCATCTTGGGGTTCCCCTAATGATGCATAGTGACCAAGGTCGGGAATTTGAATCTGATCTTTGGCAGGAAATGTGTCACCGACTGGCGATTTGTAAGACGAGAACAAATCCCTATCGACCACAAAGTGATGGAATGGTTGAGAGATTCAATCGTACATTGATTCAGGTGTTGAAATCCCTGGTGAATGATAGAATGGATGACTGGGATGAGCAGTGTGATTATGTATGCCATGCATATAATAGCACTGTCCATTCTAGTACTTCCTGTTCCCCGAATCTATTAGTTTTCGGGGAAGATTTGATAATGCCCGCGGATCTGGTATTCGGGGTGGTTGGAATGAACCCGGAAACCCCCTGCCATGTGATGTTTGTGGAGTCATTAAGAGATCAATTCAAATATGCTTATGAATTGGTGAGAACTGAACTGCAGAAGAATGCTACCTGGCAGAAGACCGGCTATGATCTAGGCCTTAAGCCGCGACGATTCAAAGTTGGTGATCAGGTAGTAAGATTACATGAGCCGTTATCGACTCTGAAACTTGCTAGTAATTGGGACGGCCCCTTTGTGGTTACCCGCATAGTGAGTGACAGTACTGTAGTGATACGTTCATTACAAGGAAAGATGTATAAATCTAATGTAGCTCGACTAAGAGAGTGGAAGGGGAGAGATTTGTCCCTGGACTCGTATGAGTTGGAAGTTGATACTTTGATAGAGGAAAGTGAACAGCGGAAATTAGTGAAGGAACCTCCCCGGAAACGCGGGAGGCCGCGGAAGGAGGTTTCCCGGAAACTAATGGTGCAGAAGTCCGTCATCCCAAAAAGATCCGGGAAGAAGGCGGCTAATAAAGTCTCGCTGGCTGAAGGGAAAAGGACCCGGAAGAGTGTGGTTAAGGCTAAATCCACTCTGGAAAAAGCGTGTCCTAGAACCAGGTCTAATGTTATGCCTAAAAACATAAGACGCAGTCCCCGGTTACTAGCCAGGGACGGTATAACCTAAGCCGGTACACAACGAGTGTGGTGTCCTGTAATCTTGTTAGATATTTAAATGTTGTAATCAGTTATGTGTGGAAGTAAGTACGGTCGGAATGATCGTGATAGTCCCCCTGTCAAGGATCCCATGGGTGATGGACGGATAATCCGGTGAATGTGCTTTATTATGCCATTCATATATATTTCATTGATACTCTCGACGAGTTGACAGAGCGTAAGGATTAACACGTGGAATAAGGGTACCTGTTTACAATTGAACGCGCGGTGACCTGGTTCCAAGGAACTGGGTCACGGGACGCGCGGGGTTGCGCATGCGCGGTGGCGCGCCTTATATAAGGCCCGCGGAGCGGCGGGAATCGCCAGTTGGGGTTGAGAGGCGGTCCAGAGCAGACGTGAGAGCTCGGACACGACCATTGTCGCTGTGGGGAGGTGGATCCCCTATAAATCCATCAACAAACACTTTTCTTGAGTGTGACACAAAAAAACATGTCCTCCGAGACAGACCACCAACAGGTGGACCCTCTTCAAGAGGGCGACTCCGCTAGCGGAGGAAATGAGGTTGTTAATCAACCTGACCTCGTGGACCAGGAATCTCTGGATTTCCTGGGACAAGGGGAGATAATGGACGTCGACGCTGACTCTCAGTCACCGCTTCGCCCTGCTAATGTCGCCGCCAATTACTTGGAAGGTCTAGACATTGAGGCCATCAGCCCTGCTGACGGTCGCGCTGATACTGGTGAAGCTGAGTATCAGGATCCGGGTCTATTGTACCATGGAGAACCGCCGGCGGACGTTGAAAAACCCCGCCCGGCCGTACCAACACTAGGAGGCTTCATGTCCAATTACGATGGACGTGAAGTAGAACTGCACGAGGACGTGCTAAGACTCACGGCGGAGGGAGCTCCCCGCCGGATAGACCCGCTCACGAGCCAGGCGATATTGCTCTTCCTGTTAGTGGAGGAGCAGGAGGAGATGCCCCCGGACTGGTTTGTGTACTGGGAGGCACTCCAGAAAGGACTACGCGTATGCTACTGCTTACGACGAGCTGTCTTCGATTTGCATATCGCAGACATAAAGCGGTTAATGCCCGCACTCCCAATTCTGTCTCTGGACCCGAATTGTGGAGTTGCCGGGATGTTGTTGACTGGGGTCAACAGATACCGGGCGCGAATCGGGAAACTCCGAGAGCCGAAAACCCGGAAGGAGTACGAGATTGCTGCCGCTAATACGCAGGGGGTAGTTTCGTATGTCCTGGATGTAGCCACTATTGAAGACTACATGGATTCTCACAACGTCAAACGAGATATTGCCATATCTTGTTTGGTTGATGAGGCGGTTCGTACAGTACGAACCAGATCTTCCAGTGCGGAGGAGAAGGCGCGAATAAAAGCGCTGAAAGCCACACCTAGGGGGCGCGGCAGTAAAGGTGAGAGGGGGGCCTCAAACCGGTCAAGCTCGGCCGACAGCAACCAGTCGGACGAGTTTGTCCAGGAGAGAGGACGTCAGGCTCGCCGGAACGAGAAGGCAAGATTAGCTAACTTGCCGGACTCTGTATTAGCAGAGGGATTACCGGAACAACCTTCCGGAGGACAGCCCGTTATTCCCCGGGCTGAGGAGGTAACGGATGAGGCTATGGACATAAACGAAGCCAATACTCCGGAGCCCTCCAACACCAACACCACCACCACCACCCCGGCCCTTGTGGCAGATATGACCGCCGCCGCGGGAGCAGCGGCCGCCGTGGCGGCTGCGCTGGTATTTAATCCAGCACGTCTCAGCCCTCTCCGTAGTCCGGCTCATTCGGATCCGGAAGAGGGAGAGGTTCCGGCTAACGCTGAGGAACCAGGAAATGCCCCAGAGGACCCCATCCCGCCTAATGACGTGATGAGGCGGATCTGGCAGAACGCGAACAATAAGTTCCGCGTGTTTATTCCCAATTCATGGGAACAGTGTCCGATTGGTCCTACCAATTTCGGATGTCCACTTGCGATCAACTGTAAAGATCAGAGTGACGATGAGGATTGGATCCGGAATACCCCCCGGGACCGTCCTCCGTCTGCTTTTTATCAGCAGTGGCTAGATCAACTCAGGATCCTGCCGGATACTTACTATAGTAAGGAGCAGAAAGAAAAACTTCTTTTCGCGATTAACCGCTGGTATAGCCAACGGGAAAGAAACTGGTGCCCATTCGCTACGTGTGTAAACACGATTGGCACAGACAGAACCGTCTTTGTAACAAAGCAACGGTTTCTGCGTCACCTCTGTGAAAATCACATGCACCACTGTGTGGTGTACCACTGTGATATCACAGTAGGTAGGGAGTCCCAGCTGTGTAACGGGTGTTTAGAACCCCGGAGAGGTGAGCTCATGCGCCACATGAAGGATTGCCATAACATGGGAATCAGTGTAGCTCGCAATCGTGTGAATGCGCTACATGATGCCGTATGTGACCAGTACAAGTCACTCACGGAGGAACAGAAGGCTAAGATCCGGCCGGCAACTCCCTTCTACTGCGAGGTCGCAGATGGAAAGTTCAAAGCCAGGATTGCCAGAGTGGACGGACGACATAAGTTCGCCATGAATGACGAGGAATATACGGTGTTATGCACTACCCGTACTTCCCGCAGAGGTGGCGGTAGTTTCCGTCAGCCGGAAACCCGGGGTAGTTCCCGGGGGAAGAGCCGGTCCGCCCGCGACCGCTCTCGATCTCCTGCGGTCTCACCTGGACCAAAACGGAGACATGCCGGATCCAATTTGGAGGATCTCGATAATTCCTACTATGGGATTTATCATGCCCCGGAAGGTCGCGACTATTATCGCGAGTATCCAGACCCGCTGTTTACAGACCGGAAAGATCGGAAACGTGATTCCGGTGGTCAAGCGGCGGCGACTAACATGGATTACCGTTCTAGACGTCTGAGCAGTTCAGACAGTGCCAACAGTCAACCTGACTGTGGAGGTGCCCGGCCTAAAGAACCGGCTACCAGAACAAAGGCTTCCCTGCCTTTGACGTACCATCTGGGGACAACTGCAAAGCTAACCCCCAGGGACGTCCGGTCACCCACTACCCCAACTCGGGACATGCAGGGCTTGACCGTGAAAGCTGAACCAAAATCACTAATCTCAGTGGTAACGCCTCGGGGCATAACTGTCCCGAAGGCTGCAGCGGTTGCGAAAGCGCCGCAAGCGGATGTCAAACCCGTGATTCCTGCAGCCCAGGAGCCGGTTGTCATCCAGCCAGTCGCGGGCACCTCCCGCACGGAAACTACCGGTGGCGTAAAGTTAAAATACGTCCCGATAGTCAACTACTTCTCTAGGGAAGAGAAGGCGAGCTGCGAAGTGGGACAGAGAATTGTAACAGAATTCCAGGAGTCCCAACGCGAGCTGGCGGTGGAGTATAACACCAAAATGTTAGGCCTGTTCACGCATGGCCTAAAGATTGCCCACCGGGAGGAGAAAGCATTGGTCGCTGTCGGCAATGCTGACTACTTGGCTAAAAAGTCAAGGGAAGCTGCTTCAGGCCAAAAGACTGCTGAGGCCGCCGCAGGGTTCGTTCAGCAAGAGAACGAGAAGTTAACCAAACGGTTACAGGACATGAATGTAAAATTTTACGGGGTGTTCGGCGTGACTATCGATACCTGGGATGGCACAACTGAGCACGCGCTTGCTTTAATGAGGGCAAGAGATGAACCTTTAGGTTAAAGAGACTAACAAAAGGTTCTGAGTCTATTTCTAATTTTTTTTTAGGAATAGAGGAGGGAACTATAATAGTTTCCGGATAGATTGATTGTTGTTTCATTTAATCTGACGTCATAAATTGTTTATGACGGGGTATCCCTTTTTGAAGGGAGGGGCATCTTTTTAGATGCATATGGATCAACGCGGGGGGAACCTTCCGTGGAAGCTCTGGACTTACCTAACTACTCAACTCTCAACTATAGCCTACCGATGGGGAATCAGGACTCCACCTTGAAGCTACCAAACTAACGTCCCTGAAACTAACTTTTGGGATACGTTACCATGATGTGTTCCTGATACTATTATGCTGAGTTATAAACTGTTCCCGTCCAAAGGATTACGTGTCAAACAGACAATGCTCGTGGTTCCAGTTCTACTTATATATTTCATGAACATTCCTGGAGCTAGGATTACGTGTTAAACGGACAGTACTCGTGGTTTCCAGCCGGATTATAGTTATATATGTCATGAACTTTACTGGAGCGAGGACGGGATACTTATCGAGCTGTATATATATGAACTTACCTTCGGGTGATATTTTATCCAAGAAACAGTATTAAGAAGAGGAGAGCACCTCACTCATTCGTCTATTAGAAGCGGAGAGCACCTTGACCACAACTAGATCACCAGTAAGCTATATTTAATTGTAAGGGTTTCCGGGTACACTGCCAGGTTACTCATTAAAACGTTTTTAATATATAAAATATATCATTATTATGTGATACATATCACCTCAGGTGTTCCAATAAGGTGTTCTCATACTTACCTTATGAATCGGGTTTCATAATATGCTATATATGAAGATTGTATGATCTGATAAGCTAGGAAACGTGGCTACCCGTAATGTTTATATGAAGTCGTTAAGACTATGTGTATATACTAAATATACCGCCAGGTATTGTCGTGTGTGTTGACTCTGATGTATGTTGCGAGAGATATTAATACTCCGGTTATATAATCGGATTACCCGGCTTAAAACAAAGGCTGTGGTTACTGTTATCCATTGTGTGAATGTTTTCATTAAATCACAAATCAATGTAAGACGCTGGTGGTTGTGAGTCCTTATCAGGACTGGTTTTTTAATAACTTTTCTGTTCAACTTAAATATATACACACCCCACGCGCATTTTTTTTAACCGAGTAAGGAAACTTCATAAGGAAGTCATATCGAAATGTGTCAAGCCGTTCGATTGTATGTATGATATTATATTCACTTGTCATAAAACATACCTAAATCATCTATTATGGTTGCTATTACAGTGTAATGCCATATTTATATTGAGTTTGATGATCTCGCTTGTGTAGTATGTCGTGTAATATGTTACGCCCCTAGTTACTGTATAGACAATAACTATAAAGTCGTTGTTCTAAAAGGTTTTCTATGTATTAGGAAAACAGTATATATGTTCGTTACCACCTAGTTTTGTCTAGGGGGGGTAGTGTAGGGGCATGATATTACATATTAATCTCATACACGGTATTTCCGGGTAACGTCTGTTTACTCGGCTTCTCCACCTGGAGCTAGTGCACACAGTTCCCGGGAGAGGGCGCAGGTCCTCTTCAGGTGACCGTGTGCCGCTCTCAGGTGGGCGGCCGACCCACCCACCTGGCCACGTGACCTAAGAGCCGGTGTTATATAAGACCCATGTGTTTACCTGGAACGGCAGTCAGTGCAGGCCCGACTGACGAGAGACTTCACATGTCCAACCGTGCGGACAGAGTTGTATGCTAAGAGTTGTATACTGACCGTTTCCTCTATTTATAGAGAAACCTGATCTACCTGTGTGTATTCATTCTACACTGATCGTTCCCTAGTAAAGGAACTAGAGTTGTTATTCTTGTGAATAAAGATAGATATATTCTCGCACCTGGAAACTGCCGTGATCGTTGTTCTTTAACCTAGAGTTAATTACGAACCACCACATATGCATGGAATATGGTATAAGGGAAGTATGGTCTTGGATGACATTTTAGATCTAATTTCAAGAAGATCTAATTTTGAGTCTCAATCGTCGGATATACCCAGTAAACAAATAACGTTATACACTATTTTATAACGTTATATAATGTTATATGTCAACGTTTTTCTAAGGCTCTTTAGTATGACATAACGTTATGTAAAGTTTAAAACGTTATTTTGACGTAAAATAACGTTTTTTGTTAGCTGGGTACTCAGGTTAGACAATGACCAGTCCCTAACGTGGAGTGATGGAGACACGGGCCTAGTCTTAGATCAGGCTTATCACTGACTCCAACCAGACTGGGCGTGGTTTATATGCTCCACATAGAGTACAGTAAAACCTTGTGAATAAGCCGCGGCTAGTATGCAAGTCAGATCGCCGCCGCGGCTTATACCAAGTGGGCAGAGAACATTGGATCAACATTCATGAATGGTTGTCAATTTTGATTCAATGTTGATTTAACGTTGGTTAAGCATTGGCCTGAATTTTATGGCCAGTAGGTGGGATGTCCAAATCTGAACAAAGTTAAAGTGTGTCTTATACACAAGTTTTGATATGTATACTACGGTACTAAATTAGCATTTTTTATGCCGCCAGGCACCACCAGAACGAGGTATATAATGTTTGCACTTTACCAGAAGTCAGAATGGTACCCGCCATCTTGGATTGTGCTGCCATCTTGGTATAAGGAGTCACAACACAAATTTATGCTATGTGATAACAATAATAAAAATCAACCTTTGATAGTTCCTGAGGTTGATTATAATCATACCTACCCCCCCTAATATGGACCCAAGGAATTCAATAGTTCTATGGGTTTGTTGCTTATACAGCTGGTTGCCTAGTAACGGCTATTCTAATTGTTTATCTGCCTAGCAACGCACATTTCCATGGTCCTAAGGTTGATTATAATCATACCTACCCCCCTAATATGGACTCAAGGAATTCAATGGTTCTATTGGTTTGTTGCTAATACAGCTGGTTGCCTAGCAACGGCTATTCTAATTGTTTATCTGCCTAGCAACACACATTTCCTTTCCCCCTAACATGGACCCAAGGAATTCATAGAAAATGCCAAATTTGAAGTGATATCATCCTTCCCCCTGATAACCCCTTCCTGGCTTTGCTTATCTGGTGTCTTGAATGGGTTCCCTTCAAACATACCAACCATGTAGATATTGTGTTTCTTCGAATGCAAGAATTGCGGTTGTTGCAGTGTATAAAAATGCCTGAGGCATTTTTTCACGCGGCAACAACCGCAATTCTTGTTAAGACCATCTCTGAAACTAATAGGGGTTCGGATGGAGGTGAGCTGGTTACGGTGACCGGTACTTATAACGACTGATAAGACTGTTACAAGTATATCCCACAGTTGTATGACTTATCATTGGTTCTAACCTCAACCAGTGCTATATAAAATGGCGGCTCCATGGTGTGTGACTCTTGATTCCTATGGGATTTGTCAAAAATTAGGGATGCGGCTAATACGTGAGTTAGGCTTCTGTGTTAGGTTTTACGGTAGGCTGTAGATAGGGGCAATGCCCCCTCCTTATCATACATGGAATAACATGTATGATGTAGTCAGTGTAGTTAGCTGTGGTGTACCCCTACATAGATCATTGTCTACCCGTGTGTTAACACAGGGAGATGGTTGATCATTCAGTAACCACTGCTAATCTAACGTTGTAAGAAGTCCTCTGTTCTATAGGCTGTGTGTCTGTTTGTATCTGTCTGTCTATCCTTCTCCCCCCTGTATGTTGAATCAACAAACAAAGTGGGAGGGAAGGTATACCCTCACATTAGGAAATATCACTCCTTTTGCCCCACCCCCATCTGGAGAGCTCTGTATGGCCGATACTATAGCTACACTATGTCTTTTATACACATTGTGCAGAGAACCCGTCTATAATGGGTATTTTATATACTACTCACTGCTTTATCTTGACAATGCTCTGTACATTGGGTAGTATAGTGAACACAAACTGCTTTTGGAAAGGGAGCTGGTGCATACCCAGCTAACAAAAAACGTTTTTTTACGTCAAAATAACGTTTTAAAACTTTATATAACTTTATATGCCAAAGTAAGGAGCCTTTGAGAAACGTTATATAACGTTAAAAAATGTTGTATAATGTTTTGTGTTCACTGGGTAGTGGTCATGATCACTTCCCAGCAAACAAAAAAACGTTATTTTACGTCTATATAACGTTTTAGATTTTACATAACGTTGTGTCATACTAAATAGCCTTAGAAAAACGTTGACATATAACGTTATATAACGTTATAAAATGGTGTATAACGTTAGTTGTTTACTGGCTTATCTCCTGCCGAGTTTGGAAGCCTCTGGCAAGATGACAACCTTAATGACTGACGGTAGGTGGGTCTGACAAAATAAATCATCAAATAACCGTGGAATCAAAACATTCTGCAGGCGACAACAAAGACGCCATCTTGGATGACAGGACAGGGTGCCGCCATCCTTTGGAGTCCTCTGACCTGCTGACTCAAAAGAATAGTATTTAAAATAGTATTTAAATGCCCAGACTGAATGACCATGAATTTGTGATTTGTGATTCATTCAGGAATCAGAGAGAACAAAGCCAGGTAGAGACACAGACAAAGATAAATAGACAAAGCTGCAACCCAGCAAGCGAAAAAAGGTTATACAACATTTTATAACGTTATATAACGTTATATAACGTTTCTCTAAGGCTCCTTACTATGGCATAACGTTATATGAAATTTTATAACGTTATTTTTACATTTAAAAAACGTTTTTTTGTTAGCTGGGTAGAGACAATCACAAAGACAGGGAGACAGGGAGATGAGAGAGACAATGACAGAGAGGAAGCAGGGAGTATAGCTGAACAGTGTATCCTGTTATTTATATGACTATAAGCAAAAAAGAAAGTATTATTTGCTCTTGGCTATAACTACGAGAGAAGAAAGCTAGAACAGAGCAGAGAATGATTGTTTGAGGTGAGCCAGAATAAAGGCTAAGGAGGCACCACATCAGAGTGTCAGTGATCGGGGGTGCCACCAGATAACTCTTATATAGGGTGATATAAAAAGGTGTATAATGTCTGTTATCTTGTTTATACAGGTAAGTTGTGGCTGCAGGTACATAGAGGTTGCGTACAGGTGTATCATGGTGTATGAAGGCAGACACACAAACTCAGGCCAAAAACATAAAATGGGTGTTCCAGGTATATGGTCTGAAAATCTGGGTCAGACTTTTTTTTTTTTAATTCTCTTTGATTTTGCCTGAAAAATACCCAAAAATTGACTTTGCAAACTTCAGTGCCAACCCAAAGATAGAGATTTATTTTTTCGGATAAAAAATCCTAGGGGTGGCCCTGTTTTGTCATATACAGTTGGGTAATCCAGTAAATGTTATACAATGATATATAACGTTTTTCTATGGCCCCTTATCATGGCAAAACTTTATAAAACATTATTTTGACGTAAAATATCATATTTTTGTTAGCTGGGAACCGGAAACACACCTTTTTTTAACCTTACCTGCACACACCTGTAGAAGGGGTGAGCCAGTGCATAATGCCCAGTACAGGTTGTCGTTTTCTGTACAGGTGACGATGAGTAGAGGCGTACTGAGGGGCTGATATGTCATTGTACTCGGGAATCAGGTGGTTGTCAATGCTATATTGAAATACACTACATTTCTCAATGAGCCTGGCCCATCTCTCAGAGAGGTGATATAGGGGGGGGGGGGTTGGGTGCACACCCGCATCACTATACACCTATATCTATATTGACAGGCACATAGAAAGGTAGCCCTTTAAGGCCAGCACGTTGATAAAATATTACATTTGTTGTTACCAATGTATCAATGCAGCCCCGAAGAGTAACTCGCTCGGGCTGCATTGATGCATCATGACCCTTTGGGAGTGTCTCAAGCTCCCAGGGTTGGCATGATGCTTGAATGCAGCACTGGTGAGCTATTCATGATTAAAGCATGTCTTAAAATGTCATGACCCTGATATTGCCTAGCAGTTTTTTTATACTTTAACACAGATCCAGACTACATGGTCATAGATTTCAGCCTGTCCAAGATGGTTGCCAGTCATAGAGTTTCAACTTGTATCGGTTTGGTTAGACTTAGCCCTATACACCCGCTCACCTCTACTACAGGTGCACCTATAGGCTATATACAGGTGACAATGAGTCGAGGCGTACTGAGGTGCTGATATGTCATTGTACTGAGGAATCAGGTGGCTGTCAATGCGTTATTGAAATACACTACATTTCTCAATGAGCCTCGCCCATCTCTCAGAGAGGTGATATGGGGGGGGGGGGTGAGTGCACACCCGCATCACTATACACCTATATCTATATTGACAGGCACATAGAAAGGTAGCCCTTTAAGGCCAGCATGTCACTAAAATATGATATTTGTTGTCATTATGTGGCAAAACGGCCCGGCGAGTAATTCACCAGGGCTGCATTGGAGCATCATGCCGACCCTGCAGGAGTGTCTCAACCAGTAGGATTGGTGTGATGCTTGGATGCCGTATTGGCAAGTTACTCACTAGGGAAGCACTCTAGCATCATGATGACCAAAGACATGATGCATTAATGCACTATACCGTCTATAAAGAGGTATACCCAGCTAACAAAAAAACATTATTTTACGTCAAAATAACGTTCTAAAAATTTGTATAACGTTATGCCATAGTAAGGAGCCTTAGGGAAACGTTATATAACGTTATTTAACGTTATAAAATGTTGTATAACGTTTTTTGTTTACTGGGTAAAAGGTTGGTACAAAGAGCATACCTGCCTCACACCGACTAACCTTATTACACATAGTTATAGTATACATATATATATGTAACAGATCTCCCTGTAGCTACTAAGACATGATGCAATAATGCACTATAAAAAGTTGGTACAAAGAGCCCACACCGACTAACCTTAATACACATAGTGATACTATACAAACACTGGCCCACCAACCGACTCAGACACACTTATCGCATTTATCATTTATATGTCAGGAATCTCACTGTAGCTACTAAGACTGAAGCCCAGTGACATTTAGAAGCATTACCTACTTCTCACAATAAAGGTATAGAGTTCTAACAAAGTCCCTTACTGCATGAACTTTGGACTTTAAGGATAGATAAACATGATGAATACCATCAGGGAGGTGTTTCATAACAGATTTGTGACTCATGATAATTCGGATTTTCATCAATAGTGCAATAATTGCTATTGACGACGGCATCAGGATCCGAAGTAGTCACATATATTGTGTATATTTTGATAGAATTTCTTGTGAAAGACTTTTCTAGATGTCATGTGATAAATGACCTCTTCTGAAAAACTTTGCTGGATTTCATGAAGCGCAATTAAATGGGATGTTCACCAAAACTGATTTGTAACTGGTTTTAAGATAAAAATGTTAATCAATACCATCAGTAAATCTCAAGGCTCATAAAAATCATGTTTGATTTCTTTGGGACTGCTTGTCCAGCATCATAAATTTGATAAACAATGTTCCCCTCAAAAAATGAAATTATTTGTAAAATATTAGAGAAAAGAAAATGTATGCGGTTTGAAAGCCAGCCTTGAGTTTTGTATCTTACCCAGAGGACTCAGCTTCAAACATACCAAGAGGTGTGGTCACAAATGGGAGTGATAGGGTACTCTTTAAACCTGCAGGGAGTTAGGCTGTGAACTCCGTTAAGGGCGTCTTTTTCAGGGGATTACTCCATTATGGGTCTGATATTAAAGGGAAAAAAATCAACTGCACAATTACTGCTCCATGAAAAAAACTAAAAAATTACATACTAGATGAAATGGAGCAATAGTATCCTTAGTAACCCCACCCTTTGCCTCTATCATCACAGGAAAGGACACGCCCAACTGTTGCATAAGCTACATAAATAACCCTTTAAGGACGGCATGTCGCTAAACGGTGACATTTCATTGTCACCAATGCACCGATACAGTGCCAGTGAGTAACTGGTGGGTGCTGCATATTTGATGCATTATGACTACTCTTTGGGAATGTCTCAGCCCCATAGCGTTGGCATGATGCTTGAATGCAGCACTGGAAGTTCATCAAGGCTGCATTCATGGCCACAAAGGGTGTGATGTATTAATGTTCCATGCCGTCCTTAAAGGGCTAATAACAGAGGAAGACCAGTTTAACACAAAGCTGTTAAATGTGATCAGGGCGGGGAAAAGCAAATATAACAAAAGGACAGTCAACAAGGAGAAGAAAGGGGGAGTCAGCCTGACTCTGCTGATGGCATTTCCAAAGGAGTCACAGAATACCCTCATGACCATAATGAGACTACAGCATTGCCGGACTCCTACACGATTCCAAGAGTTATTGGGGACCTTTAGCAACCACGTAAAAGCTCATAAAACGCAGACGTAGCAGTGCTGAAGGCATAGAATACGTCTGCGTTTAATGAGCTTTTACGTGGTCGCTAAAGGTCCCTATTGCTATAATTTTATTTAGAGTGTCAGGCAATTCTGAATTCCATTGCTTGACTTTTCTTCAATACTGCCTAGCAATCATGGACATTCCCAGACTTCAAGAGAGTCACACGATCTCCTTCCAGACTGGGCGGGTAGCCTCACAGACGCTCAATGGAACATATTATATGGCATGGGAAGATACTAGCCCAGTAAACAAATAACGTTATACACCATTTTATAACGTTATATAACATTATATGTCAACGTTTTCCTAAGGCTCTTTAATATGAAATAACGTTATGTAAAATTTAAAACATTATTTTGACGTAAAATAACGGTTTTTTTTGTTAGCTGGGAAATGCCACTGCATGGAAGCGGCTAAACATTTCCATAGCATTCACTGAATGTAAAGCTGCTTGACCCAGCTAACAAAATAACGTTATTTTACTTCAAAATAACGTTTTAAACTTTACATAACGTTATGTCATACTAAAGAGCCTTAGAAAAACGTTGACATATAACGTTATATAACGTTATAAAATGGTGTATAACGTTATTTCTTTACTGGGTCACAGACGCTCAATGGAACACAGTATCTGGCATGGGAAGATACTAGGGCTGCCTATGCTCACCTAGACAGGGATTCCAGCATGTGCAGCTATGCATAAATCTGGGCATTTAAGCAAATATTTGACTTCTTAAAGTCAGACTTTAAATGTCACTGGAAGCGGCTAAACGGTCTTCATGACATTTCCTTGGCATTTACTGAATGTAAAGCTGCTTAAAGAGTGACTTTAAGAAATAAAAAGTTTGCTTTTAAAAATGCTAGCGTCGTACACTCACCCACACTAGGAGTCCAGCATGGGTGCCCAGCCAACAAAAAACGTTAATTTACGTCAAAATAACATTTTAAATTTTACATAACGTTATTTCATACTAAAGAGCCTTAAAAAAACATTGACATATAACGTTATATAACGCTATAAAATGGTGTATAACGATATTTGTTTACTGGTTGTGGGCAGTCTTGCAGTCTTTATCTGTGTACATGGAAGCCATGCCATGAAGTAGAGGTCAAGGCAGGGGGAGCAGGGGTCGGTGGAGGGAGACAGGGAATGGCAAGTTATGAGAGGAGTACACGATTTCCTCCCTTAGATCTGATCTATTAGAAGATGTCTTACAAGCAGAACATGCTACAAATAGCAGGGCGTTTACTTTTTTTACTTTAAAAAATAATTTAATTTAATTTAATTTTTTTATGGAACTGTAGCGGGCACGTATCGCTCGGGGCAGCCCGAGCGTACGTGGAGAGCGCATTGCCCGCCTGTGGTAGCTCAAGTACCGTAGCAGAGCGATGGAGAAGCAGCTAGCCCTGTGAGTAGTATAGTATGTATCGGAACGGGACTATAGTTAAGTACTGTTTATTACTCAATCGACATGCAGCCAATCAGAGGCCTCCATTTGGTCACGTGACCCGTTGCCATGGTAACGTGACCTACTTAGGGCTCTCAGCCAATCAGAAGCCAGCATTCTGGGTGACCTACTGACCTACTTAGAAGCTCTCAGCCAATCAGAGGCCGGCATTCTGGTAACCATGGTAACGTGACCTAATTACGTCACATGACCTACTTAGGCTCAGCCAATCAGAAGCCAGCATTCTGGTAACTAGGGTAACGTGACCTACTTAGGGTTTGTTTGTAAACAACACCACGTGGCTTTCTTGTTTGTAAACAACACCACGTGACACGTGACTGTTTGTAAACAAACAAACAAAAAAAAGTTATGTAACTTATATATAGAAATAAAAACACAACAAGATAATTTCTTTTCTTTTCATTTTATTCTTTATTCTTTCATTTTCAATCAGAAAAAACACACAAGTTTATGCTTTTTTAGCTCGCTTCTTCGATTTGCAGCAACTCAACAGGCCGCAAAGTCTCACGCCGCCGTCACTCGCACCACCACACCCCGGACGACTTTTCTCCAATAGACATTGCACGACTTTGGATAAATCCAACACCATTTCGGCAAGGCAGAGAATCTTTGCCTCCATGACACGGCCGCCATCGCAACAACCCGTCACAACAGCATCATCGATAGCTTCTGACTCACGACCCGGTCGCTCAGCTTTGGGATTTTGCTCATGCGCATGACGCACTTCTTGGGGTTTCTTGTTCGACATGCTTCAATTAGGAAATGAACGCAATGAGGTCCACAGGTGTCAGCAGAAGTGTCTTGTAGTTGAATGCGGTTTCTTTGCCACTTGAACGGAGCAGAGCGTTCCACGAAAGACAAGAACTCCGCACTCAGCGGCGGTAAGCCGAAGGAATCAAAGTAGTACACTTCACCCGTGCTCGACACGTAAAACGCCACCCAATGCTGACCTGGTAAATGTTGCGGATCTGTGTTGCTCACGAAACAAGTGTCTTTGATAGGGTGCTTCGGAATAGTGTCACAAGAGAAAACGCCCAGGAAACGATGTTTTGTGTGAACGTTTTCCTTCAACACTCTGCTTATTTCAAGCGTGTTCATACGATACGCCAAGTACCGCCGTCTTGTCTTCAGTTCATGTGGTAGTCGGTGACGGGGTGTTGATCTCGGGTCAGCTCGACGACGTTGTCGTACACCAAGTAGAGTAGCACCGTTGTTGTCGCTTGTAGCGCCGAGCGGAAACTGACTTCCACCCTCAGCTGACCCGCTCTTATAAGGTTCACGCGACACCCGTCGTGCGATCTGTCTGGGGTTAAGTCGAGGGGGAACACCGTGTAACCGTTCAGGAATTGTTCGTATGAAATACCGCAGGAGCGCGCGCCCTCGTACATCCCCGTTTCCGTGTGTAGCGCCAAGTACTCTCTCACGGCCGCTTTGGTCTTAAAGTCGGGCACGTAGGCGTCGTTCGGCACTTTCTGATCGTTCACTATCACTTGAAGCGAGCTGATGTCGTAATGCTTCATCTCGAACGGGTTCTTGGTGTAGCTACCGTTGAAGGCGTCGTGGTCAAGGAAGCAAATCATCATCGACTTGGGAAGCTGGCCTGTGTTGGAGTGCGTGTAGCTGTGATCTCTGTTACCTTGAGGGATGGCGTAGGTCGTCACCTCCACTCTGTTCACCGGGTAGTCGAAGGGCCCGTGTTCTATCACCGCTCTCTCGTGCGTTTCCGCTACAGCGTCCGCCACCAGCACGCGTCGCACGTAGAGCTTTGCTTTGTAGATCTTCAAGCTGTAGCCTCCGTCAGCGGCGCACATCAGATAGAAAGAGGGCGCCGCTTGTTTCAGAGTGAGATTGATTTCTGTCTCTCCAACGATGAGCTTCGGTTGATGAGCCAGGTCAAAGTGCAGTCGCGCCATCAGCGAAAAGCGCTTGTTGGAGATTAGCTTCTTGCGCGCTTTGTACCCCGCATTCGCGTCAGTCAACGTGTCAAACTGACCGGGCGTATCTTCATGCCACCCCTGGGCGCTCATGACGCCGTCCTTCACGTCTTTGTTGTAGTTGAGTAACCCTTCCAAGTAAGCTCGGTAAGGGTAGGTCTCGGTGTTGCCAGACACTTTGAAACCGCCGATGGAGACTTGGACGTCTTTGAAGAGCGAGTGAGCCAAGTTGTTCACCGGAGCTACCGCGTCGGTGGCCTCGATCGCCGCTCCGTCCTTTAGCACTTGACATTCCAGATGAAGGTAGTTCTCGTTCAGGTCTGTGTACTCTTGCGACTTGTTGATGGTGAAATTTATGTTACCTCCATCCTCTAAAGAGTTTTTTGTTTCTATCCCCAGGAAAGACGACTTTAAGATAGTAGTCTGAGTCGGCGCTACGGTGTGCAGGTCGAGCTCAGAGAGCGCGCACTCGTTACTGCTCTCGTGTACGTAAGCCATTGTGTTCTCTCTTCACGCGGCCGACAGACTGACGCCGGCCCCCTCCAGTCTTTTTATTTATACCTGAACGCCTAGGCGCTTACCGGTCGAATACATCCCCTCTACGTCTCTTGCAAGAGCCACCGCCCGTCTGAGGGGAATGCCCACGACGACGTTTCGACCCTTTCTTAGACGCGACAGGCGTCTTTCCTCCCGAGAACGCCGTACTCGCCAGTCTCTTCAGAGCGCCTGCGCCTCGGTCTTTCACGCTGCTCTTTAAAGTCCGACCCGCCAGCACATCTTTAGCTACGCCCACACCGGCGCGGAGCAGCGTTTTTCCCACCGACTTCAATAGCGGGGTAGCCGAGCGCATCAGACCTAACAGAGCGCCGCCCAAACCGTGCCCGCTCTGGAAAGAGCGCCCGCTGTACACGGTCACGCCGTTGCCCAGCTGCGCGTTGTAGTAATCGCTGTACCCTCTGCCGAAGTCGGTGCGCCTGGGTGGAAAGTACGGAACGCGTTGACGCATCATTTTTCTCTCTTTCAGCGCTCAATAGGTCTCAGATGAAGTGTCACGGTCACCTCGCCTCTACCGAATGGGATGGAATGACCGGATCGGTCTCTTAAATAGATGCCGACCTCGGTAAACCTCTTGGATTTCAAGGGGAAATAATCCAAATGGGGAAAACTGATAGCTTGCACGCCACCTCGACGCTTTCCGCCTCTGTCCACCGCCACGCAGCGCAACAGCGGCACTTGCATGTCGCCCACACGTCTCTCCTGGATCATGTCGGTGTATATGTACACAGAGTGCACGTCCCCGTAAACATCCATCGAGTAGGCGCCGGTAGTCGGCGACGCGAAACACGTCTTCTCTCCGAAGCCTAGAACGCATGCGAGATGCTGACTCAGCAGGACAGCACAGTGTCTCGGCGGTTTGATGGTGACGCGTTTCGTCTTGGCGTCGTACGATAAGATCCGCATCGGTTTGAGCAAGAAGCTGTCGCCCTCTAGTCTGTCATCTCGCAACGTCTCACTCAAGCGCTCGATTAGGGTGTGGTTGCTTCCGGTGAAAATAGGAGGTATCTCGAATATGTTTGGCATGAAACTGCGCACTCCCATGTCCTTCTCCATCTTTTCGATCATCTGTCTTGCTTGATGGCTGATCGTCTTCTTCTTCACCGCCGGGGACAAGAACTGCTTGTATACGGCATTCGTCTGTCTCAAGTCGACCTCTCTCTTGAACCTTTTTGTTTCCGGTTTCAATTGCTGCTCTTCCGACGTGTCTGATATCTCTTCCACCGTTACATAGCTCGCTTCCTTCCAGTTCAGCGGGAATTTTGAGCTGAACGTTAGCTTGCTCAGACCGTTCGCGTTTTTCATTCTCTTCCAGTCTACCTGTGGTTTTTTTCCTTCGGAGAAATTAGTTTCTTTTAAAACCTGGATCGCCTCCTCTAGCGAACCTTTGGTGCGCAGAGGAACAACGATGATCAAGTCGTCGTCGTGCACGTTAGTCCATTCTGTAGGGAGGATGATCTCAGTCAGAGCCGCTTCGTACGCTTCGGGCAGAAGGAGCGGCGAGTCGAAGTGAGTTCGGAAAGACGTCAAGCTGTTGTCAGGATAATACTCCATAGAGCTGTTGCTAGGTAGAGTGATGTTCATTTTGTTACGTTATTTTTTTGACGGGGATCCACTCGTTGAACTTGTCGTCGTAACCTAACCAACGTACGAAAGCTAACTCTTTACCGTCGACGGTCTTGCGGCGCAACACCTCGTCTATCAGGTAGTTCTTGTCGTAACGACTCTTGTACACCTTCTGAACCTCTTCCGGGTAGAAGACGCCTTTTATCTCCTCGCCCTTGTCGTCTTTCAGCTCGAACCCTCTGCTTCCCAACGTGTTAGCAACGTCCACCACTTCCTCGCGCCAGTTTCCCTCGTACCCTTTGTCGAAGGCGCCTTTGGTTCTCAACATCCTCACTCTGTCACCCGGAGCGATGACGTCGACGGCGGACGTCTTTGTTTTTTTCTTCTTTTTCCATATTTCGTCGATTTGTTTGTTAGTTGGGAGATCTTGTCGGTAGAAAACTGTTTCGCTGTTTTCCGAGCTGACTTGAGCCGGCGCCATTTTCAACGTCTTGTGGTGAGTGCGATTGTAAGAAGACACTACATGGTGCAGCACGTCTACGTAGCGATACGTGCGCTTGTGTGTGAAATAACGCCACAGCTTCTCCTTCAGACTGCGGTTCAAGCGCTCCACTAGACTAGCTTTGATGTCGTCGTTCTCGCCAGTGAAGAACTCTATGCCCTCGCTCTTCAAGTGATCTTGAAAGATCTTGTTCAAAAACTCTTTCCCCTTGTCTGTCTGAACAGTGCGCGGTCGTCTCTCGCCAGGGCCTGTCATCTCTCGGAAGGCCTCGGTGACATCAGCGCCGCTCTTGGATTTAATGGGAACGGCCCACGCGTACCTAGAGAAAACGTCGATCGCCGTCACCACGTACCGGAAGCGGTCGTTGTGAGACGCCAAAGCTTGCATGTCCATCAGATCTATCTGCCACTGCTGATCGATTGCGCCGGTTATAGTCTTGTTCCTTGCGAATTTTCTCCGAATGGGTTTATGTTTAGTGTAGGCGTCCAGCGACACTAAAGCGTCTCGGATGACGGCCGGGTTCAGGTGGCGAAAATGCTGTTTCTGGAGTTTAGTCACGCTAGTGAAACTGGAGGGCGCTTTGACGTCGGTATATCTAGCTACTACGCGCTTCTTTTCTTTTTCCTTCTTGGTCAGTCTCTTCACTGGTTTGCCCATCGCGGGTCTCTTGAGGGCGTGAAAGACGAGCTCGCCGCTAGGCGGTTGCGCGCTTTCCTTTTCTTACTACGCGGCGCGCTCCTATAGGAAGTCGGAGTTTGGAAAAGTTCACGGTCGTCCTCCTCGTCGTCAGAGGATTGATCGTCCACCACCTGCAGAGAAGAGTCTGCTGCTGCTGCTACTGCTGCTGCTGCTGCTGCTGCTTCTCCTTCTTCCGATTCGAAGCTCGGTCGTTTCCGACCTCTGTCAGCAAGCCGTGTGTCCAAACTTTGGCCAGGTCCGCTCGCTTTATACAGATGGTTTCCGATCAAGGCGTCTGTGGTGGGAACCGCTTCGCGCAGCGCTTTCGTGAACGGCGAGTAGCCCGCCGGTCTGGGCGCCGTCTTCCTGAACCTGGCGGCGTCGTTCAGTAAGTCCACTATGTTGATGCGATGCTCAGGTGGTATTCTCCGACCCGACATCTCGCGCACCGCCCCGTCCTCGTTCCACTTGATCACTCCGGATTTCTCCAATTGTTTGTACAGCTCCACGGTCCGGCGGCGACTCCTCTTGGGAACTTGGTTCGCCAACCGCTCGAGTAGGGACGCGCTGGCCTCTTCAGCAGACTGACGGAGGTGAGCCGGGGGCGAAGAAGAGTAGGACGAAGAGATGTTGCTGTTGTGGGGATTCGCGAGAAAAAATTGCAATCTATTCAACAACCTTCGGTATTTCAACATTTTCTCGCGCGATTCCAAAGTGGGGTCGTTCAACACTAAATCCAAGTCCCTGTAGATAAACTGTAGCACCTGGTGCAAGGCCGCGTCGGGATGAAGGGACTGCTCTGCCTGCTTGTGGTAATAGGCCATGTCGGCGGGTAGGCGGGCGGCGGTGGCAGGAGCGGAACTCTCGTTCTTTTCAGTGCGCTCATCAGGAAGAGGAGGAAGGTTTGGAGCAGTAGAAGTACTAGCAGCAGCGACTGCAGTAGTAGCAGCGCTAGTAGTAGCAGCAGCAGCGGGCACATGATGAAGTAGACCTGCTCGTGATGATTTGTAGAGCGTCTCAGGATCCACGAGCGCTAAACGTTTGTAGTGTTGTTGCTGCTCTGAGTCCGTCATGGGGACGCCGGTGGCAATGACGCTGGTGGTGGCGGTAGTGGTGGTGGTGGTGGTGGTGGTGGTGCTGTCGGCGAGTAGGTGTCGAATGACGTGTCTCATATACGGAGAATGCTCTTTATAAGCGGTAAGGCCATCCCTATGAGAGCCGGAATGAGGAAACCTCCCTCTTGTACCAAGACGCGTCTCTTTTTTTTGATGGGCGTAGATTTTTTGCCGACCTCCCTCAACACGTCAGCCGATTCTCGAAGCTTGTCCAGTTGTTTGTCGCTGAGCGGGATGTTCCCTACCAGTAAATTGTGACAGATCTCACTCAACGCTGCGATCAGCTCGTCGCTTCCAGAGTCTATTAGATGCGAGCAGTCCTTTGGCGAGCACTTAGCTAAGTGCTTGAGAGTACCAAAGTGTCTTTCGAGTAGATGAGAAGACATTTTTTTTTTGCTACTGCTTTCTGTTGTTCTTTTTTTTGTCTAGCGGTACGAACACTAGCTGAGAGTGTATGGCCGTCAAAGAGGAGCGTATTCTCAGATCGTCAGGTGTTGACTGCTTGAAGTCCAGGAGGAGGTATGAGTGAGGTCGCTTGAGTTCATGGGTAAATATACTAGAGAGGGCCGCCGCGTTGGACGGAAACACCTGGCGAGACAGACTAGCTATTTGCCCCATGTCGCGCGGGTTCTTGAAAACGATCATGTAGTGAGCGTTCAGACTCATAGTTCGAAAGTCGGGTGATTTCTGGAAGAGGTTCTGAGTGATGTATATGACGCTCACGTTCCAGTGATGCGAGTATTTAGTAAAGATGTCGGCTACCACTTGCTGATTGGAACTGCTCATCAGATCGTCCAATATCAGTAGAGTGTGGGGTCGTACAGCGTCTTCTGCTACTTCCACGTCTCCCGCTATAGACTCTTTGCTAGGAAGACCTTCTCTGAATTCCACACCGTACCGATTTGCCATTTTTTCAAACAGAGGTTGCCACTCGCCGTAATGGTAAAAAGTCTTTTCCACCGGCGGCGTGACCAAATTGTTCACGTCGCTCAGAAATTGATCCACCAAGCGCGATTTTCCACAACCCGACGGACCGCTAATGATACAACTAAAGGGTCCTTGTAGTCGAGCGTCGAAATGAATTTCTGTGAAGAGTTTGCTTTTACTACTGGACATTTTTTTTTGTTTTTTTTTTCAGGACGCGTCAGAGAGCGGTTGTGTGACTGACTGTCTGCTGTGTTTCTCACTCGAACGGTCGGTGGTGAATGGTTGTGGAGAAAAGTCCGCCGACCTTTTTATTGATTCCGGCCGGTGTCACAGTAGCGGCGGCAGAAGTGACTTTTTTTTTGCGATAAAATTCTATTTTCACTCAATAGTCATAAATGTTTGTATCAGACTCCAGAGGAGTCTGATACAAATATTTTTTTTTTTTTAAAAAAAGAAGAAGAGGAGGAGGAGGAGGAGGAGGAGGAGGAGGAGGAGGAGGAGGAGGAGGAGGAGATTATTTTTTTTTTTTTTTGTTTTTTTTTTTTTGATCATTTAGGCAAAGCTCGTCGCTTTGCCGTTTTTTTTTCTATTTCTGTGTTGTGACACGATCGTCTCGAAAAAGCAATAAGGCGTGTGAGCGCGGCGGTGACAAATACATATTGGAGCGTATGGTTTAAAATAGTGCGTCCCTATCTTCTTCAATTCGGCTGCGTTGCAATATGCGGGATAACAAGTGACGACGTCGAAACGTTTAGAGACCGTGTTCACGTCGGCCACAACGCGCGCCCACCGAGTGGGAGCTGCAGTCGCTCCCAAGAAACCGATCGGCTTGTCGAATCGTTTCATAGCACTTATTCTCACTTTATAAGAGGAGGCAGGGTGAGGAGAGTAGCGGCGCTCTTTCTTTTCATGAAACGCCCAACGAGTGGGGGCGCTGAGAGCAGCTGTTATGCAATAGTAGAGTAAATGCTGTTCTGAGAAGACGGCTCTCGGCCATGTCGCTACGTTTTCCTTTTCCGCTCTTGTATAACGACGATGGCGCTCAGCTTTGCATTTCTCGAGAATTCGGTACGCCTCAAGAGAAGCGTGAACCTCAACTACGTGACGCTCTCTCCTTTGAGATAAAAAAATAGCCGGGCAGTTGAGGAGAGCGCTTTGTTCGCGCGACCGTCTTTTAGAAACTCGCGCCCTCTGCAGCGCCATATTTCTTTCCTCCGAAACAAAAAAGCCTGAGTGAAAATACAAATTTAAGAAAACAAAAAGCTCAAAGAAAAAAAATAAGCAATAAGCAGACTCAGCTCGAAATTCCCTGCTGGCGTGATGGCGGTGACTGCAAGCGGTGGCGGCGGTCGGCTGGCCGGCCGGCGGTGGCGGTGTCGGCGGCGATGGTAGAAGGGTGTGTGGAAAGAGAGACGCATCTCAGTCTTTTATAGGAGCGGCGAGTCTGACATTTTCAGCTGTCGCATGCTGACCTGCTGCTAGCATAAGAGAAACAAAAGCCCTAATCACACTTTTCAGCTGGATCCTTCCACCCCGCCAGACATGGATCCCAGATGGGAAGGCGGTTTAAAATTAAATCCGTGTACCGACTGTCATACAATAGGGTAATTAGTTGAACGCGTGTTACCTGTATAAAGGATTAACGGGTCATGGGCTCAGCGTGTGTATAGAAAAACAACTACAGGTAGCGTGAACAAAGCGACCCCCTCCCTTTCTGTCACTCTGTCTGTGACTAGAGGGTGCGCGTGTGGTAAGCGGCTTATATCTAAAGAAAAAAACAAATCACCCTCGCCTGTCATCAGCAGACAGCCGGCTGGTGGCTGGAAAATGCGATTAGAGGGATGATGAGCCACGTAGTAAGCGACTTAAGGCTGATCTAAAGACCTGCCGTGAAGGGGCAGCTGGCCGGTGGCTTGAAAAAAGGCGGGGCGTAAGGGTATATAAGGGGAGTGAAACCACATTCAGCATCGTCATCATCGTTCACGCTACTACTACTACTACTACTACTACTACTACCACCACCAGCACCGCGCCTCAATTTGCAGATCCTCGTGATGGAAAGTTGCTACCGTGACATGAAGCGGAATGACGAAGCGGCGCGCGAATGTGAAGCTGATGCTGTAGCCTCTGCTACTGCTGCTGCTAGTGCTGCTCAGCGTGCTACTGCTGCATTTACTGCGGCTGTTAGTGACGCGGGTCGTGATGACGTTGTTGTTGTTGCCGCTGCGGCTGTGACTGCTGCTGTTGCTGCCGCCGATGCAGCTACTCATGCCACCGATGCCGACGCTGCTGCTGCTGATGCTGTTGCGGCTGCCGATGACGCCGCTGATAACGCTACTAGTGCCCGCTCTGCCGCCCTTGCTACTGTCGCTGCTGCTGTTGTTGCTAATGCTCACGCTACTGCTGCTGCCGCTGCTGCTACTGCTGCTACCGCTGCTGCCGAGGCTGCTGCCGCTGCTGCCGATGCTGCTGCCGATGCTGCCGATGCTGCTGCCGATGCTGATGTTAGCAGTCGCGTCGACAAAGAATCGTCATTTGTCACTCTTAAAGCCGCTCCAGTGGAACGCGCGACGGGTAGTAGGGCTACCAACGCGACGGCCGGATGGTGCAAATGGTGTCGTCGCTTCTGCTCGTGCGCTTGCTTTTCTTCCGGTCCTACCTGCTGCTGCTACGGTATGATAGTGTTATAGTGTTTGAATGAGAACGCGCGTAGTTACAGATGTGCTTTTTTATTCGAAAATATAATTTTAACATAAGATGGAACTTGTTGTGTTTTTTTCTATATATACGTTGTTTGTTTACAAACAGGCACGTGTCACGTGGTGTTGTTTACAAACAAGAGAGCCACGTGGTGTTGTTTACAAACAAACCCTAAGTAGGTCACGTTACCCTAGTTACCAGAATGCCGGCTTCTGATTGGCTGAGCCTAAGTAGGTCACGTGACGTAAGTAGGTCACGTTACCATAGTTACCAGAATGCCAGCCTCTCATTGGCTGAGAGCTTCTAAGTAGGTCAGTAGGTCACCCAGAATGCTGGCTTCTGATTGGCTGAGAGCCCTAAGTAGGTCACGTTACCATGGCAACGGGTCACGTGACCAAATGGAGGCCTCTGATTGGCTGCATGTCGATTGAGTAATAAACAGTACTTAACTATAGTCCCGTTCCGATACATACTATACTACTCCTGTGGTGTAGCGGTAGCATTCTCAACTCTGGAGTGGAGGGGCCGGGGTTCGATCCCCCGTGGGGCTGTCACGTTTTCCGCTGCCTGTTACACTGGTGCCGTGACCAGGATTGACCAACCTGATTTGTGGTGCTTGAGCGTGTTCAGCTTCTGCTAGGGAGGTCCGAGTGACCTCATCACTCACCTAGCAAAAGTCTGAAAGGGAGTAATGTAGCAGGCACGTATCGTTCGGGGCAGCCCGAGCGTGTGTGGAGAGCGCATTGCCCGCCTGTGGTAGCTCAAGTACCGTAGCAGAGCGATGGAGAAGCAGCTAGCCCTGTGGTGTAGCGGTAGCATTCTCAACTCTAGAGCAGAGGGGCCGGGGTTCGATCCCCCGTGGGGCTGTCACGTTTTTTCCGCTGCCTGTTACAGTACATTCCCCTGTTGGCCTTTATAAAATGATATTAAGGACTGAACCAGAACAAATGAGACTAGAGTGTCTTTTGGTATTACTGGCACCCTCAGGGATATTTCCTCTTGGTGGGATTACTATTTCTGTTTACCAATCTAGGAGTGGGGTCTGCATCAAACCTTTTATCGGTTAAAAGCAAAATAATGTATATAGTCATACAAATATTTTTTTTGAAATGAGTTAAGAATTTGCTGGTATCACTGGTATGGGTGAGTGTATTACTGGTACCCTTATACTACTTTCCTTGCAAAAAGCCATAGTTGTACTAAATGTACATACTAACCCTGTTGGGGACACAATTATACATGTGTCATCCATGTAGGAATCAAGGTCAAAGACATCCTGACATCCCACAGCCATACTATATCACTGAATGGCCCATAATTCAGTGCAGATTTCGACCAATGCATAAAGTGCTTGGCAAAGCCTACCCTGAAGCCACTTTATGGCTTCAGACTAGGCTTCACCTAGGCTTACTTTAAAAACAGATGATATTGATCTTTACTCTTTATATGATATTAGATCATATTTGGATCTACTACAAACCATGTCTTATTATGAGTTCAAAGCAACACATACGAGAGTTTTTAGATGTACACTACAGTACTAAAGTTACCATAAGGAGATGCTCTGATAGACTTATGTATATGATTTTTTGATTTTTGAATATATTTAATTGGCACAAAAGTTCTTATTCATACAAGGGGAGTTCTTAATCTCAAGGCCAAAAGTCTTCATCACACTTTTCACCAGTTAAAAGCAAAATAATGTAGATACAAATATAGTGAGAGGTTCTACGGTATACAACATAATCCACAACTAAACAATGTTTACAATGAAACCATTCAGCATTCAGTAATCCGGCACCCTCGATTATCCGGCTGCTTTTGTCAAGGACAGTTCTATAAGAAGCATGTAAACATGCTTCAATAATCAGGCAGATGTTTTTTCCTGAAACAACATTGGTTGGATTATCAAGGTCTCACTGTATAATATAACGTTGATGCGCGTCAGACGCTAAATACTGTCCTTAATATATGCATCATATTAGATTTGTTGTTCAGCCATCAAACAGGGCTGTCGGATTTAAGTACTTTTACTCTAGGCATGTTTTTCCACTTCACATGGGGCCCTTCAGATGATATTTCAGACAACCCGCCTTACTTACCGCCTTTTGATCTAATTACGGCGACTCTGTCGCTGACGTGCTAATTACGATGAAGAAGGCACACACAAGTCAGCGTGCGGTTTTATAAGCTAAACATTTAAGGACGGTATAATGCCTTAATGCATCATGCCCTTAGTCGTCATGATGCATTAATGCAGCCCTGGTCAGTAACCCGCCAGAGCTGCATTTATGCATCATGGCCACTCTACGGCGCTGAAGCACTCCCCTAGGGTCAGTATGATGCACAAATGCAGCACAGGTTAATCGCCGGGGCTGCATTGGTGCATTATGGCAACAAATGTCACCGTCTAGCTACATGCTGTCCTTAAAGGGTTAAAGGAGGGGTGGTAGAGGGAAGGGGGAGGGGGGGGTACCATATCATCCTAACATCTACTTAGTTTTACCAGGCAGAGACACAGTATCGTCAATCTGGGGCAATCTGCTTGGGTACTCCTTTGTGACGTCATAAGACAATCTCCATTATATGGATGTCTATTAGGTAAAAGCTGGGGCCAGCGAAAACAAGCTCAGAACCCCTGTGTGTCACTATGGTGGTAACAGGGTAGTAACAGACTGCGTCCGGGTGCCCTCGGGAGTGCCACTCACCGACATGACTAGAAGCCACTCCCTCCTCTGACGTGCACATCAAAGCTCCCAGAATCCACTGTAGCGAACGGCGGGAAATTCAAAAGGCTACTTGGTCGCCTTGACTGGTGGTGGTCTAATGAAGAGGCTGCCTCATAGGATAGAACAACCCTCTAAGGACGGATGTCTCTAAAATATGACAGTTGTCTTCACGATGCACCAATGCAGCCCTGGCAAGCAACTCACTGGCGCCGCATTGGTGCATGACAACCCTTCTTATTGTATGTAGCCACAGTATCAGCCAGAGCCCTAAATGCAGCACTGGCGAGTAACTCACAGAGCTTCAAGACAACAAGAAAAAATTGGATTAAAGCACTCTGCTGCAGCCAGAGGGCTTAGTGTAGAGGAAGGGGAGTAAAATGTAACTACTCAGACTCCCTCTGTAAGTATAGGAAAGTGTCCTGAGCATGCTGCTTAGTCCATTTAAGAAGTGGTCATTATCTAACTACCGGGGGGTGGCAAGCCCAGCTGCCGTAGACAACCTGGACTCCCCTGAAGAGAACTTGGACTCCCTTTTGACGCTGTTTCTTTTCTCTGTGAAGGATAGACATTGCTGTCTTGGTGCGTTCTGAAGACTCATACAAACCTTGAGTCAGTCCTTGCATAAGTACTAATACGACTACAGACGTAGAGACATTAGGGAGTGTTCATTTATTAGTTACAGGGGGGGGCTGGGTTTGGGGGGGGGGCGTAAAAATTTCCGACCCCTCTTGAGGGGGGGGGGGTAAAATATGTAGCCCCCTTTTAGTAAAAAAGCGGGAGTGGGCGACAATTTTTCAGCACCTTCGGCAAGGGGGGGCGCGAAATATTCCACGTGCTCTCGAGGGGAGGGCGTAAAGAATTTCGCCCCTCCTCGCGAAATCTCACCACCCCCCCTGTAATTAATAAATGAACACTCCCTTACTTAGATGTGTTGGATTTGATCGGATTAAATGGAAAAAGGGTTTTTTTATCTGTATTCCTAGCACTAGCACATTGCAGTAACCTTGCAGTACGGTGCACTGTGCCTGGGGCTGATTTGGTGTATCTTGACAATAAAAGTCACCTTTTAGCAGCAAATGTCCTTAAAGGATTAGAGAAGTACTAATACCACCCCAGACATAGAGACATTAATTAGATGTGTTGAGTCTGATAGCATTAAATGGAAAAGGGCCGTTTTTATCTGTATTCCTAGCAGAAGCGGCAGCACCAGGATCACACCTCATCCAGCCCGTAAGCCTTTAAATACGACATAGTTTGTTAATAATACTGCATTTATGCAAGTAGCTCTCCAGCGCTGCATTCATGCATCATGATTGCATCATGACTAACCTCCAGATCCTTTTCTCATGACAGCCAACAAAGCCCCGGTGAGTAACTATCTGATGCATGAATGCAGCACTGGTGAGCTACTCTCCAGGGCTGCCTTCATGCATCATGACGACCAAAGGGCATGATGCATTGATGCATGATGCCATCCTCATCAGGTGAAGACGACATGAAGGTAGTTTAGGGTTGACTCAGCACACCAGCACCAGACAGGGGATATCTGCAACGTAGGCGGCGAATTTAGACCTTTTTTTTCATTTGGTGATGCAATGTGAACTGACAATGGTGACTAGTCCAACAGTGTAAAGGAGTTAATCGTATTACTACTGTCACCAAATTAACATTAAATTCCTCCCTGTTCCCCTTCTCCCGCCTCTGACCCCCCCCCCCTCATTCAATCAACACCCCCAGTATGACAAACATATAGATGGCGTATATTTTGGGAATATAGGGCTAGATGCCTATATACCCAAGCCACTCGCTCGCCCTGAGCAGTTCAGAGAGGGAGGAAGGGAGTCAACGCCCGATCTCCTGGACCCCGACCCCTCTGCCCCCCCTTCCGCTCTTCCCCGCCCCTTCCCCCTCCATTCGACCCCCCCCCCCCCCAGCACACCCCAGTGGGCACGAAATGCAATGCAACGTTGACTCAATGTTGGATCAACTTTCATTCAACATCAACAACCATTTCTCAATGTTGATTCGATGTTCTGTGCCCACTGGGATAGAATACGTATATTTCTGAGATATATAGGCCTAGATGCCTATATACCCTAGCCACTCGCTCACCCTGAGCTGCTCAGGGAGGGGAGCCACTGCCCCTACCCCCCCTCCCCCCCCCCCCCCGATACACACCTGTTATTGCTGCTCACCTGGCTGGAAGCTGACCTTTAGCCGCATTACCCGAATCAATAGGCACACAGACGGGTCGGGGAGGGGGGAGGGGGGAGGGGGGTGAAGGGGGAGGGGGGGGGGAGGGGGGGGGGGGTGAAGGGGGAGGGGGGGGGGGAGTTGCTCTCTGGTTTAGCCTCTATCCTTTAACCCAGTCCGCACCGAATATTACCTGGTAAATCAACATTGATAAATGATTGTCAATGTTGATTCAATGTTGATTCAATGTTAATTCAACATTGAACCGAATTTTGTACCTAATGGGAAGCGCCGCACAGTGCAACATAGCGAAAAATGTCAGTCCCTTGGTGGTCATGATACATGAATGCAGCCCTGGCAAGTGAACCGTCAGTGCTGCATGCAAGTATCATGCCGACACTATTGGGTTGAGACACCCCCGAAGGGTCTGCATAATGCACCCATGCAGCACCGATATGGGTGCATCGTGATGACTACCGTTGTCTTTTAGCGACCCGCCATCCTTAAATGGTTAACCCTCCTGTATAGGGCAGTGGAGCACGTGAAGGTGACTTACTCAGGTTACTGCGGCGGGTAACGTGGTGCCTTTCATCAATCCAAGTGGATCATACCAGCCTTTGTACGCTTACAGACTTCTAAAGAGAGGGAATAGGGAGGGAGGAAAGGGGAAAGACAGAGACAGAGACAGAGAAAGACACACAGAGACAGAGAGACAGGGAGAGACAGAGACAGAGAGACAAAAGAGAGACAGAGAGATAGAGACAGAGACACACAGAGACACACACACACAGCCCGACAGGCAGACACACAGAGGGAGAAAGACAGAAAACAGGGAAAGTGAGGTAGAGGGAGCGACAGGGGCAGAGAGATAAAGACAGGGTGTAATAAAATGAAAGAAAGGAAAAGAATCCAGTGAGAGAAAGTCTCATGTATTTTCCAATCGATTCAACTTAATTACTCTGGTTTAGCCTCTAACATAATTTAATTGGTTATTAAACTTTCCTAGATAGAAAGAAGTTGAATACAGATTGGCAGTGGAAACACACACACAGATATAACTGAATTAGTTTATTATATTAATGGGAAATAATGCATAAAGTTGTAAACAACCATTTACATACAGTTGCATCTATGACTAAAAATACTGTTAGAAACAGGCGTTTCCTTGTTTAATATTGATTTAGAGTTAAATATAATTATGTATACCCTCCTCCTCCCCCTTTTTGACTGCACCGACCACACCCTCCACCTTTCTCTATATGTGGCCTTCCACCACCGCGCTGCAGCAGTCCGGGTACAGCATACGGCTCCCAGTAAACAATACAGGATATTGCCCTGTAAACAAATAACGTTATACACCATTTTATAACGATATATAACGTTATATGTCAACGTTTTCTGAGACTCTTTAGTATGGCATAACGTTATGTAAAGTTTAAAACGTTATTTTGACGTAAAATAGCGTTTTTTTTGTTAGCTGGGATACGGCTCCCTGAAAACAGTACAGGATATTGCCCTGTATAATGAGGAGAGCAGAGCAGACAAGCAGTACATTTTCCTCCCTTCTTCTACAACAGATCTCCTGCAGCCCGCCAAGCTAACAAAAAAAACGTTATTTTACGTCAAAATAACATTATGCCGTAGTAAGGAGCCTTAGAAAAACGTTATTTAACGTTATATAACGTTATAAAATGTTGTATAATGTGTTTTGTTTACTGGGCGGGCCTTTGGCAGAGTCGTATTTGAGACTGTGCTTTGAGAGTGAGTTGATTACGTCAGACCCGGTAGTTGTAATGGAGTACAATGGATGCCCTTTACCAAGACGCAGCCCCATACCACGTGACCTCCGTGCACCTGGTGACCTTAGCTACCTGACTCCCCTTAGCAGCACGTCACGTGACACTCTGGGGACGGCAGAGTGCTTTAATGCCTATTGTAGTCATGCTGCTGTAACTCGCCAGCATTCAAACATCCTCAGTGACTGACTGATTATTTATTCATTCGGCAAATTATTCACATAACAACCCAGCTAACAAGAAAACGTTTACATTACCAGGATTTAACGTTTGTAGAAGGTTTGCAAACGTTTGCAAAAACCTATACATAACGTTTTTTTAACGTAAAAACGTTGACACTAAATAACGTTTTAATAACGTTACAGCCAAACGTTTGTGTAAAACGTTATAGGCACGTTTGTTTAACGTTTTTACCATACCAGAATGGCCTTAAGTGATGTGCAAACGTTTCTGAACATAGTTCATAGGTACATAGAGAAAAGAAACGATCAGTTGAGAGTCTAGGTTTGCCTCCAGAATGACTCTTTCTGACTCTTTTTTTAACTCTCTTAATGAATTGTTTGGACTAACCTTGAACCTGTTCAAAAGGAAAGAAGATTATAATTTTATTATAATTCATTAACAATTTATAAAACTGCTCACACCAGGATTCGAATCAAGACTAGTGCTAACATAGGATTTGAAGGCAGGCATGCTGACCATGAGGCCACCGAGTCCACATATCTACAAATGGAATTTGCGATGCTATATATATAATATGCATAAATCCAACGCACAATATTAACCATTTTGCCATTGATGCACCACGTTATCTCTCATCTAGTTGAGATTGCATCTTATAAGCTCAACAGACATAATATCTCTCTCTCTGTCTCTCTTTGTCTCTCTCAATCGTTTGTTTGCAAACTTAAGAAAAACGTTTGCAAACGTTTGCTTCAAACGTTTTCCTCCAAACCATGTAGAAACGTTTGCAAACGTTTGGAAAACGTTTGTTGTTAGCTGGGAAGGGGCGCTTTTCAGCTTATGCCAATAAAAATGGATATGCTTATCCTATGGCCCTATGAACCCTATACGCCGTATGAGATTCTATATGCTTGGTTTCTTAGTTCTGGCAATGATGTCTATCTTAGTTCTAGGCAGTTTGGTACTAAAGCCCTCTGCTGCCCCTGTTAACCTTACAAGGAGCAGCTCAGGTCGGTATTTAGGTCAAGTAGAGGAGATGAGAGCAGAACAAAGGGGGAGGAGGTGGCCACAGACCACAGCCTCAACACTGTAAGAGCCACATAGTAATCTAACCCTATAAAAGAAGACATTTATTGTCATAACGCACTGACTTCTGCAGTGTAACAAACTCAGTAAATGCCACCTCTCGGGGATCCCCTAAAGAGGGGAGTCATTTTAAGGCAACCTGCCTACCCTGTAAACACACTACCTAATTTCAACGTAGGTCAGAGGTTTGTATAGGTTTTCTTCCAACCAAAGGTTTGAATTAGGAGTTTTTGCAAGGTTTATGAACGTCAAAACGTGAAGGTTTATAAACGTTCTACCAACGTTTAAACATGATTTACGTTTTTCTACCTCATTCAAACGTAAATAAACGTAATAAACTTACGTAGATCAACGTTGAAATGCATATTTTCTCAACTTAAATTGTGTATGTAACTCCTCAGTGTCCCACTAGATGGAAGCACCATTAAGTATGGAGAGAATTATACTGCCCCTTAGGAGATTTACTACATACACACATACACAATTCATGATGTTTATGAATATAACGTCATAGAAATTAAACACAAATCATTGTATATTCATGTTTATGAAAGTAAATGAAAATGGTGAATGTAAAATATATGTACTTAGGCATGGTAATGATAAACACCACAATGCTGGTAATAAAATGAACACAAAGCCTCGGTGCAGCCAAAAACCTAAAATGTATATCCTATGCTAGGGATACTATGTTTACATGTATCAGACTGTTCAAAGAATTTAACAAACAGCTCGAAATACAAATCTAATTTAGAATAAAATAGGGGTTATGAAATAAAATAGGGGTTAAAAAATAATAGTACCCCAGTACTCATACATAAGAAACGTTGTTGTGAGTATCAATGGCACATATGTATGACTGTGTGAGGGTTTTTACCTGGAATTTATATGTCAGTTTATGCTTTATTTTGATGTTTATTTACGTCTAAATGACGTAGAAAAACGTAAATCACACATAGACGGCTGTTGAACGTAAGTAAACCTTCGCGTTTTGACGTTTATAAACCTTGTAAAATTACGTAGTTTACACTCCAAATCAACGTAGATCTACGTCTGAATTACGTATCTGTGTTTACAGGGTAGTTAACAAAAACATTATACAACATTTTAAACGTTATATAACGTTTCTCTAAGACTCCTTACTATGGCATAACGTTATATTTTTACGTAAAATAATGTTTTCTTGTTAGCTGGGTGGACTCCCTTTTGACACTGTTTCTTTTCTGTGTGTAGTGTGTAGGTGCGTGCGGGCATCCACTGAAGAACAAGGCACTACAGGGTACTTGTAAGGGTAATGGTTCAGTCAATAATCAGGTTAATGGCAGAGAGGTGACATGTCCTTGTCTCAATCAAGCTCATCAGTCAACATGGCCGCTTTGAGTTGGTCAAGATGTTGGCTGCGGTCCTCCAGGGGCCAAGGATCATTGATCAACTTTCTTTTTACCTTTGATTAGAAATATCATATAATTTTATGTAGTGTCTGAATATTGACCATATCTGGGTAGGCCTGTGCTGTACCCTTCAGGTAGGGTAACATCCCAGCTAACATAAATGCATTATTTTACGTCAAAATAACGTTTTTAACGTCATATAACGTTATGCAATACTAAAGAGTCATAGGGAAACGTTATATAACATTGTATAATATTTTTTGTTGACCGACCCTACAGGATATGTGCTGATGGAATGCAGCACTGATGAGTTACATTAAATCACTATGCGGCCTTATAGAGTGATTAACATTGCATCACCCATGAATGGTCTCCATGAATATGTAATAATTTACAGTCCGCCTAACAATGTAATAGCCAGTCGATATTATAAAATGGCGCCTAATTGCCGCATGCCGGTCATGCATGGAATTTCCAAAAAGCATTCTGAAAGTAAAAATCTAATATTCATGCTTTTGAAAGTGATATGTGTACTTGTAAATCATGAAGTGTCTCATCAATATTCACGAGTCCTCATGGACCACTTAAACGCTGGTGTGACATGGGATCTAGTGAGCTACTGTCAAATCCTATCTCAAATAGACTATCGTTTTAAGTGTGAGGGACAAGGGTGTCTCCAGAAATGACAATACTCAGGAGTCAAACCCGGGGCCTCCCTCTCTGAATGCTCTACCACTGAGCTACATCCCCTCCCAGTGAACAAAGAACGTTTTTTAACGTTCTGAAACGTTAAAATGTATAACGTTATTTTACGTCATATATAAAACGTTATTTTACCTTCTTATATGGTTCTCCAAAAAACGTTTGTTTTCATAACGATATTTAACGTTATATAACGTTTTAAACCATAACTTTGTCGACCAGGGGGGGGGGGGCACTTCAGGTTCTTAACTATGGGTGCCTATAAAAAAAAATTCTCGTTGGTGAGACGGCTATTTTGCGATTGCCATCTGCAAATCAGTTTGAATGATGATTTTCCGTGTTTTTTTTAATTTCTTAAAAAAATCTAAGAAAATGTGTTCACTAAATAATTAACAGTTTTCGTCTTTTTTAATCATATTGAATACATACAAATGTGGCTGAATATATCCAGGTATATGTCCAATGCATACACAGTTGCTATTGGTTATTCTGCTCATCAAATCATCAAGGAAGAAAAACGGGAAAAACGGAAAATAACGTTTAAATAACGTTTTACATTTGAACGTTATGCTATAACGTTAATAGATGTTAATTGGAGTCAACGAATTTGCGTTATATAGCGTTATATATCCGGTTTTTTTTCAAACACTTTCTGAACCTCGAAGAAACGTTATTTTCACGTTATATAGCGTATTTTTGTTTACTGGGCTGTCACATCAGATAGACCATGTCTCACATTACTAGATGGGTATGGTACTGAGGGGAGCAGGATTACCCAAGTGATACCCCCTTGCAGGTTTATCACCAAGGCCGAGCCCCTACATATACATGTATGTTAATTGTATACTACCCCGCCCCTTCTATTTCTCCTCCCAAATACCCACACCTCCTTTCATTTCATACCTGTCAACCTAAAGCCAAGTGTCACATACTTGGCTCATTATTTTTAAGAGTAAAACTCAGGAAATACTCATCACTATTTCCCATGTTCCTAGGAGGATTCCCCCGTCTCTATCCTGTGTATACAGCTTGTGCTTTCCTTAAGAATACTTGTGTCATTCTCCAGTTCTGTTTGGAGGTAATGTATCAGATACTGTCCTAACACAGGTGTGTCCTCCCACCTGGAACGGAGGATGCCTGAGTCACTCGGAGGGATTATTTTGACAATGCTAATTCCCACCGGCCGCATAGTGTTTTACTGCAGTAGCCATTCATTGTCACGATGTAGGACTGGCATACGCGCATCATGCAGACTCTACAAGGTTAATACACCCCAGAAAGGTCGACATGATGCATGAATACAGCACTGGTGAGTTACTAGTCAGAGCTGTATGAATTCATCATGACGACAAAGGGCATTAAAGCACAGTGCGGTGCTGAAAGATCTAATGCTATTTATACAGAGATCACTGTGCCAACTGGCTCCGCACTGAGAGGTCCCGTCCTCTGTACTCTGATATGGGTGGGGTCTCGCATACAAAGCATTCATACGGACACATCAAGGGTTTGATATGGGACTCACCAGGTAACTCCCAGCTATACATTAGATTCTCACACATCAGCCTAACTCACATATTAGCCTACACCACTACAAATCCCATAAGCCCCAGAGAGGGTGTGTACATTGCTAATTTAGTACTATAGTTTACTTTTTTTAATTTTTTATATTGTTTATTTATGCTGTCTGATGAAGGCTATTGCCTGTATTACCAACAAACAGCCATATGAAGATTTTCCCCCTATTTTAGTCAAATTTTAACATTTTGTGTTTCAAAGTTTGGAATAGCTAAGTGGGTTTTAGTGCTAGCGAGGTTTGTTAGGCCTGTCATGATGACTGGCAACAATATGGAGATTTCCATTTCTGTCGTTAGTGATGAGATGATTTTTTATTAGTAGAGGTATGTGACTTCAGTATAATATACTGTGGTGGTGGCAGCCAAATACTCACATGGAAACAAACAGATATTACACTTAATATTTAGTCAGGGTAAGAAATATAAACCCTAAGCGGGTTATTTATTTCAACTTAATTTCAAGTTGGGTTTTCATCAGGTCTTTTAGCTTGGTGTAGCTTTCACATGACGTGATGCTTTATTTAAAAAAAACTTGCGTATAAGCCACACCTTGACCTTGGACCAATCCTGTAGGCCCCACCCACGATCTTACTTGCTGCTCGCTAGTACGTGAGAATTTATGGTATTCACTGTTATATCTCACTGTGAAATATACAACAAAACCGATGATGCACTACACAGTTAGAGTAGGCCTTCTGAAAACCATTGCGATTCAAATGAGATAAAACTAAATTCAGGAAGAACGCATGTACAAGTCCTGGCTTATCTATGTTAATCCGTTGACTACAGCGGCTACAAAACTAGGGTCAAATAAATAGATTGTCGTGGTGGAATTGACTGATTGAAAATGGCACAATTCCCTAACATGCCATCAATGTAACTACGAATAAAGTGATTTTGAAAGGAAAAAAAATATAATAGAAAAAAAAATCAGGTGATGAAGTGGTAAATCCACATTTACATGTTTCCATTGAGGCTTAGTTCCACTTAATTCACGCCATGTGTCACTGGTATTGTGCCTCACATGAATGGGTTCATGAATATGTCATGGTTTAAAGTACAACTATTACAATGATATAGCCAGTCACTATCATACAACACCAGCTATTCACTCTCCCCAGTGAGAATTTCCAAAAGCATATTAACCCTTTAAAGGCTGCATATTGCATCCATGCATCATGCCCTTGGTCATCATGGTGTATCAATGCAGCCCTGGTGAGTAACTCACCAATTCTGCATTCACACATCATGTCGAACGTATGGGTTGAGACACTCCCAAAGGCTGAGCATAGCGCCCCAATACAGCACTGGCGAGTTACTCGCCAGGGCTGCATTAATGTCATCGTTTAGCAAAATGCAGTCTTTAAAGGGCTATACAGCACACCCTATTCACTCTCTCTGGTCAGGCTTGAGAATTTCCAAAGGCATTTTAAACATCACCATGTATTATTCATAGAGTTTAAGGCCGTATGTGTACTAGTAAATCATGACATGTCTCTTTAATATTCATGTGACATTCTACAGTATGTATTGCAGGTGTTACTGCATATCTAGAAAGTGGATATCAAATACTTTCACAAATACGCTGTTGTCGTACGTACAGCGTATATGCTGATTCATATGGTAATATACTACATGGTCATACCGATTTGGTAATAGGCTATACATGGTCATACACTGATATTCCTAGGCTCCCTATACGCCCAACCTCTCAGTCACTAGTGCCTAACCTAGTAAGTCTTTTTTTTGGCTCCCTATATGACCAAACTAGGTCAGTTATTATTGTCAGGTTGGTCAGTACTGACCAACCCACCTTAGTCTTTTTATTTCCAGGGGGAGCCACTGAGTGGTCATGACAGGTGACCCCAACTAGTGGTATACAAATACGACACACCAATGATGAACCTAGGTTATAGCCACTACTGACTGACCCCTCGGTCATTTTTGAATATAACTTTGCCATTATGACTAACACTCATATGACCAACCTAGGATAGTCTGTACTGACTAACCCTTTCAATCTATGGATTTTCAGTGTACATGCCGGTAAACAGGGGGGTACACTGGACTCTGTCACTAGTATCAGAAAATCAGCTGCCATCGTCCTCAAAGCGTCAATGCATGTACCATATAGTTTCATAAACCTTCAAATCCTGTTTGCAATTTGATGTTATCGGACATTAGTCATGGTATATCGGCTTATTTAAAGGGCCTACTTCAGAATGGCAGCTGGATGTTCCAACATGGTAAAGGCACAGTGTATTTGATTTTTTGGGGGCAGTTATAGGAAACTGTTTGCAGCGGCAGACTCAGGAATCAAAAAAGGGCGGTCCATTAGTCAACAAAGTTCAGAGAAATGTCGCACCACAAGTCACGGAGAACAAGAATTTTGTAAGAAAATCTGAAAAGATTTCAGAAAGAGCAGGTGGTACGACCCCTCCCCCTCATTGTGGCCATAGTGGGCCAGGTCCAGAGCTGGCAGTGGGCCAATTAGCTGAGGTATCGGCATTATAAGTGGTTGATGTGAGCTTGTTTGAGAGGTGATAGTAGACTGGTGATATGTTGATGGGTTATTAATTAGTTTGCGCTAAGGGACTTATAATTACCCCCCCCCCCCCAGCTAACAAAAAAACGTTATTTTACGTCGAAATAATGTTTTAAATTTTACATACCGTTATCCCAGTAAACAAAAAACGTTATACAACATTTTATAACGTTATATAACGTTAAATAACGTTTCTCTAAAGCTCCTTACTATGGCATAACGTTATATGAAATTCTATAACGTTATTTTGACGTAAAATAACGTCTTTTTGTTAGCTGGGATGTCATACTAAAGAGCCTTAGAAAAACATTGACATATAACGTTATATAACGTTATAAAATGGTGTATAACGTTATTTGTTTACTGGGCCCCCCCGTGCCCAACTGTCTCCACACGCTGAACTGCTCCCACACACTAACCTAGTACCTGAAACTGAGCTGCTCTCACACACTAACCTAGTACCTGAAACTGAGCTGCTCCCACACACTAACCTAGTACCTGAAACTGAGCTACTCCCACACACTAACCTAGTACCTGAAACTGAGCTGCACCCACACACTAACCTAGTACCTGAAACTGAGCTACTCTCACACACTAACCTAGTACCTGAAACTGAGCTGCTCCCACACACTAACCTAGTACCTGAAACTGAGCTGCTCCCACACACTAACCTAGTACATGAAACTGAGCTACTCTCACACACTAACCTAGTACCTGAAACTGAGCTGCTCCCACACACTAACCTAGTACCTGAAACTGAGCTGCTCCCACACACTAACCTAGTACCTGAAACTGAGCTGCTCTCACACACTAACCTAGTACCTGAAACTGAGCTACTCTCACACACTAACCTAGTACCTGAAACTCCCACACACTAACCTAGTACCTGAAACTGAGCTGCTCCCACACACTAACCTAGTACCACACACTGAGCTGCTCCCACACACTAACCTAGTACCTGAAACTGAGCTACTCTCACACACTAACCTAGTACCTGAAACTGAGCTACTCCCACACACTAACCTAGTACCTGAAACTGAGCTGCTCCCACACACTAACCTAGTCCCTAACACTGAGCTGCTCCCACACACTAACCTAGTACCTGAAACTGAGCTACTCTCACACACTAACCTAGTTCCTGAAACTGAGCTACTCTCACACACTAACCTAGTACCTGAAACTTAGCTATTCCCACACACTAACCTAGTACCTGAAACTGAGCTGCTCTCTCAACACCCGAGTACCTCATTCCTCAAACCCCTATAGGCTCCTAAATCTAAGCTCATCACATATAGTGATTTAATGGTAAATGGAGTAAGGTTTAGATCCTTTATATAGGGCTGTGTATCTTTGGTTAGGTCCTTATTGTCCAGGGCTACCAGTGGGAGCCCAAATATAGGCTTGCCCTGATTTGAAATGCCCTGATCCAACTAAGATCATCTTTAACAAATTACAGTAAAAATTATATTTTAAATTCTCAGTTGTGAGAGTACTAATGGATGAGTTCGTTTTGAAATATTTACAATGTATTTTAAATAATGGAATTTGTAGGCCAAGCTCCTCTGGGCTCCCATTGGCTGGCTATGGAAAATAATAGCCAAAACCCAGATATAGGCGACCCCGGCTGACTCAAGGAAAACACACATATATACATATATATATATATATATATATATATATATATATATATATATATATATATATATATATATATAAATGTGAGCCCCAGGTACTAATGCTGTTTGGGACAGTATATTTAAGTGAAAATATGTGTACTGCATACCTTTACAGTTCTAGGCCTTAATCCAGCTACCAAAGCAGCACGCGAATACCTTCAGATGTGGAGTAGGTATTTAGGTGCCGCCCCTTGCCCCACTACTGACACACTTAACGGCCGCATTGTGCTTTAAGTACTAGATACCCTACGAGTAACTGAGTGTATGTCAAAATAACCATGGCAAACTGACTGGTGGCCTCATATTACATAACTCAGTTACGAGGGGGGTATCTGACTTAACATTCGAGTATGTAGAAATAACTAAAGTGTGAAATGCTTTGTCCTAGCCCTCCACCATGGGTTGATGCATTATACTATATTGCATGATTGGCAGTGTCTCAACCCCGTAGGGTCGGCATGATGCTTGAATGCAGCCCTGGTGATTTACTCGCCAGTGCTGCATTCATTCCATCATGCCGGATGCAGTATGTTACTCACTAGGGCTGTAATCAAGCATGCTGACAAAAAGCATATACAGTATACTGTTAGAAGTGAAGCTGAGCTTTAGAATTCACTATAGTATATACTACAGTATCAGTGTGCATTAGCAGACTGCTGGTTTACAATATAACAGGATGTATTTTTGGTTTCACTGTTTGCAGTGTACTCACTCTATGGCCCTTAGAAAGACTAAAGAGCTGTGCTGTGTCGTTGGTTGTAGGGACAGATAGCAAACTAACTAGGCCAATCCCCACGCAGCCAGCCCCATAATCTACCCCGCTAAGGGCTGCATAGTGCTTTGATGCAGTTTGCACTTTGTTGGTATGATGTTTAAATCTAGCACTGGCAAGTTACTCACCAGGGCTGCATTCATGCCGACCCCATGGCATTGATACATTCAGTAAGGATCCCCATGATGCTTGAATGCAGCACTGCTGAGTTACCCGCTAGGGCTGCATTCATGCATCATGCCAACTAAAGGGTTACTGCATGAGTCCATTATACGGCCCTTACAGGGTTAAAACCGGCAGAAAGCCTGGCGGATATCTCTCCCCCCCCACCCCTCCCATGGCTCTATCTGTGCCCCATCGACTGATCAATCACAGAAATGGGGTTATCCCCCCTCCCCCCCCCTCTCCCTTCCCCCTCCACTCTACTGCAGGATTAGCCGGTCCGCGGCAATCCACTAAAACCTGTGTCCTCCAACCAGGTCAATAAATACAGCGCGATGAGAGATATTGATATTGGGAAATGACCGAGACTAGTTTTGCTATGGATCTATCTGCAAGGGGAGAAAGTTCAAAGTGAGTGGTAATTACACAGGGGGTCGTTTTTGGACTGCATGAATGTTTGCATTTAAGTAAATTAGATATACTTGAAGGATTCAATTTTAATAAATGCCACTAAAAGCCACTTAAATGCCGCCATGACCCTTCCGGGATACCAACATGGCATACTGTAACTGAATTGAAATATTCTTAAATTTACTTGAATGCAAACATTCAGCATTTAACTTTTAGCACTCAAAAATTATCTATAAATCAGATCCTGATAACATTAGACTAAATACATATTGAGATTGATGAGCATATATGATGCCTCAGTGAACATTGATAATAACTCACTCATCTTGACAGCCATGTGCCTCTACATGGGTAAAATTCGACACGTGCGACACGGCGACATGGGGGTTTTAAAAAACGACACGTGCGACACGGGGGTTTTAAAAATCGACGGACACAGACCTGTTTAAAAGGAACTAGTATCCCAGTGAACAAAAAACGTTATACAACATTTTATAACGTTATATAACGTTAAATAACGTTTCTCTAAGGCTCCTCACTATTGAATAACGTTAAATGAAATTTTATAACATTATTTTGATGTAAAATAGCGTTTTTTTGTTAGCTGGGATATTCTATATGGATAAAAATCGACACGGCGACACGGCCGTTTTGCTAAAAATCTACACGGCGACATGGTAGAAAAAACGGGTACCCATGTAGAGGCACAGCCATCATACAATAAAAAAAAAGCTACCATTCAGATGTAAATTAATTATACCAAAAGCATACCACTACTGACTTTAGAGGCACGCCTCTCTATATCTAGACCAATGCAGCAAGAAAGGGTAACATTTTCAGAAAATTTATGAACGTTTATGAAGGGCGAGTGTCACGCTGACAAATACCTATATATCACCTCAATATCCGGCATTAATTGTACATCAATTAAATGATAATTATCCCAGCTAACAAAAAAACTTTATTTTACGTCAAAATAACGTTTTAAATTTTACATAATGTTATGCCATACTACAGAACCTTAGAAAAACGTTGACATATAACGTTATATAACGTTATAAAATGGTGTATAAACGTTATTTGTTTACTGGGATCCTGGGAGTCACCTGATATTAGATGTTTGGAAACATAGCTATTACAGCTGGGTTTTTTTAATGAAAATTAACCCTGTTTTGGTGCATGTGTCTATAGATGCTCCTGGATGCTGAGTGACGGCCCCTCACCTCACTGCAGGAGGATCAATAGGATTAGCACATTACGTACCGGGCGGTTGGGGTAACTGTTTAATCTCAATGTAATACAGGAACGTATTGTGGTATAAAGGCAGAGACCGCTCCAGTGCAGATGGGTCACACTGATGTATTACTTAACCCATTAAAGATGGTGTATCAGCTAATACACTTCCCAAACTCTTTCCTTAAAAGGGATGCCATGGGTTCCATTATCATTTTAGCTAATACACAGTACCAAATATTTGCAAGATATTTGTCTATAAATACATGAGTTTAGATAGTTAACAATATAGCCTATTCACCTCACTGACTCAGTCACTCCCCCAGGTGAGTACAGGGTAAACTAGCCTGGTAGAGAATGCACTGAGCCATGCAGTACCACAACATAGGGAATTTCAGTGTCGACCTACAGTAAAGATGATTGCACTAAGTGTGCTTATTTTATAGATTTAGATATATCCCATCCTTTCAAAATTAAGGGAGTACTTAAAGCATTGGATATACAATAGTATCATGGCATCAATAGAAAATTGACGAATTTTAGGTGACAACCCATCTTTAAGGATGGCATCATACCATAATGCATTATGCCCTTGGTCGTCATGATACAAGAATACAGCCCTGGTGAGTAACTCACCAGGGCTGCATTCTTGTATCATGCCGACCCTATAGGATCGAGGCACTCCCGAAGTGTGGACATGATGCACCCATGCAGCACCGGCGAGTTACTCGCCGGGGCTGCACTGGCGTGTCATGACAACAAATGTCATGTTTTAACTACATCCATCCTTAAAGGGTTAATCTCAATGTACTACATGAACGTTTTGTGGTATAGAGGCAGAGACCGCTTCAGTGCAGTTGGGTCACACTGATGTATTACTTAAAGCGGCATAATTATTGACTGCGTCCAATTCACATTTCTAGTACTGTTCTAGTCTATTGCACCTTTAAGTTAATAAAGTGGGTTTTTATCTAAGCCGGTCATAGATTGCACCCAGTCATAGATTGCACCAGGTCATAAATTGCATCAGGTTATAGATTGCACCAGGTCATAGATTGCATCCAGTCATAGATTGCACCCAGTCATAGATTGCACCAGGTCATAGACTATCAACTTGGCCCGATTTCGTGAGACGCAGCCTTAGGTATGTAGCTTATATAACAGATAGGGCGTGTCCTTTCCTATGATGGTAAAAATAAAGAGTGAGTTTAATAAGGATACCGACCGCACTAAAGGCTGGTTTTCATGATTTCATCGCGCAAATTTTCGTTAGCACTTTATAAGTAAAAATACACTTTTTGTTTACTACTTTTACGACCGTGGATAAGCGGTCCCAAAAGAGATCAAACATGACTCTGAGATGCACCGATGGAACTGCTTAACACCACACAAAACGAGGTATGAATCAGTTTTGATGGAAATCCTCTTTTATTGCACTTTTACATGGGCACTGGCCCAGTTAAAAATAATCGTTATTTTATGTCAAAGTAACGTTTCAAACTTTACATAACGTTATGCCATAATAAAGAGCCTTAGAAAAACGTTGACATATAACGTTATATAACGTTATAAAATTGTGTATAACGTTATTTGTTTACTGGGGGGAGACTTCAGGAATCTTTTTCAGATGAGGTGACATCCTGTGGCCAGTAAGGGACTGTGATGAGCCTTCGCAAGAAATTCTACTAAAACATATGTAATTACATATTCCCTGTGCCTTGGTGATAAGCCTTCAATATCACTTGGGTAATCCGGCTCCCCTCTGTACCATACCAATCCAGTAATGTACGGCGCGGTCAGATTGTCAGACGGGGAAATAGCTCTGTTGGTAGTGCACCCAGTAAACAAATAACGTTATACACCATTTTATAACGTTATATAACGTTAAATGTCAATGTTTTTCTAAGGCTCTTTAGTATGGCATAACGTTATATAAAGTTTAAAACGTTATTTTGATGTAAAATTACGTTTTTTTGTTAGCTGGGCAGTAGGTGACGTGATCTGACGGTCGTGGGTTCGAGTCCTGTTTTCTCCAGATGATTTTTCCGTGACTGTTACAATGGCAATTATTGCACTATTGATGAAAGTCACAAATCTGTTATGAAACACCTCCCTGATGGTATTAATTGTGTTTATCTATCCTTAAAGTCCAAAGTTCATGAGACTTCGTTAGAACTCTATACCTTTTTGTGAGAAGTAGGTAATGCTTCTAAATGTCACTGGCCTTCAGTCTTAGTAGCTACAGAGAGATTCCTTACATATATATGTTGAATGTGATAACTGGGTCTGAGTCTGTTGACAGGTCGGAGTATGTCTACCATTACTGTATGTATTAAGGTTAGTCGGTGTGGGGCAGGTATGCTCTTTGTACCAACCTTTTGTACCCCTTTATAGACGGTATAGTGCATTAATGCATCATGTCATTGTTTGTCATACAGCTAGAACGTGACTTGCCAGGGCTGCATGCAAGCATCATGCCAACCCTGGGAGCTTGAGACACTCCCAAAGGGTCATGATGCATCAATGCAGCCCCAGCGAGTAACTCTTCAGGGCTGCATTGATGCATTGGTAACAACAAATGTAATATTTTATCAACGTGCTGGCCTTAAAGGGCTACCTTTCTTTGTGCCTGTCAATATAGATATAGGTATATAGTGATGCGGATGTGCACCCACTCTCCCCCCCCCCATATCACCTCTCTGAGAGATGGGCGAGGCTCATTGAGAAATGTCGTGTATTTCCATATAGCATTGACAGCCACCTGTTTCCCGAGTACAATGACATATCAGCCCCTCAGTACACCTCTACTCATTGTCACCTGTATATAGGTGTACCTGTAGCAGGGGTGAGCTAGTGTATAGGGCTAGGTCTAACCAAACCGATACAAGTTGAAACTCTATAACCAGCAACCACCCAGTGAACAAAAAACGTTATACAATGTTATATAACGTTTCTCTATGGCTCCTCATCATGGCAAAACATTATATAACATTAAAAATGTTATATTGACGTTTTCCTGTCAGCTGGTGTCAGCTGGGCATCTTGGACAGGCTGATATAATGACCATGCGGTCTGGATCTGTGTTAAAGTATAAAAAACTGCTAGACAATATCAGGGTCATGACATTTTAAGGCATGCTTTAATCATTTCTTTACATTTTCAATGTACATCTGCACTAAAAAAGCCTTTTTCTTTCATTGCAGACATAGATGGTTGCTATACATAAACTTCAATTTGTATTGATTTGGTGAGAATTAGCTATATGCCCCTGCCCAGTACAGGTGTGTGTAGGTGAGTATTTCTGGCTGTGTCTCACCAAATCAATACAAGTCGGACGTCTATGACCAGCGGTTATCTATGACTGGCAGAATTGAAAATATGCCTATATTTAGAGCAGATGTACATTGAAATGTTATTGATTTATTTCACCTGGTTTTACAAAGTAGTAAAACTTTTAAAGCATTTAGTTTCTTTATATTGGTACCCATCTGGGCAGTAGGGGATGGTCATAGACGTCAGAGAGCTGAAAATAACTGAAAACTGTTAAAATATAGTATATATACATAAATATTATACATTTATTTCACCAGGTTTTAGAAATTGATAAACCCTAGTTTGTAAAACATTCAGTTTTTTTATGTTGGTATCTATCTGGCTGCTAGGGGCCGGTTATAGACGTTACCCGGTCATAGACAACCACCGGTCATAGACATCCGACTTCGATTGATTTGGTGACACAGAGCCTTATGTCTGATACACTATCATACACCTCCCAGTGAACAATAACCGTTTTTGAACGTTCTGAAACGTTTCGAAGTGTACCGTTATTTTACGTTTTATTTAAAACGTATTTTTACGTTCTTACATGGTTAACCAATAAAACGTTTATATATGTAGCGTTCGAATCCCAAAAAGACCAGAGTTTTAAGAAGGAGGGAGCCCACAAAACCTCCAGAGGAGATTATGTGCCAAACTTCTGCTCCGGATGTCCAAAACCTCCGCTCAGCACCCACAAAACCTCCGGACAGCACCCGCAAAACCTCCGTGCATGGTGCGAGAGGAGGAATATGAGAATAAACCTACAGTGAGATAAATAGGCCTAACCACCAGGTGGAGTATAAGTGATGGAAAACCTCCGCCGTGCTGTAGTATTTAATGTATTATCCTGGTAAATTATATCAATGTATTAGTTCCATAAGTGAAACGATTCGTAGTGGGATTAGAACCCACTACATCCAGTTGTATAGAGCTACTGTGTGTGTATATCATTATTTTACTGATACACCATGGAGCTCCGTGGCCTAATGGATATGGCATGGCACTATTGATCAGAGGGTAGTAGCTTCAAATCCCGAAAGCATTTTTAAATTTTTAATCTAGGGCTAGATATCTATAGTGAACCTGACTTTTATTTGAAAGTATATCTTCTGCATCGAGAGCAATGGAAATCAGATGATATTGATGTAAAGTTCTAAATATATTTCTCAATACAGTAAGAATTTCAACATGCTACACACAGATCTGCCCCTGTGGCCGACCTGTTAGGATGCAAGCCTATGAGTTGGAGCATTTACCAACTTGGGTTCGAGTCCCGTCAAAATGTTTTAATGTGGAGATAATCCACAAAGCCCCCTCCTGGTATTTAGTACAACCCCTATATATACAGAGGATATTTCCAAAATATAAAATCATATCTTTTTGTGAATCAAACACCTGACCTACTGTTAAAAGTAATTTGTCATAGCAATTAGGCCACGGAACTCCATGGTGTCTTAATATAATAAAGATATAAAGGTTCAGTATAGAGTCCCCAGAAGCCTATTCAAACCCCAAAAAACGTAATATAACGTTGTCACAACATTATACATCCTAACGTTTTTATATAACGTTAATACAACGTTATTTTGAGTCAACGTTTTAACGTCAGATAACGTCATATTTCCGTCATTCTATAACCAAACCTTCAGAAAACGTTATTGTAACGTCAGATAACGTTTTTTTGTTAGCTGGGCTGTACGACACCTCTATGTACCTGCAGCCACAACTTACCTGTACAAACAAGATAACAGACATTATACACCTTTTTATATCACCCAATATAAGAGTTATCCAGTTTCATCCCCCCCCCCTCCCACCCCACATCACTGACGCTCAGATATGGGGCCTCCTGTGCCTTTATTCACCTCAAACAATCATTCTCTCTTCTGTTCCAGCTTTCTTCTCTTGTACATATAGCAAAGAGCAAATAATACTTTGCTTTTTGCTTATAGTCATATAAATGATAAAATATACATTGTAAGAGGAGATTCTGTTCAGGTCTCTCCCTGCCTCCTTAATATATTCGAATGTTTTCAAATGTTTTCAAAAACATTTGGATGTAAATCTTTATAGATTTGTATGAAGTTGTTTTTCCCCTAAACCTTTGCGAACACTGGAAAAATGGCGAAAAGGCTGTTAGCTTGTCCGGTGTGTGAGGGCCCCTGTTCCTGTTGAGCCTAGGGCTGGTTGTGTGTGTTGGCACGTGAGGGGCCTATCAACCTCCTCCAGGCTGCCCTGATCACTCACCCTAACCCCGACCTCCACCGCCACCCTAACCCGCAACCCCACACCCTTACCCACTCACCCTAACCCTCCCCCCACCACCATACTAACCCACAACCTCACACCCTTACCCACTCACTCTAACCCACCCCCACCACCAGCCTAACCTCCCCCCCCCCCCACCCACCGCCCTAACCCACAACCTCACACCCTCAGGCTTACCCACTCATATACACCCACCCTAACCCACACCCTCCACCACCCTAGCCCACAACTTCAAACTCTTAATCACCCACCCTAACCCACCCCCACCGCCACCCTAACTCACAACCCCACACCCTCAGGCTTACCCTCCAATATACACCCCCATCCTAACAGCAAAAAGTCTCAATTTTAGGCCCCAGTAAAAATTAATAAATAGAATAAAACCACCCTGATATTTTTCAATGCCGGGTGATGAGAAACAATTTTTTTTGAGTGGCCTAATATAGCCTTAACCAGTGTGTGACAATAGGCTTTACCTTGACAACAGTAGCAACAATGGTCATTCAGAACAAGTCACGAAATCGGTGGCAATGCATTATGTGACTATCCAGAGCAGGGGGGTCTTTCATAAGAAATGTTGTAGAGATCTAGTAAAATACTGACATTTACAATAGTGCAAATATTACACTTTATGTCGAAAATTCAACTCTCACGTGACATAAATCTGTTCTGAGGACCTTCTGTTCAGGTGGCATTGTGCGTGGTCATCGACCCCGTCCACCGGCAGGCAGCCCAGATAGCGCTGACCTTGACTTCTAACTGCACTGTTAGTTTGGCATGTTGATAAAAGATGTTGTCCTCATGATGCACCGATGCAGCCCTGGCAAGCTGCTGCATTTTTGCAGCATGCCGACCTTTCAGTAGTGTCATAACCCAGTATAGGGTAGGCTACAAATGTTAAATTCATATTAATAGATGGCTGAAAACAGTGAGTTATATACCTAACATGTATTCTGCTGACACAGTAGGTGGCAACAAGTGAGGTTACCATGACAACATGTCTCATGATGGACTTGTAAGTAGGTAACAACAAAGGGGGTTACCATGACAACATGTCTCATGATAGACCTGTAAGTAGGTAACAACAAAGGGGGTTACCATGACAACATGTCTCATGATAGACCTGTAAGTAGGTAACAACAAAGGGGGTTACCATGACAACATGTCTCATGATAGACCTGTAAGTAGGTAACAACAAAGGGGGTTACCATGACAACATGTCTCATGATAGAGCTGTAAGTAGGTGACAACAAATGGGGTTACCATGACAACATGTTTAAGAATGGACAAGTTACAAGTAGGTGACAACAAAAAGGAATTATCCTGCTGACTGCAGTGCGCAATGCCGCCATCGGGTTATGTCCCGATATCAGCGGGTTGCTACTATGGGCTGGTTCTCTGTGTAGTTTAATGCTGAGTCATGCAGCACAGGGCACCAGTGTAGACCAGTGTAGGTCCATCCATCCCCATCATTCACTCCCAGGTCACGTGATGAGATTGGGCCAATAGGAACACGGTATCATTAGGTGTAATTTGTAAAGTGCGGCGGCCAGTAGCTGCTTGTTGCTGAATCAGTGCCGAGTGGGTCGGTGCATGTACAGGGCATGCAGCGGTGGTCCACTCACGGAGGGCTGTGTCTCACCAAATCGATACAAGTTGAAGTCTATGATCAGGTGCAATCTATCCCAGCTAACAAAAATAATGTTATTTTACGTGAAAATAACGCCTTAGAGAAACGTTATATATAATGTTATGCCATAGTAAAGAGCCTTAGAGAAACGATATATAACGTTATAAAATGTCGTATTTATAAAAAGATTAGTTTACTGGGATGACTGGGTGTAATCTATGATTGGCAACCGTGAATTGAAAAAGTTATTGTTAAGATAAAATTAGTATCGTTATTAGCCATTACCTTTTCCCGCTATTTCTATGTACATCTGCCCTAAATAAGCCGTTTTCTTTCAAGCTGATCATAGATTGCACCTGATCATAGATTGCACCCAGTCAGAGATTGCACCCAGTCATAGACTTTCAACTTGGATCGGGTTAGTTTGTGTACGTGAAACCTGGAGCTGGTCCGCTCACAGAGGGCTTGGTCTCAGCAAATAGATAGAGGTTGAATTCTATGACTGGGTGCAATCTATGACTTTAAAGAGAGAACTTAAAAATTGATTATTAAAAGATTTTTATCAAATTATTATCATGAATATTAAAACATCCATTTACTTTTTCCACCCATCTCTATGTACATCTGCCCTAAATAAGCTGATCATAGATTGCACTGTATCATAGATTACACCGGGTCATAAACTTTCAACCTGGATCGATTTGGTGAGACGTAGGGTGGGTCGCTTTGTGTACGTGACACAAGAGGTGGTCTGCTCACGGAGGGCCTACTTGATGCAATTATTACAACATGCACCGATTTGTAGCCGCATCCACAAGGGGGGGTACTTCATATGTTTGTAGCCAATTTGTACCCAAAAAAACAAAAAAACGTTTTAAAGTTTACATAACGTTATGCCATAATCAAGAGCCTCCGAGTAAACAAAAAACGTTATACAACATTTTATAACGTTATATAACGTTAAATAACGTTTCTCTCAGGCTCCTTACTATGGCATAACGTTATATCAAATTTCATAACGTTATTTTGACTTAAAATAAAGTTTTTTTTGTTAGCTGGGCTTAGAAAGATGTTGACATACAACGTTATATAACGTTATAAAATGCTGTATAACGTTATTTGTTTACTGGGTAGCTGCATTCAAAGTAGATTGTGGGGTGGTTATGGAGGTTTACTAGACATGCATCATTTTACTACTATCACAGAGTATGAATTTCAAGCATAAATTATATTCGCAAAATTGTTTACAGGCAATGAACTAGCAGTCTATATGAAAACCTGCCGGACAACAACTATAGCCGACAAAAAGTCTGCCGGTCCGGCAAAAATGGGGCTGCTGAAGGCCCGAATAGCTGGCTGTATTCTGGAGATTCTTTTCTATATGCCATTTTTACGGCTTCTAAATCGGACCATTATTAAGGTTTCTACAGCATAAAGAGAAAGTGTGAACATTTTCTGTAATGTTCTTCAGTAATTTACATATTCAAATGGTTAATATAACCGTAACCTGTTGGGGGAGCCCTATTTATTATCATTGCCAGTAAAAATACTTGTTTTATATTACATTTTTAAATAGCAAGATTGTACTCCAATATCCGGGCCTGCAAAAATTGAGCTGGGCCTGCAAAAAAAAAAAAAACTGCTGGACCAAATGTCCTGCATGGTGAAAACGTTTTTGTATAGACTGAGCTAGAAGTGAATCACGGTCACATCATGATTTATTTTAAATATCCAAACGACTCCAACCTCTGCTAGCCCAGCTGTATTGCCATGATAGATTAGGATCAGGTCTGAAATAAGCCTGACTCAGCGAATATAAATCACCCATGAAGACCCATTGTCAGCCTTTATGAGCTCCACATTACTTTACTGTGCTATATCCCTGTTAGTTATGATGCTTGAATGCAGCCTTGGCAAATAGAAACCAGGGTTGCATCGAAGCATCAGGCTGACGAGATGGGGTTGATGCGTCCAGGATATGATGCATTCATTCAGCCGATATCCATGCATCATGTCGACAAAGCACATTATATCACTACATAGCCTTAAAGGGTTGACTAAATCTGGTAGGTTTTAAACATCAATATGCATGTGGAATGTTCAGTCTGAACTTGGATGGTGTTCCATGTGATATGTTAATGTGTTTCTAACACAATCGACGGTATAATTTCATGATAGGGCCAAATAAAAAAAAAGGTGTGTTTCAGGTTACCCGACACTACCTAGCAAAACAGGGCCGACCCTAGAAATTTTTATACAATTTTGAAAAAAATATTTATATATATATTTTTTTGGGGCTATTTAAGGGTCGATCTGATAGTACGCGAGTCGAGGCGGTCATCGGCGAGTCGGCATTGTAGTTCGTGAGTCGATTTCTGGGTACTTTTCAGGCTAAAGTAAAAAAAAAAATTAAGAAAAAAAAAAAATCCGACCTACCTACCCTAGATTTTCAGACCATGTAACCTGAAACACACCTTCTTTTTTTTTGGCCTAGCTATTATAAACAGACATTTCGCACTTGAAATATTCACAACCAGAAATATTCCACTCGTTGAGATATTCACATTTTCAGTTACCACCCCCCCCCAGCCCACCATTGCTTATATATTTGAGATTGAATAATTCAACAACAGAGTAGAAATTCTAGATCAGGAGTTTATTCAACTTTATGTGGCCATAATTGAAATGGTCTAAATGAGGATGGCTATAGCTTTACACCAATGTATGTATGGTAAACAAGGTGTATATCAGGCTCAATCTCATGAGTTTGTAACAGTTGAAACGTCCTTGACCGGGTGTCATCTTTGACCAGTGTCATCCTTGACCGCGTTTCGTCTTTGACTGGGTGTCGTCTTTGACCGGGTATCTAACAAACTCATGAGATTGAGCCATCAGTGTATTGTAAACCTTCACTAAATCTAAATGCCCTGGGCCTCGGTCTGTAGTGTTCAGGTTGGTCATAGGGACATTGGTGAGGCATGACCAAATGTTATTCAAGAATGACTGAGACAAACAACAAATGAGTAATGCCTTACTCAAAAAAGCCTAGGGTGGTTGTATAGGGAGCCAGAAAATGACTAACTAGGTTACGTTCTATTGACTAATTTGTGCTTCACACCCACCCTGATATTTATACCTAGACCCTATACATCAATAATCAGCAGAGAGAAAAAAGTATATCAGGGTCCCCCCCCCCTGCGGCTTCCAGACTACTATAGCGTCTCTTGAGTTCCCAGTGGGCACAAAATTCACTTCAATGTTGAATCAACATTGTATCAACATTGAATCAACATTGACTTCAATGTTTTGTGCCTACTGGGTTTTATGCAGTAAAGACTGCTGAACAGAATTCAAGTTGTTTTCTTGTGGACACTAATTCGACCCTTCAAATTTGATTCTTGATATCAGCATTCATATTTTCTCTAGTCCATCACATTTCCGACACCGTGAGCTTTAATTTGATACAAAATATGCCCATATTTTCCCATTTCTAATCATGCTTTTCAACATGAATATTGCAAAAAGGAAAATTAGTCCCCAAAATATGATTCTTAGACCTGCGTGGTGACGAGAAACAGGAATATTTTTAGGAATGACCAAATCAAAATCAGAAAGCTGACAATGTGTAGATGATTTCATGAGTTCATCTGTTGAATAATTTTCCAAGGAGTTAAATATTCATGATTGAAATTGAGTAAATATTTCAACTGTGTCAATAATTCCAATATTTGCTTACACTTGCAACTGGATTAGAAAATCAAATTAAGACATGTCAATTCGACCCAGTCAACAAGCCTGAGACATTGAAATTCAATGCATTCTTTGTTCTTCTACAATGAGCTCTGTGCTGAAGTGGTTTTATAGATTTATACCTCTCTCCGATTCAAGCGGCCAGTCCACTTCCTTCCCCAATAGGGGTCTGTCTGTGGCCGGGGTGGTTCTGGCCTAGCAAAGGCTGTAAACAGAATGGACACAGCCTATAAACCAATATGTGATATATGCACTATCTTTGGGGAAAACTTAAAAGACATTTGATTCTGCAGATTTTCAATTTAGCAGGACCGGATAACTTTTTAATCCTCAGTTATATGTGTTAGCGCATTAAAGATTGGCAAGGAAATATTTTACAGATTTATAATCATCAGAATGATTCAAAAAGCTACACACATATTTTTATGAACATAATGAACACAGGTTGTGTAACTAAAAATAGAAATCGACCCCAAATTAGCTCCTAACCCAATACCTCACACCAAGCCAGCTACCAGCGATTATGCACCATCATGCTCAATCTGTAGGGACAGATAGTTTGCTCGGGATGATCTGGAATTTGTCTTCTTATACATGTGCATCGCATCGCAGGTGGACAGGTTCTGCGCATTAAGTTAAAAATTTGTAGTTAGCCAATTATGATGAGATGTAAATATATCAATGAATACATAAACTGTCGTACTGTTTTCTGCCCTCCTTCCACAAAAGACTTGCATAAAGTCTGTAGCCTAAGCCAGAGATAAAGTACGTTATCTGGCAAGCAGGATTAAAATCCTGTCAAAATGGGGGACAAGATGGCAGCCATTTACAGTCAGTTCTTGTGCTAGGCAGTCTATGGTGAGCAGGAGGTTGGAGGGGGTGGGGTCAGTGTAATACGGCCTGACACCGCCCCCTGTCCAGGAAACCAATATTCCCGCCTTGTTTCTGTCGGAATGCTCACTTGCCGGCCCCGGCCCCTCACCACCTGATCCCCACCAACTCCATGTTCTGTAGGGAGAGCCCCGGCCCATCAGCCCTCGCAACTCCCTGTAGCACCCCGGCCAGCATTGGTCCCTAGGGCCCATATGTGTTTTACTTGGGCCAACTGGGCTTGCCCATATTTGGGTTATGGTCCTTTTTGTCCTGGGCTACCAGTGGGAGCCCAGATGGACCCAGGAAAACTTTATTTTCCATACATACATTGTAAATATATGTTGGCTGGGCACCATCTCCATGTGCAGTAGGGAGAGCCCCATCAGCCCTCGCAACTCTACCTGTCCCATATAACACAAAAACGTTATTTTACGCCAAAATAACGTTTTAAAACTGTATTTAACATTATGCCATAGTAAGGTGCCTTAGAGAAACGGTATATAACGTTATGAAATGTTGTATAACAGTTTTTGTTTACTGGGGTAGCCCTGGCTAAAAAGGATGATAGCCCAGATATGGGCAAGCCCAGCTGGCCCAAGTAAAAGATATATGGGCCCCAGGGACCAATGTTGACTGAGCATCAACCATCCCGTTGTTTTCAGTGTAGCCCCTGCTAGATGTCCTACCTCCATCCCATTCGTTCACCTCCCTACTTTATTTCATGTGGAGAAACAAAGTTACTATGCTTAAGTACTAAAATTGCCATTCTCCACTGATGCTCATTCTGCATGGGGTCGTTCTCCACGATGATGTCATCAAAATAGCTATGAAACCTATTTTTAAATCTATATTTTGATGAAATTAATCAACAATTACCTAAAATGGATACAGAGATCCACTCTTATCAGTCTGAACTCCTGGTTTCTGCACTCGTGGTGCATTGGATAGCATCATGCTTGGCTCCGCCTCTTGTGATATGATCCAATGCACCACACATGGAGAAACCTGTCATTCACACAGATTATCATGGTCCTCTCCCAGCTAACAAAAAAACCCGTTATTTTACGTCAAAATAACGTTTAAAATTTTACACAACTTTATGTCATACTAAAGAGCCTTAGAAAGACGTTGACATATAACGTTATATAACGTTATAAAATGGTGTATAACGTTATTTGTTTACTGGGCTGTCTATTTCCCTCAGCATCTCTTTATGTCTCTCTCTGCGTTTGTCATCAGTCTCTGTATTTTATTGTTTTTGTATCTAGATCACCTGTCTGCCTATTTAGCTGTCTCTGTCTCTTCTGTCCCTCTGTCCCCCTTTGCATCCCTTTTCCTGTGACATTCTCAGTCCCTCCTGGGGGACCCCCTCCCCTCCCAAACTCGTCACTGGTCATTCGAGCTCCATTGGATGGACACCAGTCAATTCTGCTAAAACAACTAGCCTGCCCCCACTCGACCAGTCCCCCCCTCTCCCCCTGCTCAGCCCCACCCTCTCCTCCACCCAAGCAGCCCAGTCCCCCCCTCTCCCCCTGCTCAGCCCCACCCTCTCCTCCACCCAAGCAGCCCAGTCCACCCCTCTCCCCCTGAGCAGTCCCATCCCCTCCTCCACCCTAGTAGCCCAGTGCCCCCTCTCTCCCCAGCAGCCCTGCCCCCCTTTCCTCCACCCTCCCAGTGAACAAAGAACGTTTTTTAACGTTTTGAAACGTTGCAAAGTATAACGTTATTTTACGTTATATGTAAAACGTTATTTAACATTGTTGTATAGTTCACCACAAACGTTTGTATTCATAACGTTATACAACGTTATTTAACGTTAATATGACTATGGTTTATCACACAAATGATGGAGACTAATAGTAATACAGCCAACTCCCTCTTAAAGACCAGCCCTCTACTACGACCACCTTGCTATTCCAACCACTTTCATGCAGTATCTGCGCAGTTTAGATAAGATATTGACCTATCTGAAGGTGGAAATATCCTTGCCACATATAACCAAATAAAAAAAATTGACTGGACTATCAATATGGTACTATGTGTGAGGTTTGAACTCACAACCTTCTGATCACATACGCTACGCCTTAGACAGAGAGGCCACAGAGCTAGATGGTGCTCATCCCCATTGAATACTATACGTATTGCGTGCCTGTGACCAGATACATTCCCCTACCTATTTATATTCCAATGCACAAAAACCATAGAAATATACCCGAGATCATATAATGTTCAAGACACATTGTCTGGATTTTACCCATGTAGAGGCATGGTAATACTTAAATCGGATTTTATTACTGTATTCTATTTACCTATATGTAAACTATAAGTGGACCATACCCCTCTTCCCATTTCATTGTTCTGTATTTATTACATAGCGACATCAAATACTAGTTTAACCATTTTTCATGAACCAAACATGATATTAAAAAAGGGGTGGGTTGGGGATATCCCCTATATGTGTAAAATAGAGACATGGCTTTTGATTTAATGAGATATGCCTAGATTTCCCCGGATGTAGCATTTATTGAGAGTTGCTTTTATTATGGTAATGCATGAGTAAGGGCCACAGCCAGGCTGCACCGTAGGTCATATAGACGTCATGGCTGTGTGGTCTAAGCACTAGTAAATGAAGCCTACTATCACAGGTTCGAGTCCCATAAGATGTAGTATTTTCTCAAAATGAATTAGTCCCCCAAATACTCGTATCAGCTAAGTATTCCATTACCATTTTATAACGTAAAATAACCCTTTTATAACGTTATTTAGCAGTCAAAATTCATTATAAAAAAACGTAAAATAACGCTATAATAAGGTTGTAAATTAAAACTTTTTTCCATAACGTTAATATACGTTAATTGGAGTCAACGAATTTGCGTTAAATAACGTTATATTTCCGTTTTTTTCAAACGTTTTCCACACCTCCATGAAACGTTATTTTGACGTTATATAACGTGTTTTTGTTTACTGGGCTAGCAGCCCAGTCCCCCCCCTCTCCCCCTGAGCAGCCCCACCCCCCTCCTCCATCCTAGCAGCCCTGCCCCCCTCCTCCACCCTAGCAGCCCAGTCCCCCCATCTCCCCCTGAGCAGCCCTGTCCCCCTCCTCCACCCTAGCAGCCCAGTCCCCCCCTCTCCCCCTGAGCAGCCCCACTCCCTCCTCCACCCTAGCAGCCCAGTCCCTCCCCCCCCCCCTCTCCCCCTGAGCAGCCCCACTCCCTCCTCCACCCTAGCAGCCCATTTCCCCCCCCCCCTCTCCCCCTGAGCAGCCCCACTCCCTCCTCCACCCTAGCAGCCCATTTCCCCCCCCCCCTCTCCCCCTGCGCATCCCAACCCCTCCTCTACCCTAGCAGCCCAGTCCCCCCCTCTCCCCCTGAGCAGCCCTGCCCCCCCTCCTCCACCCTGGACAGCCCTGCCCCCCTCCTCCACCCTAGCAGCCCAGTCTCCCCCTCTCCCCCTCCTCAGCCTTGCCCCCCTCCTCCACCCTAGCAGCCCAGTCTCCCCCTCTCCCCCTCCTCAGCCTTGCCCCCCTCCTCCACCCTAGCAGCCCAGTATCACCCCTCTCCCCCTCCTCAGCCTTGCCCCCCTCCTCCACCCTAGCAGCCCAGTCTCCCCCCTCTCCCCCTCCTCAGCCTTGCCCCCCTCCTCCACCCTAGCAGCCCAGTCTCCCTCTCCCCCTCCTCAGCCTTGCCCCCCTCCTCCACCCTAGCAGCCCAGTCCCCCCTTCTCCCCCTGCTCAGCTCTGCCCCCCTCCTCCACCCTACCAGCCCATCCCCCCCCTCCTCCAACCTAGCAGCCCAGCCCCCCTCTTCCACCCTAGCAGCCCAGTCCCCCTTCTTCCCCTGAGCAGCCCCACCCCCTCCTCCACCCTAGCAGCCCAGTCCCCCCCCTCCTCCACCCTAGCAGCCCAGTCCCCCCCCTCCTCCACCCTAGCAGCCCAGTCCCCCCTCCACCCTAGTAGCCCAGTCCCCAGCTCTCCCCCTGCTCTCCCTCTCTCCCTCTCTCCCCCTTTCCCCCTCTCCCCCTGCCCCCTCTCTCCCCCTCTCCCCCTCTCCCCCCTCTTCCCCTCTCCCCCTCTCCCCCCTTTCCCACCTCTCCCCCCTTTCCCCCAACTCCTCCCTCTCTCCCCTCCCCCTCTCCCCTCTCTCCCCCCTCTCCCCTCTCTCCCCCCTCTCCCCTCTCTCCCCCTCTCCCCCTCCCCCCCCTCTTCCCCTCTCCCCCTCTCCCCCCTTTCCCACCTCTCCCCCCTTTCCCCCAACTCCTCCCTCTCTCCCCTCCCCCTCTCCCCTCTCTCCCCCCTCTCCCCTCTCTCCCCCCTCTCCCCTCTCTCCCCCTCTCCCCCATCTCCCCCCCCCCAACCCCCCCCCCCTCCCCGGCCGTGCAGCCCTGTTTAGCCTGCAGTGTGGTTACAATCTGGGCGTGTCGTGTACAATGAAGCTGCAGGAGGAGGGCTGGACCCTAACTCTGACTGACGGCTCACCATGCAGCTACTGCTGACTCCAACCATGTCCCTCCGACTGACCACCACACACTCTGTCCGTCCTCAGGGGGTGATCATTTCATAAGAGGGGGGGGGGGTAGGCGGGAAGGATTTTCGCATTGAGTGCGCATAATTTTTTTACATCCCCAAGTCAAGGGTACTAAATCTTCCCCCAATGGGTCAACAATTGACAGGTACTTTTGAATTATAGTAACATCCCAGCTAACAAAAAAACGTTATTTTACGTCGAAATAACGTCATAAAATGTCATATAACGTTATGCCATGGTATGGAGCCTTAGAGAAACGTTGTTTGACGTTATATATAACGTTATAAAATGTTGTATAACGTTTTTTGTTTACTGGGATGCGGGCTCTTCTACTGACTCCCCCCCCCCCCATCAAATGGTTGACATAATTTACCTTAACCCCAGTCAAAAGGTCAAGGGTTTCATTTTTTGGTAGTTTATGCATGGGTACAATGAGGCTGTAGGCGGGGTACTGGGGACTAACCCTGACTGACGGCTCACCATGCCTGGTCCGACTGACCGCTACAGACTCTCTCTCCGTTCTTGGGAGTGATCATTTTCAACAACAAGAGGGGGCTGGATTTTTACACTTGGGAATTTCTTACAACCCCTTTGATCAAATTCTCCGGTCTTGTCTATATCCAGCATGCCCCACTCTTCCAACCCCCACTCGTGGTACAGGTGGCCCACAGTCAACAAGCCTGCTGCGGGCAGGGCAGGCCAGACATGGCCAATACCAGTTAGTGTCAGGGTCAGGGGTCAGCAGTGGGTACAGGGTCTAGGAGGGGTGGGGGTGCTATAGACTAGGGTCAGGACTCAGAAGTGGTTACAGTCTGGGCAGAGAGGAGTGGGTGCTGGGGACTGCAGAGCAATGCAGCAAGAAACGGAGACTGTTTTGTAATAAAGTTGTGTCTACATTTGTTTTAGCAGAATCCTTATAAGATTGTCTGTGATTTCCTTGTCTGCAAACATCTCATATCAGGAGATTCACAGGACAATTACCTTGTAAATGGTGTATAATTGAATGCAGGATTTTCAGATTAAGTTTATGTATTTGTTGGTCACCCTTTCTTGCTGCATTGGTCTAATTTTTCTAATCATTACCATATTCTACAACAACAAGTTTCCTTTGGAATCACTGTATCATAAATAGTGCAAAAAGTGTACTTAGCAAGAATTGATATTAAAAAAAAGTGAGTGTGAGTAGTATATGGAGTTGGGGTGTGAGTTGTATATGGAGTTGGGTGTGGGTAGTATATGGAGTTGGGTGTGTGAGTTGTATATGGAGTTGGGTGTGAGTAGTATATGGAGTTGGGTGTGAGTAGTATATGGATTTGGGTGTAAGTAGTATATGGAGTTGGGTGTGAGTAGTATATGGAGTTGGGTGTGAGTAGTATATGGAGTTGGGTGTGAGTAGTATATGGATTTGGGTGTAAGTAGTATATGGAGTTGGGTGTGAGTAGTATATGGAGTTGGGTGTGAGTAGTATATTGAGTTGGGTGTGAGTAGCATATGGAGTTGGGTGTGAGTGGTATATGGAGTTGGGTGTGAGTAGTATATGAAGTTAGGTGTGTGAGTAGTATATGGAGATGGGTGTGGGTAGTATATTGAGTTTGGTGTGTGTGAGTAGTATATGGAGTTGGGTGTGAGTAGTATATGGAGTTGGGGGTGAGTAGTATATGAAGTTGGGTGTGTGAGTAGTATATGGAGTTGGGGTGTGAGTAGTGTATGGAGTTGGGTGTGAGTAGTATATGGAGTTGGGTGTGAGTTTTATATGGAGTTGGGGTTGAGTAGTATATGGAGTTGGGGTGTGTGAGTAGTATATGGAGTTGGGTGTGAGTAGTATATGGAGTTGGGTGTGAGTAGTATATGGAGTTGGATGTGTGAGTAGTATATGGAGTTTGGGTGTGTGTAGTATATGGAGTTGGATGTGTGAGTAGTATATGGAGTTGGGGTGTGAGTAGTATATTTTTTTTATAGATTTTTATTAAGGTAATGTACAGCATAGTATGCTAAACAGCATACAGCCATAGTCCGGATTACGGCAAAACGCCGATCCTCCATCCGGGCCTTGGGTGTTGGGTGTGTGAGTAGTATATGGAGTTGGAGGTGAGTGGTACATGCAGATGGGTGTGTGAGTAGTGAATGGATGGCCTGTTGCTAGAATAAGGCATTATACCATCCTTCAAGGGTTGAAGTGCAATTTGATATCACAGTCTGTGAACAAATGTGTGTAATACCAAGACTTCCTCTGGCTCTTGTTGGAGGTCCCAAGTTAATCATCATGTTTCTAGTAAGGGTCAGCATGATGCTTGAATGCAGCACTGGCAAGTTACTTACCTGGGTTGCATTCATGCATCAGGTTGACTAAGGGCATATGTTGCTAAAATCTAGCATTTGTCATCAGTACCTCGTGAGCTACCCTTCAGGACGGACTGTATTGGTGCATCATGCCGATTCTTCAGGAGTGTCCCCTCAAGCCTGTGGGGTAAGCATGAATACAGCACTCTCAAGTTTCTCGTTCATGCATCATGGCAACCAAGGAAATTATGCATCAATGCATCCGTCAAGGGGTAAAGTGTAAGGGTTAAACAAAGGTATGTGATACCAACACTTCCCCCGACTCGTGCTGGTTCTTGTCCCCACCCAGCCAGCATTGCTTAGTGGGACCCATATGTGTTTTTACGTGGGCAAGCTGATTTGCCCATATCTGGGTTATGGTCCTTTTTGTCCTGGGCTACCAGTGGTATTCCAAATGGGCCAGCCCAGATTTAAAGTGCCCAGCCCGAGCCCAGATAAAAATAAACTATAAAAATGTACAATAAATGGTGATTTCTGGAGGAAAATCTGATATTAGCATATTTTGAAATATCTAAAATGTATCTATGGGAAAAAAAGTTTTCCTGGGCTGGCCCATCTGGGCTGGCCCATCTGGGCTGGCCCATCTGGGCTGGCCCATCTGGGCTCCCACTGGTAGCCCTTGACAAAAAGGATCATAACCCAGATATGGGCAAGCCCAGTTGGCCCAAGTAAAACACATATGGGCCCCAGGGACCAATGTTGGCTGGGTGGTTACTCACCATGTTGCAGTAAGGAGGTAGTCCTGTGGTGTGTGTGGTCACGTGACCAGCCCCCTGGTGGTGTACATCCATCACAGGCCGTCAGGGGGCAGCACTCTGTAGGCACACCACGTGGTACTACATGTGACCAACAGGAGGAGGGGTGTTGATGGGGGGGAGACATATGTTGGGCCCCTTGAAAGGGGGAGGGGACGAAAAAAAGATTGGACCCCTCTTGAAGGGGGGACCAAAAAAGTTTTCTAGCAAAAAAAACCCCCGCATGTTACTATAGCTCAAGCTGTCAGCTACGCTTAATCTGAAGTCGCCTGAGGGGGGACTAAAAAATCTCACTCCCACGGAAATCCACCAAACCCCCCTGTTGTTGAACATGACCACTCCCTAAGCGGCATGCTCCTGTGTTACATCACTCTCACTTACCGGCTCCCTCCCGGCATGAGTTCATGTCGCTCCCCAACAAGCTGCCAACTCAGCAGGAATAAAAAGTGCCAAAACTCGACAAAAAGAACAACGAGAAAAATGTAGTTATGTTAGTCTGAGCTGGTCAATGACCACACGCGTGCCTCTTGTGGGTGTTTTTGTTGCCTTTTATGGCCATGTCTCACCAAATCGAAACAAGGCTGTGTCTCATGAGATGGGGCCCATGTGATAGTCATTGAGCGGGTGCCATCTTTGACTGGGGGCCATAAAAATAAAAATAAAGTTCTGCTCTGAAATGTAAAGAATAACATATAGAATATGGCGGTGGTTATATATATCACCATATCCCAGTAAACCAAAAACGTTATACAACATTTTATAACATTATATAACGTTATATGACGTTTTTTCAAGGTTCCTCATTATAGCATAACGTTATATAAAGTTTTACAACGTTATTTTGACGTAAAGTTACGTTGTTTTGTTAGCTGGCATATAAATTTACCTGCCCTAAATAAACCATTTTCTCTCAGGAGGTGAACCTTTTGGCCACCTCTCACAAAAAATCTTTACAAAGCACCCGGTCAAAGAGGTTCACATTAGTCCAATCACATGAGACATTGCCACAAGTTGAAGGTCTATGATGTTATCTATGACCAGGTGCAATCTATGACAGGGTGCAATCTATGACAGGGTGCCATCTATGACCAGCATAAAAAAAACAAGTTCATTTAGGATAGATGAATATAGAAATGTTCTGGCAAAGTTAATAAAAGTTTTAAGAATCTATAATTAATTTTTATTTTAGATTTAAAAACATCAACTTTGCACTTGCCGGTCATAGATTGCATCTCGTCATAAATTGCACCCGGTCATAGATTGCTTCCTGTCATAGATTGCACTCAGTCATAGATTGCATTCAATCATAGACTTTCAACTAGTATCGATTCGGTGAGACACAGCCTTATTCATTTTTACTGCCTTTGGGGGGAAAAACATAAAGCTTTAACCTTGTTGTCATCTCGTGCCCGCGTGACCAAACGTGAGATTTTGGTGCCATCTTGTCCGACAACCACTATGGATGTGTTTCCGGTGGGGCCGATTGCGCATGCGCTTTTAGACATGACAAAATGACGGTTAGACAAGCCCCCAGCCCTGGAGTGGGGCCTCGAGGGGTGTGGTTGTTGGGAGGGGGGATACATGGAGTAGGGCTATAGTAGACCAGTGCTGGCAGGGGTGGGATGTGGGGGGAGGTAGGATGATGGGTGTTGTGACGTATTCTAGTTGCTTCCCAGCCAGCATTGGTCCCTGTGGCCCATATGTGTTTTACTTGGGCCAACTGGGCTTGCCCATATCTCAGTTATGGTTCTTTTTGTCAAGGGCTATGAGTGGGAGCCCAAATGGGCCAGCCCAGGAAAACTTTTTTTCTCATAAATACATTGTTAATATTTCAAAACATGCAGACATCTGATTTTCCTTCAGAAATCACCGTTTATTGTACATTTTTATAGTTTATAATAAATCTGGGCTTAAGCAGGGCACTTTGAATTTGGGCTGGCCCATCGGGAATCCCACTAGTAGCCCTGGACAAAACGGACCATAACCCAGATATGGGCAAATCAGCTTGCCCACGTAAAAAACACATTTGGGTCCCACTAAGCCATGCTGGCTAGGTTATTACTCATATACAATACACCACCCTCCCCTGCCCACATGTAAGGTCCCAGCTTACCTGCAGCCATTATTCCCTAAGTATGTGAGGGCAGCACATTCCCAGTAAACAAATAACGTTATATACCATTTTATAACGTTATATAACGTAATATGTCAACGTTTTTCTAAGGCTCTTTAGTATGACATAACGTTATGTAAAATTTAAAACGTTGTTTTGACGTAAAATAACGTTTTTTTGTTAGCTGGGTTGCTTTTCTTACAACAGAATGTTTTCGTTGCAATATTTACCTGTTTTTGAGCAATCAAATGACCACAAATTATTCACTTCAAATTAACTCTTTTTTCGTTGTGAATATGAGCATCACTATGCTAAACCCTTCAAGGACGGCATATTGCATTAATTCAGTATTCCCTTGGTTGTCATGATACATGAATGCATCCCTGGTGAGTAACTTGCCAGCGCTACATTTTTTAGACACTCGCGAAGGTTCGTCATGATGCACAAAGGAGTTACTCACCCTAGCTGCATTGGTGCATCATGCCGACAAATGTCTTATTTCAGCAACATGGATTGATAGTCCCCAAGTCGAGGCCGTGGTCGGCGAGCCATGAGGATCCTGTCCTACAAAGGTCTGTGCAGGACTTATTCTGATGTGGTACGGCACAAAAATGATCCAAAATTGGTTTGATATTGAAGTCAGTGTTGTGCCATTCACCCATGGTCGGACAAGTTATGAAGAATAATGCAAACAGGCTCCACTGTAGAGGCTCTCCCAGCTAACAAGAAAACGTTATTTTATGTCAAAATAACATTTTAAACTTTACATAACGTTATGCTATATTAAAGAGCCTTAGAAAAACGTTGACATATAATGTTATATAACGTTATAAAATGGTGTATAACATTATTTGTTTACTGGGTCCACTGTCAAGGCTCTTTGTCATGGGCACATCACCCAATGGGCAAAATGTTCACTTTAACATTGAATCAACCTTTAATCAACTTCGATGACCAGTCATCAATGTTGATCTAATGTCATGTGCCCACTGGGTCAGGACCCTCTCCTACTGGTAGACAGTGGTCTGTGCAGGACTTTGACTGTACGGTCTGCTGCCACATAGAAAACCCATAGATTGAAAGGGTTAGTCAGTAGGGACTATCCTAGGTTGGTCATATGAGTGTTAGTCATAATGGCAAAGTTATATTCAAAAATGACTGAGGGGTCAGTCAGAAGTGGCTAACCAAGGTTCATCATTGGTGTTTTGTATTTGTATACCACTAGTTGGGGCCACCCGTAAGATACTATGATCGACACTCCATGGCTCCCCCTGGAAATAAAAAGACTAAGGTGGGTTGGTCAGTACTGACCAACCTGACATTAATAACTTTCCTAGGTTAGTCGTATAGGGAGCCAAAAAATGTTAGGCACTAGTGACTGAGAGATTGGTCGTATAGGGAGCCTAGGAATATCAGTGTAGTAGCCCGTAGTGGTACCGGACACATGCTTATCTCTACAACCCTGTCAGGTCAGCATATTGTCTTAATGAAACATGCGTCATGATCCACCACCCAGTGAACAAAAAACGTTATACAACATTTCATAGCGTTATATAACGTTAAAAAACGTTTCTCTAAGGCTCCTTACTATGGCATAACGTTATATGAAATTCTGTAACGTTATTTTGACGTAAAATAACGATTTTTTGTTAGCTGGGCAGTGTAGCACCAGCCGGTAACTTGCCAGGAATGTATGGGTGCATCATGCTGACCCTTTTGGAATGTAGCAACCCTGTCGTTGGTGTGATGCTTGAATGCTGCCCCGGCTAGTATCTTGGATGAAATGACAATAAAGGGCAGAACACAATAAAGTGCTATGCTGCTGGTAACCCTTTGAGGACAGCATAGTCCATTAATGTATCATGCTCTTGGTTGTCATGATACATGAATGCAGCACGGCAGAGTAACTTGCTACTGCTGCATTCAAGCATCATGCCAACCCCACAGGCTGGAGACAATCCCAAAGAGTTGGCATGATGTACTAATGCAGCACTGGCAAGTTACTCCCTGGCATCATGATGACAAATATCATCATTTAGCGACATGCCATGCTTCAAGGGGTAAAAGGGTTAACGTTGCCCGGGCGGGTTGGTCCACAAACCCGGGCATGAGGCGTCTGATCCGGCCCGGCCGACGCACACAGCAGATAGCGGGACGGCTCCAATCACGGATCTATTTCTCATTAATCTAACTTTGATTCTGGGGCACGGCGCCGAATTGGGGAGGACCGTGGTATCAACGTGGTATCTAGGCAGGAAGAGCCAGGCTTTCTGTCAAAGGACAGGGGTAGGGGATGGGGGTTTGTGTATAGGGAGTTGGGGGTTGGACATCCAAGGGGAGGACAACTATATAGAGATGAGGTTGGACACGGTTGATGGGGTCACGAAATTTGGATGCCGATGCAGCAACAAAGGAAAAGTGGAATGGGTATTGCATGAATGTTAGCATTTGAGCAAAGATTGGACTGCTTTAAGTCACACTTTAAGCATGTTTAATTCCAGGAAATGCCACTTAAAGCTGCTTAAATGATACTATCCCTTCCCATGACATTTCAATAGTGTTTGCTCAACTTAAAGCTGTATAAAGAGTTTTAATTTTCATGGACTGATGGAAGGAAAAATGAAGGAAGAAAGACAAGAGAGGATGACAGAAATAAACCACAACTTGAGTGAAAAGGGACATTTGTTGTCATGACCCAGCTAACAAAAAAACGTTATTTTACGTCAAAATAACGTTATAAAACTTCATATAACGTTATGCAATAGTAAGAAGCCTTAGACAAACGTTATTTAACGTTATATAACGTTATAAAATGTTGTATAACGTTTTTTGTTTACTGGGGATGCACCGATGCAGTGCGGGCAAGTAACTCGCTGCATCCCCCCAGCACATAGGGCCTCTATTTAGCTAAGCACCCCTATGTAACCTATACATTTTCTGGAAATGAATGACTCTTTTCTAATTGGGGAAGGAGAACAATGGTATGAGAAGTGCCATAGTGATTCTCCAATCTACAAAATGGCACAGCTACATTCTATGCCTTACATGCCAGCAGCACACTCTGGTACACAAATAACCAACTCACACAACAAGTCATTGTCTGCCCCAGAAACAAGCCGCCACAGCGGGAACAAGCGTCGCTCATTGTGCAGGAATTTGGCCGCAACAATTCCCGCCTTTTCTCCCATTGTCGTCTGTTAGCTCCGTCTCAGTGACTGGAGCAGCAGACGACTCGATGACGGCCCTCGCGTTTTGCCGCATTTTCTCGCGCTCAGAGGCAGCGAGGAGAGGGCCACTTAGTTGGGGTTCGTCCAGGTGGAGACTACTGGCCACACATGAACAAGGTCATGAGAGTGCAGATACTCATTTCATGAATATTTCCTTTTAAGTGAATTAGATATGCTTAAAGGAACACTTTAAGCAGATTTAATTTGAGCCATTTCAATGCTTTTTTTGTGACATTTACATGACATAGCTTAAAACTTAAAAGGGCTTCAAGTGTTCATTTAAGGCATCTTAAATTTGCTTAAATGTAAACATTTACACAGTGAATATTTCCTCTACAAGGGGCTTTTTCGAGTGCATTTGATTTGGTGCAATGTGGGAGTGATTGTGTTTTAATATTTATTCGCCTATATTCAGGTTTGCTATTTTTGTTGCATTTGTCAAGGAATTTGTCAAGATTTTGACATGGTTACTGGGAGTTCCCCTCCTATAGTCAACCCCACATTTCGGCGTTCAATATGAGAGAAGCAAGCAATAAAATAATGTCACCTTTTAACGGGACATCTGTGACCAAGATGACTCTGCTCCAGTCCATACCCTACACACAGGTACCAACCCTGACCAATGAACGCAGACCTCCTGGCGGCTCACCGGTCGGAGCTCCATGTGAGGACGATTATGATTGGTGCATTGATGGCGGAGTAATACGGCGTAGTAAGTCAGCGCCTTTATCTCTGTGTGAGGAGGCTAAGTGGCCTGCCCACTGCAGCTTAGGCAATCCCAACTCTTTAACCCTTTAAGGACGGCATGGTGCCTTAATGAATCATGCCCTTGGTCGTCATGATGCATGAATGCAGCCTTGGCAGTTAACTCGCCAGGGCTGCATTCATGCATCATGCCGACCCTAGATGACATAAGTGGTCATGGTACAATTTAACACCGCTGAGTAGCTTGACAGTGCTGCGTTGGTGCATCACAATGTCTCTACCCATAGGGTGTGCATAGATAGCACCCACTGCAGCTTAGGCAATCCCAACCATTTAATACTTGAAGGACGGCAAATTTAACGGAAAGATGACATTTGTCGCCATGATGCACCAATGCAGCCCTCGGGTGTAACTAACCAGTGCTGCATTAGTGCATCATGCCAACCCGTCAAAAATGTATCAACCCTGTAGCCACTGGTAGCCCTGGACAAAAAGGAACATAACCCAGATATGGGCAATCCCAGCTGGCTCAAGTAAAATACAGGGACCAATGCTGTGGTATGGTTCTACAACCTCATCGCCGCTCTACTCTAACAGCCAATCAGAGCTCAGCTCTAGGTCACATGAGCAGCACACTGGATGTGACATCACACACGGTCGCCCTAAAACGTGCCGCCGCATGCGGAGTGGTGAGAATCAATAATCACTCGTGGGGAAGAACATGGACGTTGTCCAAAAGCTAAATAGACAACTCCACCCCGGCACCTCATCTCCATGTGCTACTATCCTTTACTATTCCCTTTGCTCAGTTTGCATGACTCTCCATTCTACAGAGAAGGCTCTACATGCGGCTAAGTTATGTCTAGAAGCCTTAATAATGGTCTGACATCTAGACACAGAGTCAAGCATTCCAGTCAGTCATTTGGAGCAGTAGTACCAACCTATCTGCCTGACTGGAATACTTTGAGCTGGCTGGCCCTACTTGTCTAAATGGACAATTGTACCAAAGGCAAAACGGCCATGGTAAGGCCACTTCAAATAATATCCTTCTTTCTCATCACCAAGCCAGACCAAAAATGTGATTTAAGTAATTTAAAAATGAATATTCTATGCAATTTGTTAGTGTGCAGGTTTTCTCTATCCCATCGCATTTGCAGCAGTCTTAACTTTAATTTGATATGAAATACGCCCATATTTGTCCATTATTATCATGTTTTTCTCTTAAAATTTGTTAAAAAAGAAAACTTTCAAAACACAATTCTTGGGAAGCGCACGATGACGAGAAACAAGGATATTTCTTGAAGTGTTCGTATATTCAGGACCCTTAACTAGTGTGAGCAGGTCTACTCCCAGTGGGCACAAAATCCAGTTTAGTGTTGAATCAACATTGAATCAACATTGTATCAACATTGACAACCACTTATCAATGTTGATTCAATGTTCTGTGCCCACTGGGCTATTACCTACCCACTTCAGTCTGAGCAGTTAGGGAGACGAGTCTGATTAAGATCTTGTCAACACCACCGTGATTACCTGCAAGGCTGATTGGATGCAAATTCACGGCCAATGAAATAATCATGAATTCTCGCATACAAGCCTGACCCTTTACTAATTATATAAGCAGCAGAGGACATCTGAGAATTGTTAATATGGTACTGTAGTATACTTATAAAAACTCTCGATTGCTGCAAAGGCGAAGTATTCATGTTTTTGGTGAAATGGGGGAAATTCTCTCAATCTGAGAGGAGATATTTAAAAAGGGGTATTTTGGCAACATGCAAACCCAGCTAACATTGCTTAGTGGGACCCATATGTGTTTTTACCTGGGCAAGCTGATTTGCCCATATCTGGGTTATGGTCCTTTTTGTCCAGAGCTAACAGTGGGAATCCGGCTGGGCCAGCCAAGATTCAAAGTGTCCAGCTCAAGCCCAGATTAAATATAAACTATAAAAATGTACAATAAATGGTGATTTCTGGAGGAAAATCAGATGTCAGCATGTTTTGAAATATTTACAAAGTATTTACGGAAAACTAAGATTTCCTGGGCTGGCCCATCTGGGCTCACACTGGTAGCCCTGGACAAAAAGGACCATAACCCGGATATGGGCAAGCCCACCAGGCCCCAGTAAAACACATATGGGCCCCAGGGACCAATGCTGGCTGGGAGTGTAGTCTATGCTGAGGTTTTTAAGCAAAACGTTGTCACAAAGAAATGGGTGACTTTAGGAGCTAAAATATCCGCGCTTTTTGGTTGGTTTTTTTTCAGCCTCAAGTCGACAGAAAAAGCAGTTGAAAAAGAGGGTTTTTAAAAGGTCTGAACATGGATAGGGAGCCCTTTGTACCTAAAGTACGGGGACCGGGCCCCGGCTCCCGGCTATAATTGAATGCAGCAAGAAAGGGTCACTTTTATGATAAAGTTGTGTTGACATTAGTTTTAACAGAATCCTCATAACGTTGCCTATAGTGGCTATACTTGCAAACATCTCCTATTGTGACATCGACAGTCCAATTATCCTTCAAACGGTGAATATCAAAATGCAGGATTTTGAGATTATATTACAAATTTGTAGGTAACAGGTTTAAACTGTTCATAAATTTACCAAACCTTTCTGAAAAGTCACCCTTTCTTGCTGTATTGGTCTATAGCCGACTCAGTCCGGTCAGATCACCAGTCCCCTGTAAAACCAACCTTCAAGGCATGGGGCGCAAAGTCAAAGGGGGCAGAATCAATCATAAGTGCACAAAAACAGGTCAATTTATTTTTTCTTATTATCCCAGTTATTTTATCTCGGCTGGAAAAACAGCGGCGGACTGCCTTGGTGCTGTGTGATAGGGCTTTAGTGGGCTGTCTGGGTAAAAAGGGAACCCTTTAAGGGCAGCAAAGGGCTTTAATGTACTATGCCCTTTGTAAGGGAGTGGTCATCTTTTAACAACAGGGGGGTTGGTGGATTTGGGGGGGGGGGACCAAACAATTTTGGACCCCTTGAATGGGGGGACCAACAAAATTTTGACCGCTCTTGAGGGGGGGACCAAAAAAATTGCACCCCTTTTTAGCGAAAAAGCCAGCGCGTTACTATAGCTCAAAGGGGTCGGTCGTGCTCAATTACAACTTGCCTGAGGGGGGGGGACCAAAAAAAATTCGACCCCTCCAGCGGGGGGGACCAGAAAAACTTTGACCCCCTCGCGTGAAAATCCACCAACCCCCCCCCCTGTTTTAAAAAAAGACCACTCCCTAAGCATCATTCTTGAATGCAGGCCTGGCGAGTAGTGAGTTACTCGCCAGGGTTGTATCAACCCTCATAGGGCTGGTAGGATGCACTAATGCAGCACTGATGAGTTACTCGCCAGGGCTGCATTCATGCATCACAACAACCAAAATTACTATGTAGTGAGTAACTCGTCAGGGCTGCATTCAAGCATCATGCCGACCCTACAGGGTAGAGACACTCCCACTGGGTCGGTACCCACTCAACAAAAAGACGTTATTTGACCCTGGAAAAAACGTTCACTGAAAGTTTGCAAAACGTTCGTTTTTAACGTTTGTTTTACGTAAAAACGTTGACTCCAAATAACGTAAATAAACGTTTTCTACAAACGTTTGGAAACCGAACCTAAGTTCCATGTTAAGTAACGTTTTTCAAAGATCAAAATAACATTTTTTATTGGTCAAAATAACGTTTTTTCTGTTTGCCAGAGTGCACAAAACCCAACTGAAAAATTAGCATACCAGAATCATGCATTTTTTTGTTTTATCTATTTACATTAATTTCATTTTATTCAACCCATTAGACTTGGGGCTGTAATAGTACATCCTCTATTCACTTGTATTCCCTGACCATAATATATGACCATCAGAGTTAAAGCCATTCACTACCCTTGGTAGGGCTACACAAAGACGCCTTTAATACATGTGGGTTTTACAAATGCTCATTTCTAAATGATTTGACTATATAGTTTTGAAATACCCCCTAAATGGGTGTGCGCAGGTATATTCCAATCCTAGACTGCATTGATACCATTTATGTCGCAGCTAGTCTTTGGAAATGATTTAATACAAAATATTGCAGCTACACTGATTAGAATAAGTTAGGGATAATCATCATTGTGGCACATTTTATGTAATATAATGTGGTGAAGCATCAGCAAAATACCATCAAAGGGATAGTGCTGCCATCTGATAGCAGATAATGGCATCAATGGAAACGTTAATTAACAACAAAATAACGTTTTGATACAAACGTCTTTTGTCCAAACCATGAGGAAATGTTCAATAATGTATTGGATATAAACGTTTTGTTCTAAACCATGTAGAAATGTTCAACAACGTTTTAAATACCAACGTTTTTATCAAAACCATGTAGCAATATCAAGTAACATCATGGAAGCAAATGTTCTCCTCTAAACCTTCTATAAATGGTAACTAACGTTCTAGATAGCAACGTTTGTATTATAAACTATATAGAAACGTTTAAACAACGTTTATACAGAAACATTTCCCTCCAAACCATGTGGAAACGTTTCCAAATGTTAAATAACGTTTTTTGTTGAGTGGGTATGATGCAGCAATGCAGCACCGGCGAGTTACTTCATGACGACAAATGTCATCTTTAAGCGACATCCATCCTTAAAGGGTTAAAGGGTTAGCAGAGAGAACTGAGGGATGGGGAGGGCCCGGTGGTTGGTGCAGGGCGATATGAGCCGGGATGACACGGCTGTGTGAGGCAGCCCCCGCCCACGGGACAAGTTGCTATTGTATAACCCTGTAAGGGCTGCATAGAACGTTAATAAACTAATCATACATCATGCTTTTGATCATTATGATGCATGAATGCAGCCCTGGCGAGTAAGTCGACCAAGCTGCATTCAAGCATCATGTTGACTCTAGGGGGTTGATACACTCATAAAGGGTCAGCATCATTCACAAATAGAGCACTGGCAAGTTGCTATTGTATAACCCTGTAAGGGCAGCATAGTGCATTCATGCATCATGCCTCTGGTCATTGGGCTGACATCATGATGCACCAATGCAGCCGCAGCAAGTAACTGGGGAGGGTATCAACCCATAGGGTCGGCATGATGCTTGAATGCAAAACTGGCCATTTACTTGTCAGGGCTGGATTCAAGCATCATGATGACTAAGGGCATCATGAATACTGTTGAAGTCATGCCAATGCAGCTCTGGCGAGAAACTCCTTGGTATATCATTGGTGTATCATGCAGACACTTCAGGAATGTAGCAATAAGTAAGTTAATGACCTGTGCTGCATATATACATCACCACGACAATGTGCCACAGTAGATTCAAACACTATTTTTCCCTTAATCGTTATATTTCATGGCCTCTATTGATCATATTGATATATTTCCACATTTGATAAATGTGAAGCTCCCACCCCCACCCCTGTGAGGTATATTTGCATGCGTCAACTCATTCGGATCCGGGCACATCACACTCGTGATTAACATTCCCCATAGACCTCATACCCCTGGGCCTTTGTCTATATGGGACATGGAATTGAAGAGGTTAACATGACTGGCCAGAGAAAGGCTGTGTCTCACGACCTTGGGCCAATGTTTTTGTCTCTGACCGGGTGCCAGCTCTGACCGGGTGCCAGCTCTGACCGGGTGCCAGCTCTGACCGGCCTGAATAAAAACGGGTTATTTAGGGCAGATGATGATAAAAATGGACAACTAATGACTAGTTTAGAGAGTTATAGCATCCATTAACCTTTTCAGCCAAATTCTATATCCATCTGTCCTAAATAACCCGATTTTATTCAGGCGGTCAGAGCTGGCACCCGGTCAGAGCTGGCACCCAGTCAGAGACAAAAACATTGGCCCAAGGTCGTGAGACACAGCCGAAACCCCACCACGGCCCCCTCCTCACTTCCACCATCCCTGGGTGCCTTACAGCCGTAAGCCCAGCCCCCGGCGTGCAGGACATACTGGGACGGTCTGACACGCTTAGGCCAAAAAAAAGGTTTGTTTCAGGTTACCCGACCGACTCTGTCAAAACATGGCCGACTCTACGTTTTTTATGCAATTTTGAAAAAAATTCCGCATCTTTACCCTTATTTGGTAAATTTTGGGGTATTCAGAGAGGCCGGCTAGTACTTTCATGTGAAAAAAAAAAAAAAAGTTTAAAAAAATATCTGACCTACCGACCCTTCATTTTCTGCCCATGTTACCTGAAACGAACCCTATTTTTGGCCTAATGTCTACATATCAGGACCCAGTAAACCAAGGAAACTATACAACGGTTTATAACATTGGCGGATCCAGGGGGGGGGGCCCGACGGGCCTTGGCCCCCCCCCCCCAAAAAAAAAGGGAAAAAAGGGGGAAGAAGAGAGGGGAAAAGAGGGGAAAAAAGAGAAAAGGGGACATTTTCCAAGCCAAATGAAAAAGGCTAGACACAGACTCGAGTCATTATTGTGTCCCAGAATGTGTGATAAGGCACCATTTTAATTCTAGATTATCAAAATTTGCTGGGGTGGCATGCCCCAAGCCCCCCCTAGTATGGCCACTGTGCGCGCTTCGCTTGCGGTGCGCATAGGAACAGTCGGTCACTCTGGGTTGGCCAGGTTTGAGCCCCCCCTCTAGAAAATCCTGGATCCGCTACTGTATAACGTTTCTCTATGGCTCCTTAGTGTGGAAAAACGTTATATGACATTAGAAAGGTTATTTTGACATAAAATGACATTATTTTTTTAGCTGGGAAGTCCACTTCTCACACTCGTGAATCTGTCTGCGTAAAACACCAATGCAGGACCAGTGACCTACTCGCCAGTGCTGCATTGGTGTATCATGACTACAGAAGCGCATGGATCCATGGTGCATCATCCCATTTTTGATGGGTGAACCCTTTTAGGCATCATTCCCTGAATTCATTGTCTTCATTATCCATGAATCAGGACGACGAATATCTTATGTTATCAACATGCCAACCTTAAAGTTTGAATGCAAATTGTGATGACTGTATTATTGGTCATCTGTTGATTTATATTGTTATATTAAGGGAAGAAATGATTAAGATCAATTTTAACTTTCAACTATAACCAACTTTATTAAAAGAAATATCATCTAATCCGGCAACCCAACCACTCAGCCACCTTAACTTAATCTCTGTTACTGCCATCTATTCGACCCAGAGTATCGGCATATACGGGCCGTAACGGCCCAGTACATTATGCCCTATTGCCCAGTAGCTCTTCATCGTAAAGTCCCAACACCTAATGGATGACCCTTGAAGGGCCCCATAGTGATTTGATGGTTGGTTGTCATGATGTATGAATGCAGTCTTTGCGGGTGACTCGCAAGTGCCGTATTCCAGCATTATGCCTAATCTATGGGGTTAATGCACTTCTGAATTGTAGGCATGATGCACCAATGCAGCACCTGCGAGTTACTCGCCTTGGTTGCACTGGTGCATCATGTCAACAAACGTATTTTAGCGACTTGTCCTTAAAGGGATTTGACCGTCCTCCTGGGACTGAGCAGATGTGGAACTCTCCCTCCGGGCGTGAAGGAGGTGGGAATCAATAGGGATACCATCCGGAAGGACGCCTTCCCAGGATCATGGGAGTTCTAGCTTAACCCTATAAGGACGGATGTCGCTAAAAGCTGACATTTGTCTTCATGATGCACCAATGCAGTTACGGCGAGTGACTCGCCGGTGCTGCATTGGTGCATCATGCCGACCCTACGGAAGTGTCTCAATCCAGTGGGGTCGGTGTGATGCTTGAATGCAGCTCTGGCAAGTTACTCGCCAAGGCTGCATTCATCCATCATGCTGCATTCATCCAAAAGCATGATGTATTAAGGCATTATACCGTCCTTAAAGGGTTAAGCTGCCATTGCTGATGTGTCTATATTGGGTCAATCAGGACTACTCATTCAGATGGAATTGAGCCAAGGTCAGCATCAGTTTTACACATTTCAATATGAGATAAACCAAGTTTACCCTTGGATATATTCGATTCTTATTGAAACAGTGCAAAAATGCCACTGCATGAATGTTGGTATTTAAGCAAAGCTTGGACAAACTTTAATATAAGCATCTTTAATTACAGAAGATGCCACTTTAAGATGTTAAAATGTCATTGTAACCTTTCTTCGACATTGACTTGGCATTTACAGAAAATTAAAGCTGCTTAAAGAGTGACTTAAGGCATTAAATTCCAATGTCTATGCAGTGTGAGCAAATGGAAATCAGCTCTGGTTCAATCGAGTCGAAAAAAAAACTGGATTCTATTGCATCTAATGCAACTTTCTGGTAAGAATCAAGCCTGATTTAACTATAGCAATTCAAGTACCCAGGCTGGTGCGTCCCTGTGTCTTCCAGTGCCTTCTGCTGCCCTTTCTTGCCTTCAATGATATAAATGCTTTCAGTGCCTTCTGTGTCCTCTGAGGTCTTTTGGTGCTATTGATGCTTCTGGTGCATTCTCGATCCTTCTGGTGCCTTCCTGTGCCTTCTGGTGCCTTTCAGTGCCTTCTGGAGCCTTCCAGTGTCTTTCGGTGCGTTCTATTGCCTTCCCATGTCTTCCAGAGCCTTCTGGTGCATTCCAGAGCCTTCGAGTGCCAACAAGAGCCTTCCCAGTAAACAAATTTACGTTATATACACCATTTTATAACGTTATATGTCAACGTTTTTCTAAGGCTCTTTAGTATGACATAACGTTATGTAAAACTTAAAACGTTGTTTTGACGTAAAATAACGTTTTTTTGTTAGATGGGATACTGTCTTATATAAATAAGTGAATCCTCAGATGGTGAGTTTATTGACACAAATATACTGCCCCCTCCCCCTCCCCCTCAATCCCAGCTTGCATGAAGGGTGGGAGGCTGTCTGGTGCCTTCCGGTGCCTTCCGGTGCCTTCTGGTGGCCTGGTGAGGTTGGAGGCCAGCAGGACACGAGACCTGCACTAAAAGCATTTACACGTCACAAAAGAACCGGAAACAGAACTCTGGCGTCCCTAAGTGCCTGCCATGTCAGCCAGTCTGGTCCTGTGCTGGAATGTTGTAGATATATACACTGTTACTGCAGCTTGGTCAAGTCAGTTGGCATAAATAGACAAAGGTTTGTTTACATTTGAACACCATCGACCCTTGTTGACCCTCGGGCCATATTCCACTTGGCCCATGGCCTCATGAAATAAGGCCAAAGGTAACCCAGTCAGCAGACTAAAGCTTGTGCATCTTTGTGTTTTCTTGTGTTTTATTTCAATTCAAAATACCAAAATTATGATATGGGGAGCCTAAAATAGAATCTTTCTATGGTGTTCAAATGTAAACAAACCACCGTTTTCATGGCATCACAGGGCCATGAAATACGGCCTTGGGTTATTCAACAGCTTAGCAAAACATTGCTTTCCTTGGTTAAATCAATGAGATAGCTATATTCCATGAAAATAACTAATTTTTCTGAATACCTGCTAGTGAGCCAGTGAGCCTGAACTGGGCCTTTTAGTACCAGGATACCAGGGATGGAACATAGCAGTGGGTGCAGGGATAGCAGGAGGACGTTGGTCTGCATGTGAGGTGGGGAGGAGGCTCTCTAATGGACATACCGAGTGACTGGTAGAGGACGGGTCAAATATACCACATGCATAGGCGGCTGACAGGAATACTGGAGTGTGACCTAGACACCGCAGCAGGCCTGGACAATCCGGGACATTTACCATTACAGGTATATTAGCCTACAGGGGAGTTTCTTCCAGCAAGGGCAAATCTCCCCTTACTTAGTGCAGCCCCCAGGTCGGCCTCCTGCCCTTATCTCTGTATAGATAAGGGCCGCCGGGAGAGATGAGGGCTGCCGCCGGTCCGCCCCACCAAGGGGGAATCTCCCAGTGCAGTATCTTATACAGGTGTGATGGTATAGGAGGGGTAAGGGGGGAGGGGGTTCCACATATAAATGTACCTTATTTCGGCTTTATTCTGTCATTCAAATCAATATATTTCACAAAATACAAAACCGAAATACAAGCCCATTCACATATACCAAGATAAACACATTGCCTACCTGCACATGGGTTAAACAATTTCAGCAAATAATGTTTAGACATCAGCAAATTTGATTTACTGAATTACATTTATATTAACCCGAAATCAAGGGGAGAAACCCCCTCATTCTCTTTTTTCCCTGCACGGTATGAATGCCAGGATTTACCCAGCCTGCGCAGTTGTCTGGCTATATTCAGTATTTCCCATGTTACTTGCAGTCTTTACGAAAACTTTTTCGGCATGCAGGACAGTCGGTCCTGCAGCTAGCCAATTTTGCAGGACCGGATAGATTTTTGCAGGACCGGATATCAAAACCAAAGTGTTGCGTACTATTTAGAATAGAATAGCATTTATAAAAGAAAATAATAACAAAGAATTGCTTTAATTTGCCTACAATATTAGTATGCACTCTAGAACTTGTAACTTCAGTTCTTGTTGGAATATTTGAAAAATTCTTTCAGTCATGGAAAGCCCAGCATGTGGAGGACATCTGGTCCCGCAACACTAGCCATTCTGCCAGACCAGAGCCATTTTAGGTGGACATTGCCACTGTCCGGCGTGTTTTGGTAAAGACTGTACTTGTCCACCTTATTGCCACTGTCTGCTGGGGAAACTTCAGCTGAGGCAGCTCATACCTTTCTCAAATAACACTTACTGCATTAATGTTGGTATTTAATCCAATATTGGACTTTTTAAGTCAAACTTTAAGCACTATTAATTCCAGTATATGTCGTTTAAAGCAGATCACATGTCATGATGACCTTATCATGACATTCCCATAGCATTTAATGAACTTAAAATTGCTTAAAAAGTGACTTAAAGCAAGAAAATGTTTGCTTAAATGTCAACATGTCAAAGGTGTGGCCGATAATCGGAACCGAAGTCCCTTTCTTATTCCAACCCAGTAAACAAAAAACGTTATACAAGATTTTGTAACGTTATTTAACGTTATATAACATTTCTCTAAGGCTCCTCGCTATGGCATAACGTTACATACAATTTTAGAACGTTATTTTGACGTAAAATAAAGTTTTTTTTGTTACCTGGGAATGGATAACCTCTTATTGTATTCTACATCGAGATATCAAATGTTCTGTTAATATGTTCTCTGATATATGCACTTGTTGGCAGACAAATTTCATCTTGAATGACATAAGAACTGCTCTTAACCATAAATGAACTCTGATGTGACTCTCCCATGAAATCATGCTGTAAAATTAAAATGTTTATTCTTTAAAGGTATTCATAACAAGGTATTTCTGACAAGGCATTCATGACAAGGTATTTATGTCAGAACAGACTCTTAACGGAGAAAATGACCATGAAAAAGGTGTGGTTAAAAATGGATATGGTAGTGTCCTGATAAAAATCAACGACAAAGCAGCAACCACTGTCAAAGCTCAATGCACATACTTTCTTATGTGAATATTGATTCTTTTGATGTAATCAAGGGGTTTTTAAATGTTCAATTCTTCTGTGGAATAATTGGTTCTGATGGTAAAAAATGTCTGATTTTCCTTCCTTAACCCTTTAATGACGGCATGTTGCTACAAGATAACATTTACTGTCATGATGCACAAATGTAGCCCTGCCGAGTAACGTGCTGGTGCTACATTGATGCATCATGTCAACCACTCGGAAATGAATCAGCTCCGAAGAGTCGGCATGATGGTTGAATGTAACAGTGGCCAGTTATTTGCGATGGTTGCACTCATGCATCATGACGACCAAAGCAATGATGCATTATTACATAATGCCGTCCTTAAAGGGTAAAACAATCTTGCTTTGGGAATGGATCAAAAGAAATTACACCCTTTTCAAAGAAGTGTTTGCACCACAAAGACACAAGGACGAAGACTTGACGCCGCGTCGACCTTTTTGTCTGACTCACCTTCACTCAAATACTGCCGCCCTTCTTATATTGTCTCCGGCAGGTCGGGGTAAATTGGCGTGTCAAGTGTTCTTGACTTTCTGAAGGACAGTAAATTTAACTTTCCATTGGAATATGAACTATCCAACAAACACTTTATTAGTCAATAGTAGCTTTGGCAAAGGAAAATTGTTGCCAATTGTCAATTGAAGAGCAGTTTAATTTGCTTCTAGAGTTTGCTTCTAACAAATTTGATCCTCTATTAAAAGGATTTCAGTGACCCGTGCAAAATCTCACCACCCACTCCTGTCAAAAAACATGAGCACTCAGTTTCTTTCCTTAGCACAGAATGGTTGGCACAAGATGCCATGTGGTTAGGTTACACAATGGAATATAAACATTTTATAATGCAGGCAAAATGCAGTAAATATTGGATAGTATTATCCATTGGTGCCTACAGCCTACAGTGGATGGGTGTTGAGGGGGGAGGTGGGCATGCAATAACAGGATTGTGGGATCACAACATTCTTATAGTCTCATGTCACTCAGCAGTAAAGCCCATGACATCTCAGAGACCGTCCTGACAATTCTGCACTAGCGAGTTGCAGTGATTCTGCTTTGTGATACCTTTAGCTGAAGCTGTCTTGTCCAAAATCGGGACTTTTAGGGGTCATAGGCTTAAGAATCAGTTGTAGTTGAATAGTCCTTAAGTCACCTGTCCGAATTGGGGGAGTGGTAAGGACATTGGCCTAACAAAGCAGATGTCCAGGCTTTGAATCCATGTCATGGCAACAAGGCTTATTTTATTTTAGTTGGTTAAGAATCGTAATAGTATTTATCAGAAAAGGAAACGAATCATGTAACAATACAAAAGCAATTTAAATCACCCTATGATGTTTGATATGATTATTATACAACCATTACAACCAAATCATATACTACTAAGCAAATCCCAGAAAAAAAACTATTAGTGAAGCATCAGTCTGGATTCGATCTCAGGTCCCCTGCACCATTAGGCCAGAGTCTTAACCACTTCCCCAATCCGGTCATGACTATACAACTAGCACTCATTCAAAATACAAGCCATGCAACCCTCTGCTGGTTGCACCCTAATCCCGTCCTCGAGATTTCCTTGAGCTGGTTGCTGTAGAGTAGAGGGTGCACACTGGTATCTGTCAACATGGCGCTGTACACTGATCATCTCGCTAAGGCGGAATAGAACCTGACCACAGAGCGTCTGTGGTTAACAGGGGACTAATAAGAGGAGAGGTACAGGAGCCCAGTGTAGGTGACATAACAGGGTGATGTAAGAGATGGTAAGATAATGTGGCTGTCATGGGCTCTACTGTCAGGTTAGAGAAATATTCTGTTTTCAAATGAATGACACAAGTGTGGCACAAGAGGGTTCTATGACCGACAGCTCTATTATCAACCAAAGTTATATGAGAAAGGTATGAGGATTCCCCGTGGACAGCGGCCACAAGGTGAACAAGTAACATGGGAAATACTCACTGCAGCCAGACAGCTGAGGTGTCTAGGTCACACTCCAGTATTCCTGTCTGCCCCCTGCCTTATATTTGACCCGTCCTCTACCAGTCACTCGGTATGTCCATTAAAGAGCCCCCCCCTCCTCACACAGACCACTCCCATTGTCCCTTCACCCGCTGCTATGGTCCATCCCTGGTATCCCAGTATACACTCAAAAAATAAACTTGTCTCCAGACTCTTCAAAGTGACGGTCAGAAAAAAAAAAAGTCAAAAACTCGTCTAAGTGACAAGGAAGCGGGTCTTCTAGCTGGAGATAAAAGACCCACTTGGCATGTGCCAGCCCAAAACCCGACATTTGCCAGCTCGAGATTCTATTTGTGGGATGGTAACCTGATAGGTTAGACAACTTTTGACTCGCTTATTTTATGATAGTCACTTCGACGAGTCTGGAGACAAGTTTACTTTTTCAGTGTAGTGGTAGCTTGCCATATATACTGGTAGAACATTTTGATCAAGCAAGGTTTGCTCTTATTGTTTATTATTGTTCTTTACATGATGCATATTTATAAAAAGAACTGCATGAGGTACCTATATACAGTACCTTTAAATTGATGCATGCCATCTTGGGCAGTAGATGCTGATAAACAGAGGAGCCATAAGATGCTGTATTCACCAGATTACCAATCTAATACACCAGATATAGGCCATTCAAAGGCTAGGGGCAAGGGCCCATGGCTCATGTCACTAGGATAGGAATTAAGCCTTGTGAACTGGGACCCTAAGAACCAGGCTCCTTAGGCTTCTGGACCCAAGCAATATTCAGAAATGGCGTTTATCACCTGAAACTGTCTGAACCCTGTCGATAATCCAGTTCAGGGTTTCTGAGTCAATCCATATGGTACAAGGCATTGAGACAGAAAAGACAACTTGACCAAGCTGCAGTAATAGTGTACCCAGCTAGCACCTTATGTAAAAAGTATGTCATTTACAGGTCATTTTCACGTTGATACATAAAAACGACCCCATAATTACATCTCGAGGGAGTAAGTCAATTTACATAGTCATTTGACCGGAAACTTATGTATCATTTACATCTAAATGGCAATGGGAAAGAGACATAAGTCATTTAATATAATCCGTACGTTTGAATTTGGTCACTATTTGATGTAATGAGTGGTTAAATCTTGATCAGAATGTTACATCTTTTTTTGGAGAAATTATACACGTAATACATCGACCTAAAATTCATGTCTTAAGGTGCATGCTAAAACGATGTGATAGATTTGACATCAATATTACGTATACTTTATAATGTGGTACATCCTTATCTGGTCAGATTATGACGTCTATAACACATCTGTACTTTACCTTTCAAGTGGTTCACTCTTTTAACACAAGATGTCTCCCTTAACCAATATTGATAGAATCCAATCTACATTGGCAATACTTTGACCATAAATGAGTATTTATTCAACACAATAAATTTCCAAAGAAGATGAAATTTGACCTACTTTTGTCTGAAATGTTTGATATGTTATTTTTGTTCCTGTAGAATGATTGTTTTAAGGGAGAACCAGGAGATTTGTATGAGCACACCTTTTCTGTGGTTGCTACAACTATTCAAATCAAAATACTGACCATGAGCTGGTATCACATCTTGGCCAATTTGCTAGGATCAATGTGCTCAATCTCTGTAGGACTATTGGTGATGTCTACAGGCAAAAATTCCTTCATTATGTTGTTTGCCTGGATGTTACTTGCTTCTGATGGAGTACCACACACAGAGAAAATAGGTGCAAATAATATTTTAGTTTTACACATTTTTCACATAATTATGCTGAGATCAGATTAATGTCACCCATGGCCATCTAAATTACATTGTGTATATATATCATAATATTATATGTAATTGATGATGATGTCTACATCATGTAACTTATTTACGTAAGATACACATGATTTTTTTACATGGATATTACATAGTCAAAAACACGTCTTAAAGATTTGCACATAGTATGTAATGGGCGCCACTTTCTGACGTAACCAAATGCCGTAAATATCTGTTGAGAAAAGACGTAGAGATAACGTGATTCATACGAGTTTTGCTAGCTGGGTATATATCTACAACATTCCAGCACAGGACCAGACTGGCTGACATGGCAGGCACTTAGGGACGCCAGAGTTCTGTTTCCGGTTCTTTTGTGACGTGTAAATGCTTTTAGTGCAGGTCTCGTGTCCTGGTGCCCTCCAACCTCACCAGGCCACCAGAAGGCACCGGAAGGATCCGGAAGGCAACAGACTGCCTACCACCCTTCAAGCATGCAGGGATTGGGGGCAGTATATTTATGTCAATAAACTCACCATCTGAGGATTGGTCTGTATATCAGACAGTGTGGAAGACTCAAATAGTGGATTGCAGTGCACAAGAGACCCAGTAAACAAATAACGTTATACACCATTTCATAACGGTATATAACGTTATATGTCAACGTTTTTCTAAGGCTCTTTAGTATGACATAACGTTATGTAAAATTTAAAACGTTATTTTTACGTAAAATAACGGGTTTTTTTGTTAGCTGGAGAGGGTAGACTAATCCAAAAGCTGACATCTCCACTATAACTAAATAAGTAGCCATAGCATGCTCAGGACATTATTTAATTAGAATATAGTTGCCCTAGTTACCTTGATTCACAGCAGGGGGAAGACATGAGTTCCCCATACTGCAGGTAATGTTGCTAAACATCAGCTCAGGAATGCACTAACCTAGAAAATCTGATGGCAAGTGTCCCCCAATGGGGAAGCCCCAAGCCAGTCTTGCCTTATACCAAGGTATGCAGAGGCTCATGATGACATATTAGCCTGTATATACAGCAGCTTATTCAATATGCATTCATTGATTAGATTCAAAAAGAAAAACCTGGACAATTATAGACAGGCTTCTGCCAGCATTTATATCATTAGATTATAAATACCTACTGGCCAGTTAATGCCATGTGGAGGTAGCCTTGAATATAAAGCACGGTTGTATATTAGCAGCCCTGTAGCTGTGAGGGGTGAGAGGAAGTTGCCGTCGGTCTAGCCAAGTCAGTCTAGTCATGTTGCAGGATATTCAATGTACACTCATTGATAAGATCTAAAAAGAAATGCCTTGACAATCATATACAGGCTTCTGCCACTAGGTGGTTTGATCTAAGTGGCTAAGATTAAACCTACTGGCCAATCAAGGCCAAGTGGATCGAGCGTTGAATATAAAGAACGGTTGTATATTAGCACCCCTGTAGCAGTGAGGGGTGAGGGGAAGTCGCCGTCGGTCTAGCTAAGTCAGTCTAGTCAAGTTGCAGGAAGTGCCCATCTCGTCTAACCATGTCAAACTAAGGCCAACCACACGCAACTTCCTTAAACTCTTTAAAGGGGCAAATCCTGGTACCCCTCCAGCGACAGTCGGAGCGGAGTCAGGACTGGTATTCAGCCCTATAAATAGTGGCGGCGGGGGTTTAAGGATGGCATGTTACATATGTTGTAACGATGTGTGAATTGCATCATGCCAACCCTTTGGGAGTATCTCAACCCATTATGCATAAAGGGATTATGTCAATGAGACATGATTATGTCACGCCATGTCTGCATTGATGCATTGTGATGACAAATATGCATTTAGCAACACACTGTCCTTGAGGAGTTAAAGGGTTAGCTCAGTGGGGTGTATGTAAAAGGTGGATTCCCACTGAGAGCTTGGAGAGCCCTCTACAGGGGTCTGTGTCAACATCAGGTTCACAGTGGTTTTTGTGAATAATGAATGACATGCAGTTACCGAGGCTTTCTTTTATAGCATTGCCCATTCTGATTCCATGACACCAAGGGTCTCTTATTGTACAGCACGGTCTGATTCTATAGTCCACTCAGCATATTCTAACTGTCCAGCATATTCTAACTGTCCTTCTTCTGCCAGAATGCTTTTTTTGTGTTTCTCTCACTCATATTTGTTTTCCTTTCTCTTCATTCCCTTACTCTGCTCCCTACTATGCCAATTTTCTATTACTCTAATCCATGCCCCTAACAGGCTTCCCTTCCTTCTCCTTGCCTTTGTGCATCATCCTTCATATCCTCTTATGCTTACCCCATACATTTGTCTGTCAGTATTTCCTCTCTTCCTCTTGATCCATCCACCCCTCTCTCTAGTCTCCAACGTTCCCTCATCCCTCATTCTCAATCTCTAATCATCTGTTCGCATAACCCTTAAGGGCCAGCATGATACACCCATGCTGCATCAGTGGGTTGCTAGGTGGGGCGCAGTGGTGCATCATATATCATCTTTTAGAGACATGCCATTGTTAAAGAGTAAGTTTCCTTCCCTGTCCCCACATCCCACACCCTACTCTTCCCAGTAAACAAGAACACGTTATATAACGTTTAGAAAACGTTTCCTGGAGGTGTGGAAAACGTTTGAAAAAAACGGTAATATAACGTTATTTAACGCAAATTCGTTGACTCCAATTAACGTATATTAACGTTATACCAAAACGTTTGAAAGTACAACCTTATTGTAACGCTATTTTACGTTTTTATACAATAGATTCTGACTTATAATAACGTTTTAAAAAGTTATTTTACGTTATAAAATTGTAACGAAAACCCTCCTATTAGTAGGGTCAATTTATGTTAGGAAAATGTGGATTCTTTTGGGATTTGAACCTATGACGGTGGGACTCTTAGACCAGCGCCTAGACCACACAGCCATGGAATCATTACTTAGGAATTGGCGCTATAAATGATGAAAAAGCTCCTAATAGTAGGGTTAGTTCATTTTGGAACGTCTATGTATCAATAAAAAGTTTTATAAAATAATATTTTATATACTGACAGATTATGTCAGTATACTGACATATTATGTCAGTATATATACCCCTCAAACAGAAAGCCGAGGTAAGATATTTCAAGAAAAATATACCACAAGCTGCATGATTTACCACCGGACGTAGTAGTGTAGTGGTTATCATGGCTGCCTTCTAATCAGAGGGTCTGGGGTTCTATCACCACTTGTACAACCACATTTTCTTAGATTCTTTTAGAAATTAAAAATAAAATCGACCGTTACACCACAACAAAAAATTTCTTATAGGCACCCAAAGTTAAGAACCCCCCGGCCCATGGTCAACAAAGTTATGCTTTAAAACGTTATATAACGTTAAATAACGTTATGAAAACAAACGTTTTTGGAGAACCATATAAGAAGGTAAAATAACGTTTTGTATATAACGTAAAATAACGTTGTACATTGTAACGTTTTAGAACGTTAAAAAACGTTCTTTGTTCACTGGGTTATATACTCTCACTACTGACCCACATTTCAGTGTACACAGAGCCTAAGGTCTCCAGTGGGTGAGTGGGTGAGTGGATGAGTGGGTGAGTGGGTGAGTGGGTGAGTGGAGGGGTGCCTGAAGCAAACGCCCATCCCAGTAAACAAATAACGTTATACACCATTTTATAACGTTATATAATGTTATATGTCAACGCTTTTCTAAGGCTCTTTAGCATGACATAACGTTATGTGAAATTTAAAACGTTATTTTGATGTAAAATAAAGTTTTTTTTGTTAGCTGGGATTGCTGCTCTACTTCAGCTGACTCCTGCACGCTGCTGTGTTTGTGTCTGTTTGACTGGACTTCATGACTTTATTTCATGCGGAGAAACAAAGTTACTATGCTTAAGTACTAGAACGGCTGTTCTCCACACTCCCGTGGAGAAACTGATGCTCATTGTCCACAGCTCCATTCTCCACAGTATAGTTATGAAACCAATCTTTAAATGTCGTTTTAAAATGGAATTGATCAACATTCACATGAAATAAACACAGAGATCCACTTAAATTAGTCTTAACTCCTGGTTTCTCAACTTGTGAGACCTTGGGTTGCATCACACTCGGCTGCGCCTCGTGTGATACAACCCAAGGTCCCACTTGTGGAGAAACCTGTCGTTCAGACAGATTATTGTGGACCTCTGCCTATGTATGTGTGATGGCATGTATGGAACTGAAACCTGGTACCTCATCATGACACACTCCCCAGCTAACAAAAAAATGTTATTTTACGTCAAAATAACATTACAAAATTTCATATAATGTTATGCCATAGTAAGGAGCCTGAGAGAAACGTTATTTAACGTTATATAACGTTATAAAATGTTGTATAACGTTTTTTGTTTACTGGGTCTGCTATAGTCTATCCCTATTGATATTGGTGCATTATGCTGTGCTTAAAGGGTTGATCCTTCCATCCATCCCTCTCCCAGCTGACAAAAAAACGTTATTTTACGTCAAAATAACGTTCTAAAACTGTATATAACGTTATGCCATAGTGAGGAGCCTTAGAGAAACGTTATATAACGTTAAATAACGTTACAAAATGTTGTATAACGTTTTTTGTTTACTAGGATCTCTATAGCTAGTCATTATAAACCTTCTAACCTATATCTCTCATACCTCTCCCCTCCAAACCTCAGTCTCAAATAACAAAGGCCTATATTATCTGTCCATCTCAATTTCCTTACCTGCCTCCACATCCTACGACCTGATCCCGTCACTACTGACCTACATTTCACCGTATCCTTAGCACTGCCATAGCGGGCCAATGCGTATAGTAAAAAGGGCCCCCTGAGAGCTGAGATTGTGCGTTTGTATTGGTAACAATACGCTCTGGCAGTGCACCTCCAGAAAGTACCGACAGTCCTAGCTATACAGAGTAAGGTTTACGGCCATTTTGCAGAAAAACTGCTAAAGTGCAACAACTGTTTGAGGGGTGCAGTGCTTTAATATGATATCTCCTTGATGCATGATGCATGGATGTCTCGAGGGAGTAAATCCTTTGGACACAGCACATTAAAGCAGATGCAGCCTGTAAAAGACTATAGTACAAAAAAAGCACATGGTGCTAATTGGCTTCACCTGCTAGTCTCAAATAATTTCCTGGAGATAGAGGCCTATAACTGTACCTGGTTCCCAAGGCTATAATATAATTTGTGAAACTGTTTATAAACAATCGTGTACCAAAACATCTTTGCTGAGAAAAAGAAACTGAACAAAACCTAGAGATCTGAAAACAAAAAGAAAACTGTTCAATTGACAAAATTGTCAATTGCCTCAAATTGTCAATTTCCCCCTCAAAGCTTATTGATGCTTCAAAACACCAGTTAAATCAGGGTCTTTGTGGCATAGTTCATTTTTCATGAAGGTTAATTTTCCTGTCCTTCAGAATGTCAAGAGCACTTACTCCTATCCACTGGAGACATTATAAAAGGGGTGGGGTATTTGAGTGAAGGGAGGGTGAAAAGGAAATTTTGACGTCAAGTCTTGGTCCATGCCTTGGTATTCTTTTGTGGTGTGAACATTTCTTTAAAAATGGACGTAATTTCTTTTGATGCGGGCACACAGCAGGGTGGTTTAATTCCGGAAAATAAGGCAAGTTTTTATTATCGGAACCAATTATTCTGTGAAAGAATTGAAATTTAGAAAAAAATTGATTACATCAAAAGAATTAATGACAGCATAAGAAAGTATATGCATTGACCTTTGACATTGCTTCCTGCTTTGTCGTTGCTTTTAACAAGGCGACTACCATTTCCGCTTTTAATGACAGCCACTTCTATTTTTTCTGTTTCTTAAGTGGGGCTCCAGACTAATCATTGTGTTCCTGCAATAACAGTTTGTGTTGTACAATAATGTGTTAATTCCCTAACAACATATTTCCATGGGAGAGCCTCATTGAAATAGTTTAGGTGAAGGTATGTTTAACATTTCTATCCAAAGGCAAATGCAGTACAGTTACCAAACATTTAAGGATGCATCTTGCTAAAAGAGGATATTTGTCATCATGCCGACCCTTCGGGACTGTCTCAACCCCTTAGGGTTAGCATGATGCTTGAATGCAGCACTAGTGAGTTACTTGGCAGGGCTAAAGCACTATCCCAGCTAACCAAGAAACTTTATTTAACGTCAAAATAACGTTATAAAACTTTATATAAAGTCATGCCATAGTAAGGAGCCTTACAGAAACGTTATCTAACGTTATATAACATTATAAAATGTTGTATAACGTTTTTTGTTTACGGTCTTTAAACGGTTAAAGATAGTAGAAAGGGAAGGAATGACCTACTCAAATGGGGAAAGGCTGGAGAAGATTGGCATGGGGATGGGTGTATATGTACAGTGGGAATAAGATTTAAATGAGTGAAAGGGTATAAATATAGGAAATGAGAAAAAGGAGAGAGGGATAAAGTAGATCTATAAGGGAAATAAATTTGGATAAATATGGAAACGCAATGGCCTTGGAAATGGGGGGGAAGTAGATATTTGGAAGAATGTGGGAAAAACAAAGGCTTGTTAGCCATCTCCTTAGGGTGTATGTAAAAGGTGGATTCCTGCTGAGAGCTTGGAGCGCCCTCTACAGGGGGTCTATGTCAACATGGGGTTCACAGTGGTTTTGGTGAATAATAAATGACATGCAGTTACCGAGGCTTTCTTTTATTGCATTGCCCATATCATACCCAGCACTCACTATAGGAAAGTATCTGTATTGTACTCACATTATCAAACAATAAAGGTTGTATGTCACTAAATCAATCTAAGTTGAAAGTCTATGAATCTATGACTACCTCAATTAATATAAATTATGAATATGAAGTATTAATACATCCATCAGCTCGGATCGATTGGGTGAGTTAAAAACGCTATTTTGATGTAAAATAACGTATTTTCGTCAGCTGGGATGTGTTTGACTCATGGTCCATCTACCCTACAACATAACACACAACCCCCTCCCCTATACCTTAATGTACTACAACTTTACACACACAACCCCCTCTCCTACCTTAATGGACTTTAACAGTCCTCTGCAAAAAGGCAGCAGTCCGAGGCTATGTGTACACCGTGAAATGTGGGTCAGTAGTGACATGAACAGTACAGAGGGGAGGCAGATACGGAAATTAAAAAGTACCGTAAAACCTTGCGTATAAGCCGCGGCTTGTACGTGAGTCAGATCGCTGGTGTGACTTATAGGATCGGCCCATGGTCTCGGTGCGGCTTATACTTGAGTTTTTGCTCCAATAGTACAGTACAAAAGTCACCATAATCAGAGGGCCAGTGCAGCTTATAGAATCGGCGCAAAGTTGGGGTGCGTCTTATAGCGAGTTAGGCTTATACTCATCGGATATACTGTAGAACTTCCCATATATAGGCTGCATGTTTGTCTCTATTAGGGACATGTTGGGTAAGTGTTCTGCCCCAGGATCAGAATGTTTTATATAAGTGAATGTTTTACAATGAACAGACATTGTTAGTGAATTAACACAATAACCCTTTAAGGATGGCATGTCACTAAATGATGATATTTGCAGGTATGATGCACCAATGCAGCCACAGCTATTAACTCCCGGTGCTGCTTTGGGGCATCATGACCCTTCTGGACTGTGTCATACCAGTGGGGTTGGTATGATGCATGAATGCAGCTCTGGCGAGTTACTCACCAGGGCTGCATTCATGCATCATGACGATCATGCATTAACGCATTATGCAGCCCTTAAAGATTAAGTGCTCAACAGTTTTGGCAGAACACAAAGGTCAGTCTAGAGCGCCACTTAAGAAAAAGAAAAAAAGAAAATGGCTGCCATTAAATAAGGAAATGGTTGTTTCCTTGTAAAAATTCAATGGGCAAACCAGAAACCGTAGTCAAAGGTCAATGCATATATTTCTTACGCTGTCATAAATTCTTTTGATGTAATCAAGTTTTTATCAATTCTCAATTCTTTTGCAAAATAATTGGTTGCAATGATAAAAACCAGCCTTATTTTCCTGAATTAAACCCTCACGGCTCAGGGCATGGATCAGAAGAAGTTACGTTTTTAAAGAAACATTCACACCACAAAAGAATCCCCGAGCATGGACCAAGACTTGACGCCAACATTTCCTTGTCACCCTCCTGTCACTCAAATGCCCTACCCTTTTTTTATCTTGTCTCAAATTGGGAGGGGGTAAGTGGTTTTGACATTCTGAGGGACAGGAAAATTAACCTTCAACAGAAAATGAACTATTTTACAAAAACAAAGATTAAACTTTAGTTGGATGTAGAATTTAATAGGCTTTGGGTCGGGAAATGAACAATTTGAGGCAATCGACAACTTTTTTCAATTGAGTAGATTTCTTTTTGGTCATCAGATGTCTGCATTTTGTTCGGTAATTGTCCCCACCCCGGAAGCCTTGGAACAGGTGGTTTGTGAAAATATCCATAAATGATGTCATAACCTTGGGAACTATGAGATCTCCAGCAAATTATAATGATGTACCGTATGATGATGCATGAATTCTGGAAGTGCCATGTGCTATTTTGTATTAATGAACTTTTTAATTCTTTAAAAGCTGCATAGTCCCTCAACCCTTTAAGGACGGCATGATACCTTATTGCATGCAGCCCTGGCGAGTTGGGAGTGCTGCATTCAAGCATCATGCCGACTCTATGGAGTTGAGAGACTTCCGAAGGGTCGGCATGATGCACTAATGTAGCACCGGTGAGTTACTCATTGGGGCTGCATTGGTGCAGGGGAGCCCACTCCTACCGACTTTTAAGTATCGGTTATTATGCATGATATATCATATACATACTCATATTAGATTGTATGGAAAAGTAGTATTTGAATCCCCTTTAGTTCTGATTTGGAGGCCCAGTCCCCTCTGTGTTCACATTTCCCTATGTGGGAGAGGTAACAATTGAAAATTGTGTGTATTATAGTACCGGTCTGGACAAATTTGGGGGGGGCCCAAACATTTTCAGGCCCCCCCTCCTCAGTGATTGCGGGGGGGGCCCTTGCCTCCCCTCCCCTTTTTCCTACGCCACTGATAAAACGCAGACGTAGCAGTGTTGAAAGGCACTCATCCACCCACTGCTGTAGTACACATAGAGTGACATACTAAGCATGCCTGACACACTCCCAGCTAACAAGAAAACGTTATTTTAAGTCAAAATAACGTTATAAAATTTCATATAACCTTATGCCATAGTAAGGAGCCTTAGAGAAACGTTATTTAACGTTATATAACGTTGTAAAATGTTGTATAACGTTTTTTGTTCACTGGGATGCAGCTTCCCCCAACCTTAATGTAGCTCTGCAGGTCTGTGCAAAAAGGTTGAGGACCTGTGCACAGTGAAATGTGGGTCAGTAGTGACATGACCAGAGTAGTATATGGGGAGGATGGCGTAGGATGAAGGGAGAGGGTAGGAAATTATACAGGCCTTATAAGCTTAATCTCATGAAATCGATACAATTGGATAGTTTTTGACCTGGTGACATCTTTGGCCGGGTGACTCTTTGACGGGGGGGGGGGCATCTTTGACCGGGTGATGTTTTTTACCAGGTGATGTGATCTTTGACCAATGCACAATTTCTACAGGAAGGGTGGGTTGGGAAAAATTCCTGTGCAGAATAATTATGAGGTATAAACATACTAAAACATAATGAAGAGGATATATAGGGAGCAGGGTAAGGAAGAAAGAAGGGAAGACAAAAGGGAAAAGGGAGATATATGAGTGGGAGAAACAAAGATCAAAGGCCAGAAAAAAGCATAGTCACCAAATGCTGAGTAGAGATAAGAAGAGGAAAAAAGAGTTGGAGACTTGCGAGAGGGATAGATGGATCAAGAGTCAAAAGAGGGGAGGCTGAAGAGAGGAAGTTCTGACAGTCAGATGTATGGGGTAAGAAGAAGAGGAAAAGAAGGATGAGGTATGGCGGCAAGGAGATGCCTAGTAAACAAAAAACGTTATACAACATTTTATAACGTTATATAACGTCTCTCTAAGGCTCCTTACTATGGCATAATGTTATGTATAGTTTTATGACGTTATTTTGATGTAAAATTAAGTTTTTTTGTTAGCTTGGTGGGAGGGAAGCCGGGTAGAGGCATTGATTAGAGGAGTAGCACATTGACATATTAGGGAGCAGAGTAAGGGACTGAAAGAAAGGAAGACACAGAAAACACAGAAAATCACAGAAGGAAGACAGGTAGCACATGCTTGAATCATACTGAGTAGACTGTAGACTGTAGACAGTGCTGCACAATAAGAGAGACCCCTGGTAACTGCATGTCATTCATTATTCACCAAAACCACTGTGAACCCCATGTTGACACAGACCCCTGTAGAGGGCGCTCCAAGCTCTCAGTGGGAATCCACCTTTTACATACACCCCACTGAGACAGGTAACCTTTTATGGTTTATGTCCTTTGTTGTCCACTTGATGCCATATGTATCATGCCTTGGTCGGCATGATGCAAGAATACAGCCCTGGTGAATAACTGGCTAGTGCTGTATTTAAGTATCATGGCATTCTGTGTTTTAGGTAGGGAGGAGGGTCCTACACCGTGCTTAAACAATACACGTGTTCTCTTGAGACATTTGCTCATGAGGTGCCAATCATGATATCACTAGAGTGTATACCCCCCCCCCCAACCCCCACTCTCCCACTCGGCATTTAAGGGCGCTCGGTATTGTTAAAGTCAGTCTGTAAGCAGCTTAAAGTTCAGTCCCAGCTAACAAAAAACGTTTTCAGAACGTTTTAAAACGTTTTTATATGGTTTGTAAGAAAACGTTTGTTTCCAAACATTTTGAAACGTTTTTAAGACGTTTGGAAACAAACGTTTTTGTACAAAGCTTGTCTAGCACTTTTGTAGGCCTATATTTTATCTCTAACCTCTAAGCCTAAATACGGTACATTGATAATCATTCACAACATATAAACATAGTTGTAGGCCTACATTTGATTTAGACCACTCTTTTGAAAAAAAAAATAAAGCACTTCACATTTACCAAAGTAGCTGCCGGATTCGAACCTGCACAAGTTGTAAGCTGGGATCTGAAGGCAGCCACCTAGCCCATGTGGCCACGGAGCCAACATGTTGGTACAGGCTGTAGGCTATGTCATGAGTAACAATTGAAACGTCTTTGACCGATGTAGTCTTTGACCAGCAAGTTTTTAAAATGGGGGCTATGTACACAGAAATTCCGGGAAGTTTGTAGTATATACATATTATATAGTGTTAAAATATTCATTAACCTTTCCCCCCCATTTCTGTATACATAGCCCCCATTTCAGCCATTTTAAAACTTGCTGGTCAAAGACTGCACCGGTCAAAGACTACACAGGTCAAAGACGACACCCGGTCAATGACGTTTCAATAATGTTACAAACTTGTGAGACACGGCCTACAGGGTAATGGAAGGGAGTCCTTCTACGAGACTATTGTGGTACATGGGCACTAGAATATAGGCACACACAATACACAAGTACCTGCAGATAGATTGACCTCATTAACACATGCACCCTGTAGTGGGAAATGCTTTATTTACTTAATCCTGACAGAAGATTAAAGTATAAAGTCATGGCTATAGGCGGGTATTCTTTTATAGATGATGTCAGGATTTTGAGACTATCTCGCAAGTTTGAGACTATTAATGTTAGCCTGATGGTTGCAAGATGATCAACAAAACTATAGTAGGAATTATAGTATGTATTTGGAGACTATTTAGCCTTACAACAGTCCCTATAATTTGGAGCCCTTAATAGTAGGCCCTAAGAGATTAATAGTGCTTTAATGGGCTATGCTATCATTGTCATTATAGGAATCGGTTTAGGCTTATGATTACATTCCACATAACACCAGCCTCGTTAGCTCATCAAGGAGAGCCTGGGACCACCAATCTATAGGTCATGGGTTTGATCCTCAGCCTGGCTTCTAGATTCTCATCCAAAGTCGTCTGTAAAAGTTTGCAAACAAACCTTTTGCAAACTTTTTGCAAACTTTTTTTTTTCAAACCTTTTGCAAACGTTTATAAAACGTTTTCTTGCAAACGTTTTCTGTGTGTCAACGTTTTAACGTTTTATAAACGTTTTATAAACGTTTTTCCAAAACGTTTGTAAACCTCCTGCAAACGTTTTCCGACCGTTAGGAAAACGTTTTTTTGTTAGCTGGGGTGGCATTTACTAGACTTACTGATGCTGACCCCAGTAAGCAAATAACGTTATACACCATTTTATAACGTTATTTGTCAACGTTTTTCTAAGGCTCTTTAGTATGACATAACGTAATGTAAAATTCAAAACGTTATTTTGAAGTAAAATAACAGTTTTTTGTGTTAGCTGGGACAGTGTTCCTTTAAGAAGTCCAATCTTTGCTTAAATGCTAACATTCGTGCCAAGTATTAAGGCAGAGTAGAGGTTGAGTCAGTGCCTCGCTGCAGGCTGACAATCAGACTGATGTACATTTGATAAGAGCAATGTCTGCCGGTAAAAAGCTTCATTATGCTCCATCAGTGTTTCTACTAGATACTCATCCGGCCCAGTGTTATCCAGCCCATGCACTGATATGCTGCTTCCATATAGTTTGTCTTCCCTCTCTCCATGTCCTATTATTCATATCTCAGGCATCAGGAGCCTCTCTCCCTTTCTGTCTTTGTGTGTCTTTGTCTGGCTGGCTTTCTCTCTCAGCCTCTGCATATTTGTGTCTCTTTCTATCTCTCTCTGTGTCTTTCTGTTGCTCTGTCTCTCACTGTCTCTCCCTTTCTCTCACACTCTGTCTCTGTCTATTTCTGTCTCCTTCTGTCTCCCCTGCTACGCTACCTCAGTCTCTGTCTCTGTCTGTCTGTGGGTCAGTTAAATGTCTTTAGCTATACGACACCAGTTCACTCCTTTCATCTTCTCTGTCATACCCTGTATGAATGTTTATATTTTAGAAGATTAAAGATGCTTAAAGTCACTCTTTGCATGGCCTGTCAGTTAATGTAATGCAAATGTATCAGGAAAGTCATAGTGACAATTTAAAAAGTGGCAATTACTCCAATTTAAGTGTGACTTTGAGTGTGAATGCATCAATGGTTGACATACTCCTAAAATGTCGGCATGATGCATGAATGCAGCCCTGGTAAGCAGACTGGAGTCTGGAATCATGAAGAGACAGGGCATATTGTATTCAACATAATAAGCACCCTGGGCTATTAAAAATCATATTTATGTCACTTTAGTGCTTGACAGTTTAACAGTCTGCAAATTTACTTTGAATACGGTCCTGCATTGAAGCACTGTGCAGTCCTTAACCCTTGAGGGATGGCATGATGCTTTAATGCATCATGCCCTTGGTCACAATAATGCATGAATGCAGCCCTGGTGAGTAACTGGCCAGTGTGGCATTCAAGCATCATGCCGACCCTATGACTTTGTGATACTCCCAAAGAGTCAACACCAATGCAGCACAGGCAAGTTAGTCGCCGGGGCTCCAATGGTGCATCATGACGGGGGAGCAGGAGGAGGGGGGAGGAGCCTGTTTATTATGGGCGAGGGCACTTTTTACGTCGAATACACTGCTTGATTGAAACACTGCTCGGCCCTTAAAGAATAAACTCAGTCAACCCCTTTTAGCAATATGCGTCCTTTAAGGGTTAAAGAGTAAACTCACTCACCCCCCCCTGCCTACCCAGTAAACAAATAACGTTAAACACCATTTTATAACGTTATATAACGTTATATGTCAACGTTTTTCTAAGGCTCTTTAATATGAAATAACGTTATGTAAAATTTAAAACGTTATTTTGACGTAAAAAAACGTTTTTTTGTTAGCTGGGTTATGCCTCTTATCCCCAGCCCCCACTCGTTTCCCTGGCTCTGTCTGTCTTTCCGCTCCTCTCTGTCGTTTGCTACATAAAGAAGAGTTGCTTATTAGAGGCAGGGAACCTTGATTACGCTGCTGCATCGAAGCACTGTGTGGCCCTTAAAGAGTAAACTCAGTCACTGCCCCCCACCCCAGCCTACCTGGAGGTGCCAGGTCCCCGGGAGGAGGGGGGGGGGGAGCAGCAGGGGCAGGGGGGGCAGCAGGGGGAGGGGGGGCAGCAGGGGGAGGGGAGCTGTTCCATCATTCATGGCGTGTGGTCGCAGTGAAAGAGAGCTTTGTGCTCGGCCCCGGACGCCATCTGATCCACCGGGCGTCAAGTTTATTAAGAGATGCCCTCAGCCCTTACTGAGTGACCACACGGCTGGGCACGTGCCTGAACTGGGTCATTACAATTGCCTGCCTGATGTTCTGATATATTACTAACAGTGTAGTAAACTATTTGTCTACCACCTCCTGTGAAGGGGGGTAATTCAGGTAATAAGGGCAATCTGAGCGGAATTAGATGTCACAAATGGTGCAACCCCTAGTTATATTCAATACCCTAAGGATGCAGGAAACAGGAATTGATTTATAATTGAGATTTAAGCACTTTTGGGTTTGTCTACCATCTCCTATGTGGTCACAGGCATCAGTGCAAAAACAATGGCTGGCATGCAGAGTGTCCCACACTGTACCTTACTATGGGGAACCTCAGGGGTGAGAGTGTATTGACCCAGTTAATGCACTTGTGGCTGGGTGGGGTTGTGCAGGGGAGGGGAAGGTGCTGGCTTCTCTATAATGATCTGCATGAATGTTGGCATTTAAGCAGGAGCTGGACCTCTTTGATGCAGACACTTTTAGCATCTGTGAGTCTAATTAAATTTCCTCTATAAAAATAAATAACTAATCCCCCTTAGATTCCCCTTGAGGGCCGAAACATACCTGAGATACAAAACTGAGTGTGGCCATACCATTGGCATGAATACAAAACACCATGGGCCAATCACATGAATGGGTCCACCACTACTCCAAATTTATTGAAAATAAATAGAGTACCTCTATTTATCTAGGAGTCCTTTCTAGAAACTCAAAACCTTTACTAAAATATATTCAATAAAATGATGAAATAGAGTCAAAACATATGCTTGGAGAGCAAAACCAGTATTAGACTGGTGGCAGAATTCTGAAATTTTACCCTAGGAGGAACGGAATGTTACAGGGTGGCATCCATGCCAGACTTGAAGTATAACACCTACTGAACATATTTAGGGTGGATGCCACGCACAGAAATGGATTTTCAGGTATTTAGGGCTCGATAAAGGCGGCCATTAGCCAAATTTACTATTTTTGCAATATCATTAGGAATAATGATGGTAGACATGTAATTAGGGTGTCTAAATCCACATTTTCTGGGTTAAGGAACACACTGGAAGCAATATCTTTAGTCTCCTCAGCTTATTTTGCCCCTTATAGGCTTATGGTGGGCCTAAATAAACCAAATTCTCTGTTTTCTTTACGTGTGCCATTCTTATTATCACACTTTTATTAATGCAGCAGGAAAACACTTCCAACCAGGGTCTTTATATTCATCTTTGTCTTTGTAGATATCTAGCTTGACAGTTTATTAAAATAGCTATAATAAGAATATAGGCTCGACGTGCCTAACACATTCTTGGGGATACATTATTGGAAGCCATCACAAAATGAATGTGGTGTAAAATGATGAAAGTTTATTCACAATGCTTTTATTCAGCACACCTGGTCTATTTAACAATTGTGATATTGTGAAAGGCTTATATCAAGATCCATCTAAGTCTATAACTTATCCAAAGTTCTAAAACCTGTAGCACCATAATGTTTCAATTCTGTGAGGGTTATCAGCAAATGATTTGGACACTGTCTTACACATAATGTCAATCAATGATGTTAGGGTTTTCGCAATTCCCATTGTTGCATTAACAAGCTAAAGTACAGGGTAGCTTCTTTTGCCTACAACTGCACCTGCGGGTGGCACAACTCCTGCACTTGCAGTAGGTAAGTTCAGGTACGATGTCTGGAACTGCATCTTGTGTCATCAACATTGGCAAGATATTGCCGTCTGTGGATTCATACCAGCCATTGCCTATAGGTCACAGGACATCTGGTTGGGGTCTCATTGCAGTATACCAGATGTGACTCTGGTAATGCGCACGTTTGATGTGTTCAATCAAAGCATTCTGGGTAGGAGGGAGTCTTTCTGGCTGCTTTGCTCCCTTGAGAAACAGGTGCAACCTCACATCATTTACATTATGGTATGAGTTTCCTGCATATAAATGACATACAAATGAATCTACGTTCTTTAATGTCTGTGCAGTGACACAATCACCAGAGCCCAGGCCACCAACCAAACGTGCTTCATCTCTGTAGACCTGCAAAATACATGTGATCAACATCTCTCAGATTTATATGGTACTAGAAATGCAATACATTAGTAATGAAGTAGCAGAGTAAAAATGAGGGGAAAAGATTTGTCATGCATCAACAGCTTCACACAAATTATAGATTCTATAATGTCCTACCTTCCATGTCGTCTTCTACCCAAGGCCAGAGAACTGGCTCACTCCATTGCAGCCAGTCAAGGCATGGTAGCCTAGCAGGTTTGCACGGATCTGTTCCTCCAGAGGAATGCGATGGACTGCCACAAACCGTCTTTGTTTTGATGTCCCAGTGCGAAGCCACACTTCCTGACAGAGGAGTGGTGCAAAGTGGATCAGGAGCACAAGGACATCACCCTAGTAGCAAGCCCGCACGGGGCCAATTTGGTTTTAGCTCGGATTGGCTGTTTGAAGTCGGGCAAAACTGAGCTGGGTTTCATGTTGGGCAGATGGCTGGGCTGAACTGTGGCCCCGATCGGGCTGCCCATTAAGGGCTCAGATCAGTTTCAAAGCGGGCTGCCCGATTTGGGCTCAGATCAGTTTCAAAGAGGGCTACCCGCTTTGGGTTCATGTTGGCCAGATGACAGGAAACCCGTCCAAAACCCGTTCTGAGCCCAATTCGGGCAGCCCACTTGGGGCCACACCAAAACCCAGTGCCCTAAACCAACGGGCGTCCGTCGGTTAGCCCACTCCGGGCCGATGAGGGCTGAGGTTGGGTTTGGACAGGGCAACTGGTCTAATAGTTCTGATGATTGACACCAGATGTCACTACTATACATTATCTAGAGTTTTCCAACAAAGCCAGATGAAATTGACATTATATGATAATACAATAAAATGTTAAAGTGATGTAGAATAGGAAACAAAAAAATAGATGTTCTCACAGTTTGGAAATAAGATAGAATATATATTTGAATGATGAAAAGGAGGTTCTCTAAGCAGCTATCCAGTGTAAACACTATTTCTGTGGCATTACAATCTTAATACAAGACGCATGTGCCCCATGTAGGTATGAACTATGGCTTTGAAGGCCAATGTGCACCATAAACACTTGTCTATGCTGCATGTGGCTCAAACCTGATGATAATAGGCCTGCTTGATACTTCCATTATTGGGTAGGAAGAGTATGATTATGCCTTGGGTTGATTAGCAGGACCTAGGATATCTGGTTCAACAAATACAAGAAATCATTGGAGAATGATTGAATAGATTCTAAAAACCCATAATTATCCAATCTTAGCACGCTTTCAACCCGTCCAAAAACCGATCTTAGCCCGCTTTCAACCCGTCCAAAAACCGATCTGAACCCACTTTCAGCCCGTCCAAAAACCAATCTGAGCCCAAAGTGGGAAGCCCGTCCAAAAACTGATCTGAGCCCAAAGTGGGCTTCCCGTCCAAAACCCGATCTGCACTCAACATGGGAAGCCCGCACGGGGCCAGACCAAAGCCCAGTGCCCTAAACCGACGGGAGCCCATCGGTTAGCCCACTCTGGGCCAGACTTGCAAACACAGTCTGGCCCCGTCCGGGGCCACAGTGTGTTTGCTACTAGGGCAGTGTCCCGGGCAGCTACGATGATTCTTTCAAACCCCTCTTTTGATAGGGCTGCTGAATGCACAATGATCCGTGTATCTGCCTCATGATGATTAGACTGCAGATCAGTAACATCAGTTCCATGTGCTGATTTCACTGCCAGTGTATCCTTGAATCCCCCAGATACAACAACCTCATGGTTCGGTGGTCCTTTTTTTGCCCTAGAAATTAATGTTGAGCTCAGGAAGTCTGCCAAATCAGCTTTATTCTCTGGATGATGAATGAAGCCCTCCCAGTTACTTGGCAGGTGTCCTTCTTTGTTTGTTATCTCTCGACGGATCAGTTTCATTCCTCCTGCCCTGATGTTCTGGGTGGTATCTTTGACAGTGTGTCCATCATACCTGTCAAAAACTATATCTATCCGAGAAGAGACACCACCAAGATGACTCAGAGCACAATTGACAAATGCATCTGATAAGTCACCAAATGTTTTTGCTCCAGTTGGCTTCCCAATAGCCCTGACCAAGGCTTGACCATCGATGATTGTTGCAGTTTTCAGACTCGATGTTGGGAGGTATGACAACGTTTGAGAATCTCCTAGCAGTGTACCAAGTGCAGCTTTGTTTGTTGGTCTTAACGAGCCATCTGTAGCTGCTAATGCTAGAGGTACTGGGGAAAGTTCATGGCTCAACACTATCTTCAAGTCAACATCTCTGCCAGAGTCTTTGCATACTAGGAGGCGCTGGAACAGAGTTCTGTCTGCTCTTATAGTCTTCTATTTTCTTTCTGTTTTGCTGTTGACTTTGATTTCCTTTCATATATATATCATTTGGAGTGTTTGGGCTTTGGGGTTTGGGGATTTTGGAGTGGAATTCTGATGGTGGTCGAGAGCAAAAAGCCAACATTTTTTCCTCACCACATGATTGAGCATTGAGAAGTGCAGATGTGATGTCACTGGATGCTACATTGTGGGTTGCTTAACACACCACACAGGTTTCATTTTTCATTAATTGCTCTTTTATCTTCTCCACATCAGACCTATCTTGTTCCAGTCTTTTTGGACCCAACTCCTTTATGGTAGGTTCAGCATCTTCATCACCAGTCCTGTCTAAACCAAACATAGTGTAGGTTTCATTTGCAAGATGACTGCGCTCATTGAAGGTTAATTACCATTGGTCACGTGCATTCTCCTTTCTAGTAATCCTCACGAGACCTCCGGCAACTTTTGACACCTTATTCACGTGTTCAAGAGCCTGATCAGTGGAGATATGGTTAAATTTGTTTCCAGTCTCTTTTACCACAAAGTTTCCTTGTTGGAACTCTTTAAACACCTCTGGATGGGTTGTTGGAAGTGCCATACAGTCAGCTATGTAAACCGTTCCCCACCGGTGGTAATTTACACGATCATACCATGCAAACCAGGGGAGCATGGCAATGAAGGATGTTACATGCAACCTCAAGTTTCCTGTATGCTCTGCCCTGATGAACTGTAGGAGGATCATAACCAGTTTCAAGTAAGTAATCCAATAGTTAGTTGTTGGGGCCTGGGCTTTCTGAAACTCATCCAAAAGGCTGAGTATTGAAGACATTTCAATGGTTTCTGCAACATGCTCTAGAGTTGCAGCTCTCAACTCATTTTTGTCTTCATCTGTGAATGTTCCGATCAATAACCTCACTGCTTCTTCGATGTCATTGGTTATGCCTCTGTCACCCAGCCAAGCCTTGAACTGAGGCCATAAAATGTGCCACAGTGCCTCGAAGGTCAACTTATGGGCTTGCAGTGCTCTATACCAGAGTCTGCCATATGGTGACCAATCACGTGCATGAAGTTTTTTATGATGTGAAACCCTCCTAGCCTGATGAATATAGTGCTACATTACTCTGCATTGGCCCACTGGAGCCCTTTTTGCCCTGCAATAGAGTTGTTGGTCAAATGTGATCACAGTGGACTGACCAGGATTTACAGCATTGGAGATATTGACACACCTCATCATGGCTGTCCACAGTGTGTCAGTTTCATGTGCTGCAGCATTTATGAGTGGGAGATACCCAACTGCAACAGTTTCCTCATCGTTAGTTGAAGTCAGTTGGTTGAACCCACTTATGTGTGCTAGGGTATGGTATAGGCACGGGTGGTATGGTATAGATTCATCATGACTAGGAAATTGCAGCAATGTTCGGACTGTGGTCACCAGCATGCTCCAAAAGGGGGTAAGAAGTGCCCTTATATGGAGTCATCTAAGCAAGCAGCCTCAGCAGCTACGGGCAATCCGGAGGACTGGAGACTGTACATTGAAGCGGAGGCCATAAAGGAGGACGCCGACGCTTATTTAAAAGGTGCCTCCCCGGCTGGTCCAGGTGAGCCAGTTGCCATCACGGAGGTGGTTAGTGTGCTGGTTCAAGAGTGCAGGGAGAATAGGAGAGTCATGCAGCAGCAGATGGCAATGCTGACGGGTTTGATGAGTGGTATGACCGGGTTGGGTGATCCAGGTGTCATGGCGTCGGCCATGGCGTCGGGTATGGGTGCCGGTGCTAACACTGCCCCGACTGCAGTGGAGCCACAGCAAGCGGAGTCAGCCTCTCCTCCAGGTAATGGGGGTACAGAGCAGGAGGACAAACCAGACAATAAATCGGAAGGTGACGTGGAGGATCAGGGAGATGAGTCTGTGTCCTTGTTTTCCAGGATAGGTAACATGTTAGGCAGTAGACTGACCGGGGGAGGTAGCCCTTCTGCGGGGGGCGGTACAGGTGCATTTGTGCTAGGTAGGAGATACCCCCCTACCTATACGGATCAGTCACAGAGACAAGGTACTATGTACGCGCCGGCGTCGGTCCCGGATCCCCGGGCACAGCTCCTGCAGCAACAGCATGACCAGTCCTTCCTACAACAGCAGCGGTTGTTTCAACAGCAGCAGCAACAACACCAGCAGAGTCAGCATCAACCACCAGTTGGATCAGCCCAGCAGCGTTTTGTTCATCAGTTACAAGGGTTCCTCCAGGGTGGAGCTGAGCCGAGTCATCAACAGCCCACCTTCATCGTGTCTGAAAACTCCAAGAAACGTAGGTACATAACTTTTGACTTGGAACCTCACATGGCTTTCGACAGACTAAAGAGTCCATCCATACATGACATTATCTCAGCAAGTTTGGGGCTGGAAAGTAGCATAGGGGCCACGGGAGCTAGCACCTATTTATACGGTAGGCATATAAAATTCTTACTGGATAAGGTTAAGGTTTATGATCACACTGCCCTCGTGAGATATGACATGGCTATGAGAGACAGAGGGGAGTTACAGGGCCTCAAATCCTTTTGTTATGGGGATCACGAGATTTGGATGGCGCAGATAGGACCTGAAGGCCTAAGCAAAAATTGTGGGGGTGAGGAGTGGTATAACAGTGGGGGTGGGGGTGGTCAAGGTCAGGGTCGCAACAGGAACAGGGGTAGAGGCAGAGGTGGTTATAGGGGTGGGTGGCAGGGTGGCCAAAGTGGCTATAGCCAGGGGGGTTATGGTGGTTCTTACCAAAACTCCGAGCCGGGGTTTGGGGGTCAATCATGGGGGCCAGGTAGGGGTTACCAGGGTCAAGGGGGTCCTGGGAACAGAAGAGTCTGTGACATGTTCAACACCCCTCCAGGGTGTAAATTTGTAAATTGCAGATTTCCCCACATCTGCAGGGGGTGTGGGGGGGACCACCCTATTATGAAATGTCCGGCCCAGGGGAGCAAGGAATAGGATAGGTCGACTCCCGGGGGTTGGGTCAGTGGTGACCTGGGAGTTAGGTATCAGGCAGGGTCGGACTCATGCAAGTCAGGTAGTTGGATAGCCAAGGGGGAAGATGAGGTCGATGAGGTGGATAGTAGGCCTAGTGGTAGACAAGGTTGTCCTAGGTTGTTAGAGGTAAATGGTAAAGTTTCGGTGAATGAGACGCCCCAGCTAACAACAAACGTTTTCCAAACGTTTGCAAACGTTTCCACATGGTTTGGAGGAAAACGTTTGAAGCAAACTTTTGCAAACGTTTTTCTGAAGTTTGCAAACAAACGTTTGAGAGAGACAAAGTGAGACAGATATATTATGTCTGTTGAGCTTATAAGATGCAATTTCAACTACATGGGACATATCGTGGTGCACCAATGGCACATTGGATAATATTGTATGTTTGATTTGTGCATATTATATAGCATTGCAAATTCCGTTTGTATGGATGTAGGCTCGGTGGCCTCATGGTCAGCATGCCTGCCTTCATATCCTATATTATTACATGGTGTAGGTTCGAATCCTGGTGTCAGCAGTTTTACAAATTGTTAATAAATTATAATAAAACTATAATCTTCTTTCCTTTTGAACAGGTTAGTCCAAATAGTTCATCAAGAGAGTTAGAAAGAGAGTCAGAAAGAGTCAATCTGGAGGTGAACCTGGACTCTCATCTGATCGTTTCTTTTCTCTATGTACCTATGAACTATGTTCAGAAACGTTTGCAGATCAGTTATGGCTATATTTTGGTATGGTAAACACGTAAAACAAACGTGCATATAACGTTTTAAACAAACGTTTGGCTGTAACGTTATCAAAACGTTATTTAGTGTCAACGTTTTCACGTTGAAAAAACGTTCTGTATAGGTTTTTGCAAACGTTTGCAAACCTTCTGCAAACGTTAAATCCTGGTAATGTAAACGTTATTTTGTTAGCTGGGGCACCTTCCATCGGAAGGGGGCGTGGCCGGGTTGGTTGTTGTTGATAATCGCGGTAGCTCCCATCGGGAGTGTGGATACCCAAAGTCCAGCGCAGAGGTTGTGAGCGGTGGTGTCCCACGCTCTCTTTCAGTTTTTTGTGGTTGTTCACAGTCTGAGGCACTTAACCCGAGTGCTGTCAGCAGTGATTATCAAGAAAATGCAAGCAAAACAAGAGAAATCACATTTAAAAACAGTTCAGTCGTTCCGGGGTCCGCCATGTTGGATCCCGCGGATTCTCGCGTTACTTTGGGCGAGAAGGCGTGTGACGTCACTATCCAAGATGGCGGCATGGATCGTGACAGGGGAAAATGTTGGTCAGGGAATGTGGAAGTTTCGTGTGATCTTCACGTTTCGGAAGGTTGTTATGACGGAAATGAGTTGAATCTAGAGGAACTAGTTGCGGAAGGTGAGAATGAATTTGTTGTTTGGCCGGCGGGGGTGGATAAATTGGAATTCCCCTTTTATCGCCCGTCCGCTGCAGAACCCACGGTGCGGGTGCAGGTAGACTCTGAGTCTGGCACAAAGCATAGACCATGTGGGTTGTATTGCAAGCAATACCATTTCTTGGGAGGTTCTCCCACTCATTTAAATCCCTGTGTGTTTTTTGATGAATGTTACAACCATCCGGCGGGGGTGGATGAGAAGGCCGACTACTTGTTTGAAGGGGTGAGGGATGGGTTCAGGATAGTGGATAGTACTTATACCGGTAGTTACACTCGTTCAAATTATGATTCTATTTTGAAGACAGACGCAAGGTTAAAAATGGACAAGTTGGTTAGGGAGGAATTAGGAATGGGTAAGGTGTGTAAAGTGAAGGAGGAGCCTCAGTGTGTTCACTCTCTAGGAGCTATATTTAAGCCTGACGGTGGGATTCGTCCTATCACTGACTGCAGTAGAGGTGGGAAGGCCGAGGCTGGTGGCAGCATAAATGATCACATGCAGACTACATGTGAAAAGTTTGCATTTGTTAGAATGGATAAAATCCTAGAGTCTGTGACTGAGGGTTGTTATTTTTCTGTGATTGACATCAGCGCGGCCTATCGTTCTGTACCGGTATTAGAGGCAGACAGGGTGAAACAGGGATTTGTCTGGAATCTGGAAGGTCAAGACGAGTTCTTTGTAGATTGTAGTTTGAGTTTCGGGCTCAAGTGTGCGCCATTTATTTTTACCCAACTAACGGAGTTTGTGGTGAGATGTATGGAAAGGAGAGGTGCAGATAGGATATACGGGTATCTTGACGACTATTTGGTAATAGCCGACACTTTTGAAGAGTGTAGAAGCAAGCAAGCCATGTTAGTAGATCTGCTGCGCAAGTTGGGGTTCCATATTGCTTGGAAAAAAATAGTGGGCCCCACCCAGGTGTGTAGATACTTAGGTCTGGAGTTGGACAGTGTGGAATTAGAAATTCGTTTACCCAGAGATAAGTTGGAAAAAACCTCTAGATTGGTGAAAAGCTTTGTAGAAATGGAGGTGTGTACGAGAAAGGATTTAGAGGTATTGGCTGGTCATTTGGCACATGCCAGCCAAGTCGTGCGGGGGGGTCGTACCTTTTCTAGGCGCGTGATAAACCTTTTGAAGTTTGTTCCTGCCAACCGCCGTGTAGTTCATTTGCCTGATTGGTTTAAAGAAGATGTAATATGGTGGAAGAATTTCCTGGAAATATTTAACGGCAAAGCAAAAATGATTAGGAATGATTCAAGGTGGGGCGGTCAAGTCCAGACTGACTCGTCCATGACTGGGTTTGGTGCCAGGTGGGACGGGGACTGGATAGCGGGTTCATGGGACCTAGATGGTCAAGTTGAGGCAGAGGACTACTTGGGTCATCATTGGGGTGAGAGACCAGCAGAATTAGTGCCAGACGCTGATATAAATATTCTAGAATTATGGCCTGTTTTAGCAGCGGTTGATAGGTGGGGAGAGAAGTGGAGAAATAGTAAGGTGGTCATATGGACTGACAACACACAGGTGCAGTCTATGTTACATACAGGTAGATCCACAAGCATACGAGCTATGTGGTGGATCAGGGAGTTATTCTGGCGCTCGTGTTTTTATAATATTCACATAGTAGCAAAAAGAATCTCAAGCAAAGAGAATACGGTAGCTGATTACTTGTCAAGGTTGTTCGATCCTAGATGTAAAGGATCACTCCCTACTTCCTTCTCAGACTGGGTCTGTTGCTTCCAGGAGACGATCTGAGGAGGAAGCTTCGCACTTATCAATCAAGATGGATGAGTGAAAATTCAAAGGCTACACGCAAGTCGCAGTGGAAATCCTACTTTAAATTTTGTGACGAAATCGGGTATTTTGACCCCCTACCGGCCACTTTAGAGATGTTGTTGTTGTATGTAGTGTACCTAGCAGAAAGATTACAGTTTAAATCTATTCAGCAATATCTAGGGGCGGTGTGGATCTTGCATGATATGGCAGATCTCAAACACATAGATCCAAATAGGTTTGAGTTGTCGATCACCATGAGAGGGATTAAGCGGACCTTAGGGGATGTCACCAAACAGGCTAGGCCTGCTACGTTAGTAGATCTAGTTGAGTTATTCAAGGGCCTGGATATGTCAATCTCAGAAGATTTGGCGTTTTGGGTGGCAGTCTTATTAGGATTCAGGGGCCTATTGCGTAAATCTAATGTAGTAGAGGAAGAGTTATCTGTCAAAAGGTCAGATGTGGCGTGGGAGTCTTGGGGGGTGGGTATATCAGTCAGGAGGACAAAGACCATTTGCTTCAATGAGCGGGTGTTATTTATCCCCTTTGTTCCAATTGTGGGATCAATCTTCTGTGTAATAAATACTGCATTAATGTAATATGCTATGATCCAGGAGATGACACAGAACTATGGTTTGGGCGTCTTTAATTACCGGTACTCCACATTGTACAACGCATAAACACAATATAACAAAAAATAAATTTGTAACATGTACATGGTCGTCTAAGGTCTGTCTCTGGGCACCGACCGTGCCTGCTTGGTGCTGGAGGGATTGTGACCGGTAGGCTCCACACAGCCCCTAGTCCAGCAGTGGCTCAGTAGGGGGCAGCACCCTCCACCCCGGACAGGGCGGGAACCGGGTAACATGCCATTTGTCTTTATAGCGTGTTAAGCTCACTTAACCCTACAATAAATACTGCATTAATGTAATATGCTATGATCCAGGAGATGACACAGAACTATGGTTTGGGCGTCTTTAATTACCGGTACTCCACATTATACAACGCCAAACGCCCAACCGTAGGACTGTCCGTTAGTTAGTCATGTAATAATGTGTCCGCTCTGGCAAAAATGCTCTTCACAATGTCTTTCTCCAGGGCTACCTTTGACTCCAGTGTCCGTGACAAATACAGGAGGACACTGACACTCTTCCAGTCCCCCAAGTTCTTTATGTCCACCAGGGACACACCGTTCTCCGCCAGGAGGCTAGCGCCCCCCCCCGACGCATGGAATGGCTGGATAACATTTGAATACCTTTAGACACACACAGCTCAGATAATTTTTGAGAATACCAACTGTAGGTGCCCCTGACCCACTTATCCCCCACCATGTAACTGATTAACTGCGAAGAAGGGGAAGGATATTGAACCCTTGCACATAACAATGATAGGTAATGGTGAAGACAGAAAATCGAACCAATAACTGGGGCAAAGGGTATATACAACACCCTTTCTTTGAAGGAAATGGTTTTGGTACGGTGGATAGAGACCCCAACCCCCCATGGTTGCCACTCTACATCTGAATACTTAATACCTAAGTCCACTTCCACCAGATTTGACTTGCGCAGCAGGCCCCTGAAGGCCAAAAGAACCGCGACCCAAAAAGCTAAATCTGACATTACTTCCAACTCCAACCCACTATGCAACTTTATCAGATCCAACAAGGTAGCAGGCCTAGCCTGCTTTGTGAAATCCCCCAGGGATCTTTTGATACCTCTCATAGTAATCATCAGCTCGAAACTTTGCTGATCCACATGTTTGACCCCGGCGAGCTTGTGCAAGAGCCAAACCGCCCCCAAGTACTGCTGTATTGATTTGTAACATAATCTATCCGACAGGTGAACAACATACAACAATATCATATCTAGTGTTGCCGGTAATGGGGTATAACCCAGCTCCCCACAGAATTCCAAATATGACTTCCATTGTGAGGACCGCGTCGATTTAGAACTGTCCGCCATCCAGCTCGACTGGAACACCAATAGTTTCTTCCTCAGCTGGTCACCTGAAAACAGCACAACCAGTCTGAGAAGGAGGGAGGAAGGGAACCCTTGCACCTATCATCAAAAAGTCTCGATAAATAGTCGGCCACTGTATTCTCCTTTGAGCTTATTCTCTTTGATACTATGTGAATATTATACAGGCAACAACGCCAGAACAATTCCCTGATCCACCACATACATCTTACGCTGGTGGACCTACCGGTAGTAAGCATGGCCTGCACCTGCGTGTTGTCAGTCCAAATGACAATCTTTTGGTCTCTCCAGACCTCCCCCCACCTATCAATTGCAGCTAACACCGGCCACAATTCCTCAATGTTGATGTCTGCCTCTGGAATCAACTCTGAAGGCCTCAATGAGAAATGGTGATCAAGGTAGTATTTAGCATAACCCTGGCCTTCTAAATCCCATGAACCCGCTATCCAATCCCCGTCCCAGCGGGCTCCAAACCCTGTGGACGAGGAGTCGGTCTGGACCTGAGCGGCCTCCTTTCTGGAGCACCTTATCATACGGGCTTTGCCATTGAATACTTCCACAAAACTAACCCACCATTTGATGTCATCATGAAACCAGTCCGGAAGATGCACCACCGCTCTGTCATTGGGGACATATTTTAGGAGGTTGATTATTCTCCTTGAGAAAGTTCTACCCCCCCGAACCACCTGACTGGCATGAGCCAGGTAACCCCCTAGAACCTCTAAGTCCTTTCTAGAACACGTCCTAAGATTCCTGAACTTACCCACCAACTCCTGGGTCTTCCTTAACTTATCTTGAGGAAGTCTTATTTCTAGCTGCAGACTGTCCAATTCCAGCCCCAGGTATCTGCAGATCTGATTGGGACTAACTACCTTCTTCCACGCGATATGGAAACCCAACTTGCGCAACAAGTCAATGAGAATGGCTTGCTTTGCTCTACATTCATCATAACTGTCCCCTATGACTAGGTAGCCATCCAGGTACCCAAATACCCTACCTACACCCCGACGCTCCATACATCTCAGAACAAATTCTGTTACCTGGGTAAAGATATAAGGGGCACACTTTAACCCAAAACTGAGGGCACAATCTTCATAAAAACTCTCCTGTCCCCCTAACTTCCAACTAAACCCTTGTTTGGTCCTGTCCTCCGGACACACAGGTATGGAGCGGTAGGCGGACTGAATATCAATGACCGAAAACCAGCACCCTGGAGTAATAGTTTCCACAATCTGATCCATGCGCACAAAGGCGAACTTGTGACACGTGGAGTCCATGTAATCATTAATACTAGAACCCCCCGGTCCTGACTCCCCCCTACTACAATCCGTTATGGGTCTGACCGAGCCATCTGTCTTGAAAATAGCTCCCAAGGAGTGAACACACTGGGGCTTACTATCTACCCTACGAATCTTACCTGCCTCCAACTCCAACTTCACAATCTCATCCATTTTAGACTTTGCTACCACCTGTTCTATGGAATCATAATTTGACCGCAAATAAGTACCGGTATATCCTTCATCCACAATCCTGAACCCTTTGGTCACACCATCCATGATATAGTCTGCCTTGGCATCACTTCCAGCTGGGTGGCCATAGCACTCATCATAAAAAGCACAACTGTTCAATTGAATAGGCTGTCCCTTCAACAAATGGTAACCTTTACAGTAAAGACCACACGGCCTACTCACCGACTCTCCATTGTTGACCCAACTGACGTTCGTCACCGGCCCTTCGATACCTGAGCGATAATCCAGAACTTGACTGAAACCACTATTTCTCGGTCTGGCCGAGTCTTCTCCGGCCCCGGGTTCCGTAATACAACCCAGATCCACCTCTTGTCCATCATAACAGCCGTTGAAACCGTGAATATTGCAATTAATTGACGAATTCCCAACCGTGCTCGTCTTCATCACACCGCAACCACTTCCACCACCGCCATTTTGATCCGTGACGTCACCACTCTCGTTTGAGCTCTCGCCAACCACGGGATCCAAGATGGCGGCGCCCATGTCAGGCGGGTAAACAACAACATTCGCTGAATCCAACATGTTTTCTACCGAATCACACACGGCAACCCCCGGGTTTGGGGTCCCACTGTGTGACAAACCGTAAGAAAATTCAAGACAATCATGAAATACATGATCGGAGACCTCTGCGCAGGAATTTGTGCGTCCACACCCCAAATTGGGGCCGCCACCAATACTGTCAACAACTAACCCGACCACGCCCCCTTTTACCGAGGGGTAAGTGTCAACCACCGAAACCAATTCACTGTCCCTACCTGCTACACATTCTTTTGTAGGAAAACTACTATCCCCCCTACTTTGGTGTCTACCTTCACTATCTGCCTGCCGGTCCCTATTAACCCCCGCACAACCGGTGCTAGCTCCCGTGCCCACCCATGTGGACGAGAGAGCTGCAACCCCCTAATCTTTAGAACCTTGACCCACACATTTTAGGACTGAATGGTCCCCCCCACACCCCTTACAAATGTGGGGAAACCTGCACTGAACAAACTTGCAACCATGGCTGCTGTTGAACTCATTACAGACATAACGCCTGCCCCAGCCGCTACCCCCACCTGGTTGCTGGCCGTAGGCCTGACCCTGGCCTTGATCAAAACTCCCATACCAATCTTGACCGTAGCTAGAGTAACCCCCCCTACCTCTGCCAGAACCTCTAAATCGGCCTCGACCACCACGGCCTCTGCCTCTACCCTGGCCACCTCCCTGGTTCTGACCTTGACCCTGCCATTCTTCACCATATCTGAGGCGAGTGATATTTTCACCCCCAATATATCTCATCCACAGCTCGTGATCCCCGTAGCTAAAGGCCCTGAACCCGTGAAGCTCACCTCTATCTCTCATGGCCTTATCATAATTTATGAGCGCTGCATGCTCATAGACGTTAACTTTATCCATGAGAAACCTGATATGCCTACCGTACCGGTAGGGTTTTAACCCTGCCTCACTCATACTGTTACATAACCCCAAACTGGCTGAGATTACATCATGAATACCAGGACTCTTGAGTTTATCATAAGCTGTGTGTGGTTCAAGATCAAATGTAACCCACCTACTTTTGGACTGCTTTTCAGCGACGACATAGACTGGCTGTTGTCCCTGGTAGGGTTGTTGTTGCCCATGCTGACCACTGCTCCAAGGGGCTTGCCGACCTGCGCCTCCTGCCCCTGACGACGGCTGAAAGTTACTGGACTCTGTGGGCTCACCGTCCAACAAGTGTGTGGGAAGGAACCTTTGCCCCAGCACGAGGTCCTTCTGCCCACCAGGCTGCCCTCTGAACCCAGCGTTACCCAACTTCTTGCCCATCAGGGCATTAAACAAGGCCAGATTGGGACTCTCTTCCTCTTCACCCGATTCCTCCTCGGTCTTGGCCGAAGTGTCCTTCTCATGGATGTCCGCCTTGGAACCCACATCCACTGAACTTCTACCTGCTCCTTGCTTAGTAAGGCTCGGGGGGACTGACTGAGATGTCAAATCGAACCCCCTTAAAGAAGTGAATCCTCCGGTGTAAGCGCTGCCACCCACCGCACCCGGCGGCCACTCGCTCACCGGTGGTTCCGCCATGACACCCTGATCGGCACACATGACTTGCATCATACCGGTAAGCATATCCATTTGTTGGCGCATGACTTTGCGCGACTCCTTGCACTCCACCAACAGTTCTTTCACCAAATGGGCATCCATGACTGTACTCGAAGGCTCCTTGGCTTTTCCTAAATACAGTTCTGAGTCTCTGTCCATTACCTCATTGTCGAGGTAGAGCAGCCAATCGTCCTCCGAACTACCCTCCGCTACCGCCTTGCTTTTAGCCAACAGCACGTAAGAACAAGGTCTACCACCTTTAGGAGTGTGTGCACAATCACACTCGGAACACCTTTGTAAACTTTTAGGCATACTGTAACTCTTAGAACATGGTCGTCTAAGGTCTGTCTCTGGGCACCGACCGTGCCTGCTTGGTGCTGGAGGGATTGTGACCGGTAGGCTCCACACAGCCCCTAGTCCAGCAGTGGCTCAGTAGGGGGCAGCACCCTCCACCCCGGACAGGGCGGGAACCGGGTAACATGCCATTTGTCTTTATAGCGTGTTAAGCTCACTTAACCCTACAGTGTATTTCTTGACTAGGTTGTGTGGAGTGGTACAGTTCCCAAAGGTAGATTCACAGCTTATCAGCTACATGAAGGGGGGGAAGTGTATCCGTGGCTCCTATGGTTGGTACTCAAAGAAACTGTCGAAGTTGTGTGAGAGTCAAGGTCGAGTTATGTTGTCCTCCCACTCAATGAGACGTGGGGGGGCTAGCCTACTGGCAGAGAATGGCATCAGCCTGGTGGATATAAAGAACTTAGGCGATTGGAAGAGTCTAAGTGTCCTCTTCTATTTGACCAGATCCTTGGAGTCTAAGATCAGCCTGGACAAGAAAGTGGTGGAGAAAGTGTTCCAGAATCCGGATGCATTTAATTATGACTGACTCACGGTGTCCTTCGGTTTGGGGTGCTTGGGCTGCAAGTGTCCAGAGGTCAACGTTAATAAAACACACCCAAACCTAGAGAGCCGTTATGTTGTGTATATATGATAGTATTGTGCTACTGCATGTATAGAGATGCAGGGTTTATTGTAAGCATAAGGCCCGGCTTATGCTGCTATAAAACCAAAGAACGCTCACCCCACCTGGAGGATTATTAGTGGTGGTGGACACTGGCGCCCCCTGGGAGGTACAGGACAGACTGACCAGGGCGGAGGGCGTCAGAACCGCAGTGCTCCAGTCGCCGCCAAAGTGAACGGACTGACCGCTTAATATATATTTTTTTTTTTATGTATTAGGGCTGCAAGTGTCCATAGGTCAACGTTAATAAAACACACCCAAACCTAGAGAGCCGTTATGTTGTGTATATATGATAGTATTGTGCTACTGCATGTATAGAGATGCAGGGTTTATCCCTAAATACCTGAAAATCCATTTCTGTGCATGGCATCCACCCTAAATATGTTCAGTAGGTGTTATACTTCAAGTCTGGCATGGATGCCACCCTGTAACATTCCGTTCCTCCTAAAGTGATTTCTGGGCTTCATTTGAGATTCCGCCTCCAGTCTATATCCAAACAGCCAATGAAATCACACAGATTGGATCACATGACTAGCACCAGAAAAGAGAGGGAAGTTTGAACCTACCTTGGTCAGATTGGTAATGTAGTGTTGGGAGGTCTAGAACGCCACGTCCACACCTAACTTGCCTAGCATCTGTCTAGTAAATGCCACTTTAAACCAAATCCCAGTAAACAAATAACGTTTTATAACGTTATATAACGTTATATGTCAACGTTTTTCTAGGCTCTTTAGTGTGGCATAACGTTGTGTAAAGTTTACAACGTTATTTTGAAGTAAAATAACATTTTTTTGTTAGCTGGGATGTCATCATGAACTTTTAGTGACATTTACATGGCAATTGCTAAACTTAGAGCAGACTAAAACGTCAATTTAAGAAGTAAAAGGTTTGCCCAAATACCAATGTTTATGCATAAGTCAGAAAATCAGTATCCAAAAGAAATTTCATTTTTCAAATTTGTTCACAATTTTCCTAATGCATACGGTGAAACAAGTTTTTTTTTCAGTGGCCTTACATTCGACAGTCTGTCTCACGATAGTCTAACACTACATTATTTGCCTGTACACTACTCTAATTGTTCCTCCTGTCCCTAAACGTGACCTGCTTCCGGCATGACCCTAGAGCTTGTTGGGTCTTGGTAGGACTAGGTACCACCAGGACCCTCACCTAGTTGTGGCAGGAGTCTTGGTAGGACTAGGTACCACCAGGACCCTCACCTAGTTGTGGCAGGAGTCTGGGTAGGACTAGGTACCACCAGGACCCTCACCTAGTTGTGGCAGGAGTCTGTGTAGGACTAGGTACCACCACCCTGTAAACACGCTACCTAATTCCAACGTAGGCGAGAGGTTTGCTTAGGTAGTTTTTCAACCAAAGGTCTGATTTACGTTTTTTCACAAGGTTTATGAACGTCAAAACGTTAAGGTTTAGTTACGTTCTACAAACGTTTCTGCTTGTATTACGTTTATCTACCTCATTCCAACGTAAATAAACGTAACAAATCTACGTAGTTCAACGTAGCTTTACGTTTTGCTTCTTGAGCATATTTCCATGAGGTTGATACTTAGTTTGCAAGTGTCACACTAGGTTGCAGCACCATAAAGTATCAAGAGAATTATACAGCTGTTTAGCAAATGTACCACATTAAAGCAATACATTCTTATGAATTATGAATTCAATATTGCTCAAATAAGCTGCACACCATTGCATATTCATATATAAAGGATAGTTGATTAGATAATTACACATAGTAGTTGCATTAGGGCAGTTTACTGGTTGGACACCACATTGGTGGTAATAAATTAAATACAAAGCCGGCCAGTGCAGCCACTCAAAAGCAGGCATACATGGTGTACATGGGTACTGCTGCTCTTGAGTTTTTGAGTTTAAGTTTAGATCATTTTATTTGGTATTCAAACAAACCAATAAACAGCTTAAACAAATGTGATATAAAATCTATGGGTTTATTTTTATAGCCAAATACAACCGTAATGCTGCAAAATCGAATCCCCGTGAAACTCTTTGTCTTCATTCAGGAAATAAAAGCAGTTTTCATGACCACTTACCTGGATTTGCTACGTTTAATTGTAGGGTTAAGTGAGCTTAACACGCTATAAAGACAAATGGCATGTTACCCGGTTCCCGCCCTGTCCGGGGTGGAGGGTGCTGCCCCCTACTGAGCCACTGCTGGACTAGGGGCTGTGTGGAGCCTACCGGTCACAATCCCTCCAGCACCAAGCAGGCACGGTCGGTGCCCAGAGACAGACCTTAGACGACCATGTACATGTTACAATCCCTCCAGCACCAAGCAGGCACGGTCGGTGCCCAGAGACAGACCTTAGACGACCATGTTCTAAGAGTTACAGTATGCCTAAAAGTTTACAAAGGTGTTCCGAGTGTGATTGTGCACACACTCCTAAAGGTGGTAGACCTTGTTCTTACGTGCTGTTGGCTAAAAGCAAGGCGGTAGCGGAGGGTAGTTCGGAGGACGATTGGCTGCTCTACCTCGACAATGAGGTAATGGACAGAGACTCAGAACTGTATTTAGGAAAAGCCAAGGAGCCTTCGAGTACAGTCATGGATGCCCATTTGGTGAAAGAACTGTTGGTGGAGTGCAAGGAGTCGCGCAAAGTCATGCGCCAACAAATGGATATGCTTACCGGTATGATGCAAGTCATGTGTGCCGATCAGGGTGTCATGGCGGAACCACCGGTGAGCGAGTGGCCGCCGGGTGCGGTGGGTGGCAGCGCTTACACCGGAGGATTCACTTCTTTAAGGGGGTTCGATTTGACATCTCAGTCAGTCCCCCCGAGCCTTACTAAGCAAGGAGCAGGTAGAAGTTCAGTGGATGTGGGTTCCAAGGCGGACATCCATGAGAAGGACACTTCGGCCAAGACCGAGGAGGAATCGGGTGAAGAGGAAGAGAGTCCCAATCTGGCCTTGTTTAATGCCCTGATGGGCAAGAAGTTGGGTAACGCTGGGTTCAGAGGGCAGCCTGGTGGGCAGAAGGACCTCGTGCTGGGGCAAAGGTTCCTTCCCACACACTTGTTGGACGGTGAGCCCACAGAGTCCAGTAACTTTCAGCCGTCGTCAGGGGCAGGAGGCGCAGGTCGGCAAGCCCCTTGGAGCAGTGGTCAGCATGGGCAACAACAACCCTACCAGGGACAACAGCCCTATTTATTACGTTTAAAGGAGGTAAAATAACGTAATTCAGATACCTACGTCTGTTGGACGTAACTAAACCTTAACGTTTTGACGTTGACAAACCTTGTATAATTACGTAGTTCTGTCCTGAAATCAACGTAAATTTACGTCTGGCCTACGTAGTTGTGTTTACAGGGCAGGAACCTTCCCAGCTAACAAAAAAACGTTATTTTACGTCAAAATAACGTTATAAAATTTCATATAACGTTATGCCATAGTAAGGAGCCTGAGAGAAACGTTATTTAACGTTATATAACGTTACAAAATGTTGTATAACGTTTTTTGTTTACTGGGTTACCTAGTGGTGGCAGGAGTCTGTACAGGACTAGGTACCACCAGTATCCTCGCCTAGTTGTGGCAGGAATCTGGGTAGGAATGGGTACCATCAAAATCCATGATTTGTTTAACATAGGTCTGGGTGGGACTAGGTAGTGCCTAATTATTGTAGCAGGGCAGGTAGGACTCGGCATGTGGGTCGGGCTGACACTAGGCAGGTGTCGGCGGGTGGGAGGCGCATCTTCCGGAAGTGGAGCTAATCGAGCAGCTCAGGAGCTTAGTATCTCCGGATGCAGAGGCAATCATGCCACAAATTGTATCAGGGTAGTCTCATATATGGTGTCAGGATAGTCTCAGGGCGGTCTAGAGTAGTGTCATCATGATGCATGAATGTAGTCCATGTGAGTAACACACCACTGCTGCACCCCAGCTAACAAAAAGACGTTATTTTACGTCAAAATAACGTTTTTAAAATTACATGACGTTTTGCCACAATAAGGAACTATAGAGAAACGCTATATAACGTTTTTTTGTTTAATATGTAGTCTCAGGGCGGTTTACGGTAGTGTCATCATGATGCAAGAATGCAGTCCATGTGAGTAACTCACCACTGCTGCACTGTAGCATCATGAGGACCTCTCCAATAAGGAGCAATGGAAAAATGCTATATAACGTTGTGTAACTCTTTTTTTTGTTCACTGGGTGACCCTTTGTACATACTGGAAAAACATGGGGCGATATCTCATCGTAGATGTAACACCAGCTTCTGGTGTGTAATCTTAGTGAATTATTAAGCTAATTTGCAGGTAAATAAGCCCAGAAGTGATCCCAACAAAGAGGTAAAACTAATAGGATGTTGGTAAGTATACTATTTTTTTAAACGAAAGTGAATGTAAATGAACAAAGGTTCACAAGAACATTTAAAAAAAATTCTAGATCTTTCTTACATACAATAGTCCTCATGAATGGAATTTGCCTATATATGTTATCTGTAGTCCTTATTGTAGTAAAAGAGTGACATATTGGTGATGTGGCCGGCACTGTGTATACATGTACTTACCCTACTCCATCCCATACCGCCCACAGCCCACGTCATTAATCCCCCCCCCCTCCACACACACACCTTCCACTCTCCAAGCACAGTCTCAAAAAATACTCTTCAAAAATGCACACACTCCCCAGCTAACAAAAAAACGTTATTTTACGTCAAAATAACATTCTAAAACCTTGTATAACGTTATGCCATAGTAAGAAGCCTTAGAGAAAGGTTATATAACGTTATTTAACGTTATAAAATGTTGTATAACGTTTTTTGTTTACTGGGCATGGCTACTCTCTTATCGCCATCACATACATACAATATTTAACAGTTGTTCTTTATACTTCCCTTTAAATAGTTGAATTGATTCGATGAAATGTTTTAAAAGTTCAAATTGAATAAATAAAACGTCATCTAGATGTGATGTTTATACATCATAAAACCTAACAAACATTTCAAAAGTTTTGTAAAATGATCAACCAGCTGCAATAATAAAAGTTAAATTTGGACGTGGCAAGTTAATTCATAAATGATCACAACACTGCACTGAGAAAGTGGCTACATCAGGGGATATTTTAAAAGCATGGCGCATGATACACATCTCAGGTCATAAAATCTAAAAAAAAAAATCATTGTTGCCATGGAAAACATCCAAGGTTGCTGATTTAGCACCATTTCTGGCAAAATCTACATCAATATTCATGAAAAGGATAAAAAAAATAAGCTTTTTGAACGCTGGTTACGGGTCCCAGTAAACAAATAACGTCATACACCATTTTATAACGTTATATAACGTTATATGTCAACGTTTTCTATGGCTCTTTAGTATGACATAACGTTATGTAAATTTTAAAACGTAATTTTGACATAAAATAACGTTTTTTTGTAAGCTGAGATAAACATGTCTCAGGTCATAAAATCTGAAAAAAAAATCATTGTTGCCATGGAAAACATCCAAAGTTGCTGACTTAGCACCATTTCTGGCAAAATCTACATCAATATTCATGAAAGGGATAAAAAAATGTCAAAATAAGTTTTTTGAATGCTGGGTATGGGTTCCTCCAAAGATTGAGCATTCTACCACAGCTCTAGTACACTGATATTCCTAGGCTCCCTATACGCCCAACCTCTCAGTCACTAGTGCCTAACCTAGTTAGTCATTTTTTGGCTCCCTATGCGACCAACCTAGGTCAGTTATTATTGTCAGGTTGGTCAGTACTGACCAACCCACCTTAGTCTTTTTATTTCCAGGGGGACCCACTGAGTGGTCATGACAGGTGGCCCCAACTAGTGGTATACAAATACAACACACCAATGATGAACCTAGGTTAGCCACCACTGGCTGACCCCTCGGTCATTTTTGAATATAACTTTGCCATTATGACTAATATGACTTATATGACCAACCTAGGATAGTCTGTACTGACTGACCCTTTCAATCTATGGATTTTAAGTGTAGGTCAGTTTTCAGGTGATCCGCCGCGACTTAATTGGCAGAGAGAACGTAGTGCCCATAGAACCAGATGAGAGAATCAGCTTGGAGAGTGGCACATTAAGAATCAGCTTGGAGAGTGACACATTAAGAATCAGCTTGGAGAGTGGCACATTAAAAAATCAGCTTGGAGAGTGACACATTAAGAATCAGCTTGGAGAGTGACACATTAAGAATCAGCTTGGAGAGTGGCACATTAAGAATCAGCTTGGAGAGTGACACATTAAGAATCAGCTTGGAGAGTGGCACATTAAGAATCTGCTGGGAGAGTCACACATTCCTACGCTGCACGGCTACCATTGTCCAGCCTCCCCCAGAAGACTTCCGGTCACATGGCGGCCCCTGGTGGCTCCCTCTGGTGTCAGCGGAAGTAGGCTGTCACGGGAGCAGCACGGCGCATGTGCAGCACGGCTTGTTTCCGGGATTGGGAGTTAGGGTGGATCTGGGAGGATTGCGGTGATTGTATGTAGTAGGGATGGTGGTAGTGGTGGGGGATGGGGAGGGTTAACATGCGACATGGTCGTGTAGCCCTTCAAGGACGGCATGCCCAGCTGACAGAAATGGGTGAGACCATCCATAAATGTACAATTGTTGTTCCAAAAGCAAAAACCAAGAAACTTAACATTAATGTATACAACTTTATCATATTTAAAGCCTCATATCTTAGCAATATAAAAATCCCTGGCGGATTGACTAACTTCCAAGGGCTGCATTCATGCATCATGACAACCAAGGGCATGATGCATTAAGGCAAAATATCTTCCTCATCCCCTCTATTAAAGCCCAGAGTGCCAGTCCTCACTCAACTCCGACTATTAACACCGGGGCAGCAAGCATTTTCCCAGTAAACAAAAAGCGTTATACAACATTTTATAACGCCCTAAGGCTCCTTACTAAGGCGTAACATTATGTAAAGTTTTAAAGCGTTATTTTAACGGGTTTCTTTGTTAGCTGGGTTTAGGCATGATGCCATCCTTAAAGGGTAACCATGGGGCGTGGCCATGTAGCTTACTGCTGGCCGGGCGGCGGTCGGGGCAGCATTTACTGCCACATTGCTGGTGTGGGATGAGTCAGGGGCAGGCTGTATTAAGCTGGGATAGCAGTCCCAGGGAGGAGGCTATTGGTAGGGGGAACACTGCTAGTACCACTATACCCAGCTAACAAAATAAACGTTATTTTATGTCAAAATAGCATTTTAAAACTTGATATAACGTTATGCAATAGTGAGGAACCGCAGAGAAACGTCATATAATGTAATGTAATCCCAGAAAAAACAAATAACGTTATACACCAGTTTATAACGTTATATAACATTATATGTCACCATTTTTCTAAGGCTATTCATCATGGCATAACGTTATGTAAAGTTTAAAACGTTATTTTGACGTAAAATAACGTTTTTTTGTTAGCTGGGATGACTAGTTTTAAGGAAATTGTAAAAAAATCATTTTCTTAAAACTAGTCATTTGTCTTCCAGTCAAGTTTCTTTATATTTTTGGTTGTATTAAGCTGGGATACCAGTCCCAGGGAGGAGGCTCTTACACAGGCAAAAATAATAATCTCATTTCAGTGACTAGTATTAAGAAATTTATTTTCTTAAAAATAGTCATTTGTCTGCCAGGCGAGTCTATTTATCTTATTTTCTTGAAATGAGATAATTATTTTTGTAAGTAGAAGGTTGAACACTGCTAGCACTACTCGTCTGAATTAGATTATTACACAGCCAAAAATAATAATTTATTCCAAATAAAATAAATCATCTTGTCTGACAGACAAATGACTAGTTGTAATGAGAAGATTTTTTTTTCTTGGAACTAGTCATTTTTACATTATATTGAAATGGTTTAGGTGGTGGTAGGGTGGAGGGTTGGTGGGGGGTTGGTGGCTAAGGCTTTAAACAGCTCAATATCGTAGTCAACCTTAGAACAATGCATTTGACATAGTTCATTCATCATGTATGATTGTATCATTATTTCTATTGACACATGGGCAAACCTGTAAAGTTACTGCTTCTGACGATTACATGTGATAACGAATTCTGAAGAGAGCCTTCACTCGTCCCAGCTAACAAAAAAACGTTATTTTACGTAATAATAACGTTTTAAATTTTACACCAGTGCCTTCGGCAGCTGGTGATTATGTTTTAAATACAGTCTAGGCCTATGGTCCCGTGATAGAACCCCCCCCCCCCAATCCATACATAGTGTATATGCCACCCCCCCCCCCCCCCCACGCACACACACACACACACACACACACACACACACACACCGGACCGACCGCGGGAACAGGACAGACCTGCGTTCCGCTGCCCCAGTTTAGCCTAGCGACATCGCCATAGTTACGCGCGTCCTTATCTACCTACACTCTCCAAGCATATTCTCTCGAAGGGCCCGTCTCGGAAATTTAAGCTAGTATATCTCAATGATTATAATTATTTTTCATATCATATTTAGAAAAGGGGATTATCTGGGTACTTACTATAAAATCCCATGGTATTTGGCCCCCTTTGTTTTATAATTATCTTATATTTCGGCCATGTTAAAGGGCAATAGAATGGCGGATTTTTGTTTGTCTGTCTGCCCTTGTTGCCAGGAACTCTTTGTGAGAGTAGGTAGGCTATAATTTTATCCCTTTTCTTTAAAAAACTATCGGACTAAAAGAAATAGTTGAATGAGGAGAAGGATTACTACATGTGGAACCCCATAAATATTATTAAAGACAGTTTGAGGAGAAAAATCGAGTTAGCTTTGAAAAAATACATATTTCTAGATAGCCTCTTTTGGTTTATCTGTTCCCGGCAAGCACTCAGGCCTAATTCAATGGGGTGATTCGCTGGTCCCAACTAATGCCGTTTTATATATAGGGGAATAACGTTATGTCATACTAAAGAGCCTTAGAAAAACGTTGACATATAACGTTATATAACGTTATAAAATGGTGTATAACATGATTTGCTTATGTTAAACTCACACTTGTGTCGTGACCGTAAACTCAACGATTTTGGAAGCCATTATGAATGACTACCCTGATTTACATCATTAGATCCCTCTGCAATCTTCACTTTAATAATGCACTGTGGATGACAGGGGAAATATGCATGTGCTAGATGCCAAAATAATGCAGGTTGAGATATATCTTTAACAATCCCTGCTGTATGTATAGAACCTCTGATATCTAGATATTGTAATTTCTACAGATATTGCCTTGTGCCTATGTCTTGGCAGACCCGGCCCAAAAGTCCAAAGTCATATTTAAGCGAGAGGCCTCCATAAAGAGAACATATAGTTAGCAGTCATAACATAAGACGAAAAACAAAAAGCTATTCCAAGCCACATAATCAAACATGATGTAGACCCAGGGATGTAGAATGTCAGAAAGATATCAAAAGGTAAATACACTTTCATAAATATTGTACTTAAATAATATGAACACAAATGCATTAGCGATGGAAAACCTTATAGTACAGCTCTAGGGTAGTTTTCTAGCCTATATACCCCATCCCCTACACATATGCTAATGTGCTAGAAAAAGTAGCTGGAATATATAGATCAACCCAAAATTAGCTCCTAACCATATTCAAGTCTAATCCTGCACCGTTGTGCTACTAGAGTAGAGAAGACTTATAACCCTTTCAGGATGGTATAATACATTAATACTTCATTCCCTTTGTTGTCATGATGCTTGAATGCAGCTCTGGCAAATAACTTGGCAGTGCTGCATTCATGCATTATTCCAGCCCAGCATCATGCTGGGTGGATACACTCCTTAAGGGTTGTCATGATGCACCAATGCAGCACCAGCGAGTTAGTCACTGGGGCTGCATTGGTGCATCATGACGAGAAATGGCATCTTCCAGTGACATGCCATCCTTAAAGGTTTAAGTGCTCACACTGTGTCACTCTGCATTATTTAAACTTGGAGACTCCGGGGAAATGTCCGTCTCTAAATCATTCCCCCGCTGATCTACTAAATAGCGGAGAATCAAGTATTATCCAATAAACCAACCAGACTAGTCTCATAAAAATCTTTTATTGGTCGATAAACAATTTATTGTTGATTAAGATGGATTGCTTCTTCCAGTAAAAGGCAAATCGACATTCTACTCGATCCCATTTGGTAGAATTGGATATGGGGCAGTGAAATTATATTGAGGTGGGAGGCCTATTGTATGAATATGATATTAAGATGCATTATTGATAATAAATATCCCACTCAATATTCCAATTTTAAAATCTAAAAAGAAAAGTGGGTAGAGTCTGACGTACACTTTTTTTTTGTTTAAACAAGGTTTATTCATTCACATGATATTCGATAAACCTGCAACTCATTTAGTACAGCTTTTCTCGTGGCAGTGCTACAGTTACAATTATATGTAGGATGTAAATAATTATGATAATATAAATGATATTAGAATATGTGGACTTTGTCCTTAATTTTAAGTTCAGGCTTATAAAACTAATCCAACGTAAACAAAGATGTCTACTTTTAAGGGATGAGGTTTTTGTGCTTTATGAGTGTTGTTTTGGGCATATCAGCGTCTCATATAGGGACTATATTATTGGGACAGTGATTTTGGTAGGAGATTTCATGTCGGGGTACTGGTTGGGGATAACAGTAGGAGAGGCTAATGGGGCCTATATGTGTTTTTACCTTGGCAAGCTGATTTGCCCATATCTGGGTAATGGTCCTTTTCGTCCAGGGCTACCAGTGGGAACCCAGATGGGTCAGCCCAGATTCAAAGTGCCCAGTCCTAGCCCAGATTCAGCATACTCTATAAAAATGTACAATAAATGGCTATGAATTTCTTCAGGGGTATCAGATGTCAGTATGTTTCAAAATATTTACAATGTATTACAATGTCTGGGCTCCCACCGGTAGACCTTGATAAAAAGGACCATAACCCAAATATGGGCAAGCCCAGCTGGCCCAAATAAAACACATGCTGACTGTGAGGGAGGGCACTGCAGAAATTGGTACAAGATATGCACAGATAGTGATGCAGCAGTATCGGTATAGGGGTTGACTATATCTAGGGAGTGCCTCATAAATAACTGGTACCCCTTCCAAGTTTTATGTGGTCGCGAGCCGTGAGATAAAACACGCCATATCACGCCGTCCCCATCCCCTCGTTTAGTGCTACCCGGTTGCTCCTCCCCCTGCCACCAACCTACTTCAACCAGTCTAACCCTGTAAGGATGGCATGATACCTTAATGCATTATGCACTTGGTCGTCATGATGCATGAATGCATCATGATGACCCTACAGAGACACTACCGGAAGGTTGGCATGATGCACTAATGCAGTACCGGTGAGTTACTCGTGGGGCCTGCATTGGTGCACCATGACCAATGCCTCCTACCCTTTAAGGACATTGCTGTTATATAGGCACCCTGGGTTAGTTAGTCCTGTTGAGTACTGAAACACCCAAACTGACTACACATATAAAATACAGTTTATAATGGACTTATGCAGGATAATATTTATTACATTTTATTGATCAACATTTTGATTCTAGTGGGAAACACCAGCGTGATATAGGCTTGGCCCTGGCATGTTCTTGCATTTGGCAAGATTTTTACTCCCAGGAGAAGTGCTCATACATATCTTGGTTCTTATGGAATATTAAAATGATTTCTACACCTAGCCCTTCTACACAACCTGCACTAACTATTGCGACATTATGGTAATATATAATGTTTTACCAGAGACTAACTTTCCTTCAGGACCCTTACCTAGTGGTATAAAAGGCCAGGGTAGGACTAGCCTCACAGGCACGAGCAGCTCCGCATCCCTGTGAGGGGCATCCCTGTGATGGAAGGAGCATGTCGGTCCCTAAAGTGGGGCGTGAATTATTTCTCAGAGCGGTCGACTCGTCACTGAGGGACTCGGAGTGTCCCTACTTGACCCTCATCTACCTGGTAAGGGCTGCATAGTGCTGAAAGGGGATGTGTCATAAAATTCACCTAGATTTAGGTCTGAAATTTGTATTGACTGGGCACTGATATACATCTGCTGAAGGACAATTAGTGCTGTGATGTGATGTCATTTTCATTTTCATTTAAAATGCTTATTATACTGAATAGAACATTCTACAAATAAATGCAGACATCAATGATGATGTGGCAGATAACTTGCCAGGATTGCAAGATTGACGGTTCAGTGTATATCAACTGGCCTGTAGGTATGACTGCAGTACATCTGAGGCAACTGGCATTAAAGGCATGATGCATGAATGCAGCCCTGGTGAGTTACTGAGCAGGGCTGCATTCATGCATCGTGACAACCAAGGGTATGATGCAGTAAAGCACTATACCTCTGAACTACCCTGAGTGACCCTGTAGTCCCGGAGTCACCAATACAAAGATCACCAAGAGGAGGTTTATATGTGTTATACCACCGATGGCTTAGTGCAGAATGTCTAATGCCGCCCTCCCTTCCTCAAGACGGGTCAAACGTTTTCCACACCTCCCCCTTTTTTAACTATAATAACACTTAAAAGCGGTGACATGTTTCTGAACCCGCTTTTGGAAGACTCAACATTTGAATCCCCCCTAATCCCCCCCCCCCCCCCCTCCCTACAGCACAAGGAAATGACAAAGGCAAATTACTTAAGGCTGCTGGCTGAGTGGGGCATTGATCGGCTCATGTGAACCGTGGATAATCATTTTCATTGATTTGCTACCTTGTGGGGAACGGTTATGCCTTGTGACGTCATAGACAACCACCCAGCTAACAAGAAAACGTTATTTTACGTCAAAATAACGTTATAATATTTCATATAACGTTATGCCATAGTAAGGAGCCTTAGAGAAACGTTATTTAACGTTATGTAACGTTGTAAAATGTTGTATAACGTTTTTTGTTCACTGGGCACTCTCCTTGATAGGGACCTGGTGACTAAGAATAGTGTGTAGGGTGCATCCCCTATATGGGTCAGACACTTATTTCATGGTGAATAATATGATGATCACTATACTTATGGTCTAGAAATCCTGTATTGAATGGCCCCGATGGGATATGCACTGTTAGAAGTAATTACTGTAGCTGTACAGTATAAAGTATATCTAAATATTCACTAACTAACATTTCTATGCCAATATAGGTGGAAATGCATGCCAACTGGGTTAAAGAAAAATGAAAAGAAAAACGTATTTCCCATTGTGCCAAGGTTAGACTCGAATTCACAACCTTCTGTGTGTGGGTTTTACAGTAGGTGAGTGTAGCTGTACAGTATGTGATACTGGAAACCAAAAACACCTCCTTTTATACTGTGCAGCTACACTAACTTCTGACAGTGTGGTGTCCCTGTATGACATGGTCTGTGACGTCATCATATGCTATGTATATCACAATTTGAATGCATTATTGAATATTTAAAAAATATATAGAAGAAATAAAGGCAAAGGCCCATGGCCATTTTAAATTGTTCTTCCAACTTTTCAGCTTCGTAGGACGCGGCCTCAGTCTTACCTCGAGGGAAACAATCAAAAGAAACACTCTTGCCATGGGTCCAGATATTTTGCCAAGCCATGTTTTGATTTGATTTATCTTTATTTCATGTTCATCATTTTTAAGTGTACAGTTACATCAAGGACAAAAATCTTAATCTCCAATTTGACATCAAATCATTCTTGAAAATGTAATAATATATCAATCCATTGCTGAACACTAAAAGAACGGCTGCCTCTTACTCTGTTTGAGTAGTTTAGAATTTTGGCAGCCTTACCTATTATATAACTCCAACACTGGTAGAAATGGCTCACACAGCCAGAGGAACGTAGTTTGACTTAAACCTATTATCTTTCGGTTGTGTACAAAACAGCAACCAGCAATTTAAACCTAAACAATCAGCATATATCCTGGTGAAAACCATTGGTGACAGGGGTGATTGTTATGACTTATTACTTCTTTTTTTTGAGAAAAGGTATGAGGATTTAACTATACCTGTGTTTTCAGTTACCATAATTCTTGTGTGTGGTGGAGGAGGAAAAGAGTGGGTGTTGTATTGTTTAATAGTACAATTCAAGTGGTATTATTACCAAAAGGGAACAATTCGATGGTTTATCATGCATAAATGACTATACAGTGCTATATAAAGAAATACTTCTACAATAGTAGCTATGCTTGGGGAATACCTCTCTGAATATCTGCACATGCAAACATCCGGATAACCGAGTTGTAAACCTAGTTAGACGCTAGTTAGGGGGTCATGAATTGCTCTTTAGTCCTTTAAGGGCCGCATGGTATTTTGATGCCCTTTGTTGTCAAAATGCATGCAGTCCTGGTGAGTAACTTGCCAGGGCTGCATTCAAGCATCAAACAAACCCTCAAATAGGGTATAGGCATGCTGCATGAATACAGCACTGGCGAGTTACTCACCAGGGCTGTATTTATGCAGCATGACGACCAAAGGCATGTCACAATAAAGCGCTATATGGCTTTTAACCCTTCAACAATGACATGTCCCTAAAATATGACATTATTATATTTTGTCCACAGTAACTCGCTATTACTGCATTAGTGCATGATGCAGACCCTTTAGGAGTCCCTCAACCATTAACTGGGGTCGGCATGATGCTTGAATGCAGCACTGGCGAGTTACTCGCCGGGACTGTATTCATGCATCATAATGACCAAAGACATGATGCATTAAGGCACCATGAGGCCTTTAAAAGGTTGCGGCCCTTAAAGGGCGAGTGGGGCATGAATTGCTCTTTAGTAGATGTATGCCCGTGATGGTGGCATTGTTTCCGCTATAATCAAACAGAATGGACTCTGACAGTGATCAATGGTTGTTTGGTTAGACGGCCAAGGACACACCTCACACACACCCCAACCCCTGCCCCCTACATGCCCCCTCCCCCTCACACTACCCTCATCCACAGCTATATTTCCCCGACAAAAGACATATTTGTGAATGCATCACAGTAAAAAGAACACATTGTACAACATTTTATAACGTTATATAACTTTTCTTTAGGGGTTCTTACTATGGCCTAACATTATATAAAGTTTAAAACGTTATTTTGACGTTAAAAAACGTGTTTGTTTTTGTTAGCTGGGTGTACACCCCCAACGAAAGACATAGTTGTGAATATGCATGCATCCCAGTAAACAAAAAACGTTATACAACATTTTATAACATAATATAACGGTTCTCTAAGGCCCCTTACTATGGTATAACGTTATATAAAACGTTATTTTGAGGTAAAATAACGTGTGTTTTTTTTGTAGTTGGAATAGTTGTGAATATGCATGTTTTCTCTATCCGACTACATTTGTAGCTGTGTAAGCTTCGATTTCATTCAGCATAATTTTAGTGACACATAGGGTGATGAGAAACAAGTACATCAGTTGTAGTGGCCTAAATAGGGCTTAATCCAGCACTCTCTGACGTCACAGCCCAGCTAGCAAAACTCGAATGAATCACGTTATCTCTATGTCTTTTCTCAACAAATTCTCTAAGGCTCCGTACTATGGCATAACGTTATATGAAATTTTATAACGTTATTTCTATGTAAAATAACGTTTTTTTGTTAGCTGGGTAGGGGATGGTGGTGGTGGGATGGACAGTGGGGGGGGGGAGAGGGGGGGTTGGGCCCGTGGGGGAGATCCCAGCAAACTGGGGTGACTCGTGGCCATCCTGAGTGAGGTCCTCACTCAATGTGCTAGATGAAATAAAACTGAGTGATGTGCCGCCATCAATCACTCAGCATCACCAGGGATGGCCACGCTGGTGATCACTCAGCATCACCAGGGAAGGCCACGTTGGTGATCACTCAGCATCACCAGGGATGACCACGCTGGTGATCACTCAGCATCACCAGGGATGGCCACGCTGGTGATCACTCGGCATCACCAGGGATGGCACATTGACCAATTAGCACTGAGGCAGGGGGGGGGGGTATTTTATTCATAACATTGACAACATCATTTAAGCTGTTCATCCAGAATCTCTTCTTCTCTTGGCAATGGTGAATACTTGAAGTCCTTGTGGGAGTGTCTGTTTAAATATAAGCAAACATAATGGATTATTATGGAGGAACACAGTGTACATGGCAAGGTTATAAAACTGTTTAAATGTTACTTTGAAAGTGAAATTCCCCTTTTATCATTAATCAATTATGTTATACATATATAAGAATATAACAATACAAGTCAGGTAAAGAAAGTGCCAAAAACTACCATAGAACTTACCAATAAATGTGTCATTCCAGTCAGTGAATATACTTCCTACCTATATTTATAAAAAGAGCAAAGTAGAATATATTAGAGAAAAATAGAGACATTAAATAGGCAAGAACAGTTACTGTAAAATTCACAATCAGCTGATGGCTGAGATTTCACCATGACTTATATAGGACAACCCACCTCACATCTGTTCTCCTTGCCAGTCTCTGCCTGTCTGTTGTGAATGCTAGAAGTTTCCACTGAGAACAAAGAAAGGGCGGGAAATTTGAAATGGACCAATCAGAACTCAGGAAACCAGGATGTGTGTGACCGTGAGTGATCATGCGCCATCCTGAGTGAGACTCACCACGAGTGGCGCCTGGTCACTCAGTGAGTGAGAACCATGTTGGCGACTGTGAGTGATGATGTGCCATGCTGAGTGAGAGCTGCCATGCTGGTCAGACAAAGAAAGTTCCCCTTTTATCACTCAATGCAAGAATGTTTTACCATACTGTTGTAAATCCTTACTTGTTACTCATGATTATATGATACCATGATGGTCACTGGATATCATACTATCCTATTCTTGTTAGAGCAAGGCTGATCAATGTCTATATACTATGTAAAATGTAGACAATTTCATTTCAGTGTTAAGTCCCATAGACAAAGGAAAATTGTATTTTCTGTCTTAAATCTTAATCTAAGATCATATTGTTTGCTATCATGATGTGCACATTTTCATAATGATTATAATCATGTAAAAATCTGGTCCATATGTGCGATAATATTAATGAAATCAACATCAACTTCTATTCCCCCTCTGCAAAATACAAGCAGTATACCTCCAATGCTAATATCCTGGTGATGCTGAGTGAGCTCACCACAGTTGGGAAATGAGTGAAAAGTCACCATGCTGAGTGAGACCCACCAGGAGTGGCGCATTGTCACTCAGCGTGTGATCACCACAGTGGCGAGATGAGTGATATCTCGCCATGCTGAGTGAGACTCACCAGGAGTGGCGTATTGTCACTCAGCGTGTGATCACCACAGTGGCGAGATGAGTGATATCTCGCCATGCTAAGTGAGACCCACCAGGAGTGGCGCATTGTCACTCAGCGTGTGATCACCACAGTGGCGAGATGAGTGATATCTCGCCATGCTGAGTGAGACTCACCAGCAGTGGCGCATTGTCACTCAGTGTGTGATCACTCAAATAATAGTCACCATGCATCACCAGTCATGGCCAGGGATCACCCCAGTTTGCTGGGACATGCTTGTAGCACGTGCCATTCGGGAGCAGTGACCTTGAACTTGGACTTTAGCTGGGTTTAGGCAATCCCTGTGCTTCGCTTGGAAACAACAAATAGTAACCAGAACTTGAATTAGAAAGTATACATTCTGGTTCCTGTTTACTGGTTCCAAACTACCAGCAGTGATTGCCCAAACTAAGCAAAATCCAAGTTCAAGGTCACAGTAGTAGTTACGAGAGCCTTTCTGGGGACGAGAGCATGGCAGCCATTGAGACTGATTCCGGCTGTAATTCCGCTTAATGATGCTGTGTGTTTCGTGCTGTTGTAGCACCCGATGGCTGCAAGGGAGTGATCATCATTTAACAATGGCGGGGGGGGGGTGGTCGATGGAACTTTGCTGCGATTGGGCAAAACATTTTCACCCTGTCCCCTTGACATTAATCTGTGTAAAACTACAAAATAACACCCGTGAAGATTTTTTTACAATAGAAAAAGTCTGAATTAACAGGTAAAGAAAGTGCCAAAAACTACCATAGAACTTACCAATAAATGTGTCATTCCAGTCAGTGAATATACTTCCTACCTATATTTATAAAAAGAGCAAAGTAGAATATATTAGAGAAAAATAGAGACATTAAATAGGCAAGAACAGTTACTGTAAAATTCACAATCAGCTGATGGCTGAGATTTCACCATGACTTATATAGGACAACCCACCTCACATCTGTTCTCCTTGCCAGTCTCTGCCTGTCTGTTGTGAATGCTAGAAGTTTCCACTGAGAACAAAGAAAGGGCGGGAAATTTGAAATGGACCAATCAGAACTCAGGAAACCAGGATGTGTGTGACCGTGAGTGATCATGCGCCATCCTGAGTGAGACTCACCACGAGTGGCGCCTGGTCACTCAGTGAGTGAGAACCATGTTGGCGACTGTGAGTGATGATGTGCCATGCTGAGTGAGAGCTGCCATGCTGGTCAGACAAAGAAAGTTCCCGTTTTATCACTCAATGCAAGAATGTTTTACCATACTGTTGTAAATCCTTACTTGTTACTCATGATTATATGATACCATGATGGTCACTGGATATCATACTATCCTATTCTTGTTAGAGCAAGGCTGATCAATGTCCATATACTATGTAAAATGTAGACAATTTCATTTCAGTGTTAAGTCCCATAGACAAAGGAAAATTGTATTTTCTGTCTTAAATCTTAATCTAAGATCATATTGTTTGCTATCATGATGTGCACATTTTCATAATGATTATAATCATGTAAAAATCTGGTCCATATGTGCGATAATATTAATGAAATCAACATCAACTTCTATTCCCCCTCTGCAAAATACAAGCAGTATACCTCCAATGCTAATATCCTGGTGATGCTGAGTGAGCTCACCACAGTTGGGAAATGAGTGAAAAGTCACCATGCTGAGTGAGACCCACCAGGAGTGGCGCATTGTCACTCAGCGTGTGATCACCACAGTGGCGAGATGAGTGATATCTCGCCATGCTGAGTGAGACTCACCAGGAGTGGCGCATTGTCACTCAACGTGTGATCACCACAGTGGCGAGATGAGTGATATCTCGCCATGCTGAGTGAGACCCACCAGGAGTGGCGCATTGTCACTCAGCGTGTGATCACCACAGTGGCGAGATGAGTGATATCTCGCCATGCTGAGTGAGACTCACCAGCAGTGGCGCATTGTCACTCAGTGTGTGATCACTCAAATAATAGTCACCATGCATCACCAGTCATGGCCAGGGATCACCCCAGTTTGCTGGGATATTCTTGTAGCACGTGCCATTCGGGAGCAGTGACCTTGAACTTGGACTTTAGCTGGGTTTAGGCAATCCCTGTGCTTCGCTTGGAAACAACAAATAGTAACCAGAACTTGAATTAGAAAGTATACATTCTGGTTCCTGTTTACTGGTTCCAAACTACCAGCAGTGATTGCCCAAACTAAGCAAAATCCAAGTTCAAGGTCACAGTAGTAGTTACGAGAGCCTTTCTGGGGACGAGAGCATGGCAGCCATTGAGACTGATTCCGGCTGTAATTCCGCTTAATGATGCTGTGTGTTTCGTGCTGTTGTAGCACCCGATGGCTGCAAGGGAGTGATCATCATTTAACAATGGCGGGGGGGGGGGTGGTCGGTGGAACTTTGCTGCGATTGGGCAAAACATTTTCACCCTGTCCCCTTGACATTAATCTGTGTAAAACTACAAAATAACACCCGTGAAGATTTTTTTACAATAGAAAAAGTCTGAATTAACAAAACACCATCAATCTTATCATGAGTATCATGTGTTTGTGGTCTAAGCCTAGGCATCTGGGGTAGCTCTGGACAATATGGACCAACTACCAGATCAGGGCAAGCCTGATAAAACAAATGGCCGTGTCTCATAAGGTTGGGCCAATGTGAACGTCTTTGACTGGGTGCCATCTCTGACCAGGTGACGTCTTTGACCAGCAAGATTCAAAATGGCTGAAATGGGAGCTATGCACACTGAAATGCGAGGAAATTTGTGATATATAGTGTTAAAATATCTATCAACCTTTTCGCCCCATTTCTGTCTCCTTCTGCCCTATATTTGCCTTTTCCTTGCTAGCAGGATAAAGATTGCACCTGGTCAAAGATTGCACCTGGTCAAAGATTGCACCTACCCAGTAGACAAAAAACGTTATACAACATTTTATAACGTTTCATTATGGCTCCTTATTATGGCATAACGTTACATAAAGTTTTAAACGTTGTTCCCCTATATATAAAAGGGCATTATTTGGGACCAGCGAACCACCCCATTCAATCAGGCCTGAGTGCTCGCCGGGAGCAGATAAAGCAAAAGAGGCTATATAAAAATATGTACTTTTTTCAAAGCTAACTCGATATTCTCAAAAGTTCTAATTCATTAATTGTTTTGAGGAATATGTATATACTTTATCTCCTCCTGCCCCAATTAATCGACTTAATATAAGTGTATTTAATAGAAAAGTTGCATTTAAACATAGGCGTATTATCTCACACAGAGTGCCTAGCAATAAGCTGCGGGGAAATTCGCAATATCCCACCATTGTTTTCTCCTGCAATTGAGTAATAAATAATGTTTCTATAGACACATTGTAATAAGATACAATGATAATCAACATATGATACCAAGAACATGTCGTAGATAAAATATAGCATTTAAATACACTCAAATAATTAAGAGAAATGACCTGAAACTTTCCTATCGACGATGTGCATGACAACGGCGGTGCGAGGGATGGCCGTATCTAGGTCAAAGGTCAAAGGTCACGGCCGTATTACGTCACAAATACGGCCGTAGATGGGTAGATGGCGCCACCAGCCGGGCAAGATGTTGCCGCGCTGTTTTAGGCCAGAGAATTTGGGGGGGGGAGGGGGGGGGATCCGTGATTGGGTGCAAATAAGTCTCTAGGAATTGTTTTTACCCCCCACAATCCCGGCCCCCAAAGGGGCTGGTTTTGACGTAAAATCACTTTTTTTTGTTAGCTGAGTAGGCATAGACGAAGCATTGACCCATGTTCATGAGACACAGCCACATACCGCCCCCACTAACCAATGCTGTTTTACCCACCTCCGCTCGGTGCAGCTCCAAGATGACAGGGTGGCGGCAGCAGCAAGATGCAGGCAGGGTGCCCTAATTCCTAACATCGATTTATCCGACTGTGATGTACTCGAGTTCAAATAGAGCAACCCTCAATATACGACACCTCAACCCTTTAAGGACGGCATGTCCCTAAACGGAGACATTTTGTTGTTGTGATGCACCAATTCAACCCCGGCGAGTGACTCGCCGGTGCTGCAATGGTGCATCATGCCAAACCTTTGGGAGTGTATCAACCCTGTAGGGTCTGCATGATGCTTGGATGCATCACTGGCGAGTTACTCGCCGCGGCTGCATTCATAGATCATGACGAGCAAGGACATGATGCTTTAATGCACTCTGTGGCCCTTTAATAAAGGGGAGTGGGAGATGTTGAGGAGGTGCAGCATAAGCCCAGTAAACAAAAAACGTTATACAACATTTTATAACGTTATATAACGTTAAATAACGTTGTAGCTGGACAATGCTCATGGTCCCCTGTCCAAATACTGCTGCCCTCTGGTGGAACTGTTATTTTAGTCTATGTATAAAAAATGCTGAACTTATTCCCGTGGCCCAGCTTCAATTGAACCATCTATAATAGCCTTATCAAATTCCTTGGATTATTTCTCATTTTAGTAGCCATGGAATGTGGATGGAACAAAAACATTCCATTTTTAGCCTCTTTTTTTGCAACAGCATTATGGGATGGAAATTGGACAAAATTCTTGAATTTCTCGATTGAAAACTAAAATTTACGTCTATACCTGGGGTCCTTTTTTCTCTTTTCCTGATATTCCAATTATTAAGGCCTACACAGCTCTTCAAAGTTGCATAGTTAGCTAAAAAGTGGGTGATAACAGGGGTAAATAGCCATTTTTACCATTTTTTAGTAACTATGCAACTTTGAAGAGCTCTGTAGACCTTGATAATTGGAATATCAAGAAAAGAAAAAAACGGACTCCAGGTATTGACATCAATATCAGTTTAAAATAGTTAAACCTAAGAATTATGTCCATTTTCCATCCAATAATGATGTTGAAATGAAAAGACGATAAAAAGGAACGTTTTTGTTCCATTCACGTTCCACAGTGATGAAAATTCCAAATAATGGAAGGAATTTGATAAAGGTATTATAGATGGTTCAAACGATGTATAATATGTAGAGGTGTAACACATGTACTTGGAATTAAACCCTCATAACCGTTTTAGTGCAATATGGGTGCTGAGAGTCCTTAAGCTCATCAAACTAAAGGCAATTTCATGGAGAATCCATGCATCTAATTTATAAAGAAGATAGATAGATAGTGAATGAGAGAGAACCCTCTAAAGTAAACTACACAAAGAGGCAAAATGGAGGCTTGACACACGACTACCTTTAGCCTCCTGGTGCATGGCCCTAGAACCAGCATAGGCTCTCCCTTGTAAAGGCACGTGCATGTTGGGGTGTGTGAGTCGGAATGTGTGTGTGGGGAGGTGTGTGTGGGGAGGTGTATGTGTGCGGGGGGTGTGACGTCCCGCTTGTTTTATAGTGTAGACATGCCTGTATCAATCATGTTCAAATGAACATTATACATTACGGCACCAGCGAGGCGCCAGGGGACCCTACCCCACCGCCCTACCCCGCCCCCCACCCCTCACCCCCCAGTCAGCAGTGGTCCCTGGGGCCCATATGTGTTTTACTTGGGCCAGCTTGGTTCCCCATATCTGGGTTATGGTCCTTTCTGTCCAGATCTACCAGTGGGAGCCCAGATGGACCAGCCCGGGATAATTATTTCCCATAAACACATTGCAAATATTGCTGACATCTGATTTTCCTCCAGAAATTGCAATTTTCTTTAATAATTTTAGTGTGTGTGCTGAATCTGGGCTAGAGTTCGACACTTTGGATCTGGGCTGACCCATCTGGTCTCCCCCTGGTAGCCCTGGACAAGAAGGACCATAACCCAGATATGGGCGAAATAAGCTTGCCCAGGTGAAAGCACATATGGGCCCCATTAAGCAATGTTGACTGGGTACCCTACCCCCCAACCACTACACCCACTGTCAAAAGTTTGTGTAGCTGCACAGCGATATAAACTGTAGCTTCACAATATAAAAGGACATATTTAGGATTAGTACTGATATGTAGGCAGATCAAGTAGGTTACAAGAACAAAGGAAAAAAGAGAAAAATAGTTGCCCTGCTATCCTGACTGGGATTTGAACCCGGAATCTTCGGATTGACCAAGAGATACAACACAATATAATGTAACATACAGTATAAACTACTGGAAACTGGAAATACCTCTTCTTTTTTTTTACTGTGCAGCTACAGCACTTACTCCTAACAGTCTATCTTACACCCCCTCCCCCCCACCCCCTCAACCACCACCACACACCTACCAAGCCCCATGCAGACATGACAGCAATGCATATTTTAGTTTCTTTCCGATGAAATAAATTATTGTTTAAGTGTACAAGGCTGGGCGATAGACTAAGACAGAGGAGGCTCGTTGGGGGTGTGGGAACCTAGATGTACCAGGGAGGCCCGTTGTGGGTGTGGGAACCTAGATGTATCTGCCACCCTTAACAATACCTTAACAATAGCCCGCTTCATTAAGGTGGAAAACCCTTCCATTATCAATTGATAGTTCTCCCGTGCTGTTTATGTAATAAACTACAGGGCCCAGCTAGCAAAACTCGTATGAATCACGTTATCTCTACGTCTTTTCTCAACAGATATTTACGGCATTTGGTTACGTCAGAAAGTGGCGCCCATTACATACTATGTGCAAATCTTTAAGACGTGTTTTTGACTATGTAATATCCATGTAAAAAAATCATGTGTATCTTACGTAAATAAGTTACATGATGTAGACATCATCATCAATTATATATATGATATATATACACAATGTAATTTAGATGGCCATGGGTGACATTAATCTGATCTCTGCATAATTATGTTAAAAACATGTAAAACTAAAACATTATTTGCACCTATTTTCTCTGTGTGTGGTACTCCATCAGAAGCAAGTAACATCCAGGCAATCAACATAATGAAGGGATTTTTGCCTGTAGACATCACCAATAGTCCTACAGAGACTTAGCACATTGATCCTAGCAAATTGGCCAAGATGTGATACCAGCTCATGGTCAGTATTTTGATTTGAACAGTTGTAGCAACCACAGAAAAGGTGTGCTCATACCAATCTCCTGGTTCTCCCTTAAACAATCATTCTACAGGGACAAAAATGACATATCATACACTGCAGACAAAAGTTGGTCAAATTTCATCTTCTTTGGAAATTCTTTGTGTTGAATAAATATTCATTTATGGTCAAAGTATTGCCAATGTAGATTGGATTCTATCGATATTGGTTAAGGGAGACATCTTGTGTTAAAAGAGTGAACCACTCGAAAGGTAAAGTACAGATGTGTTATAGACGTCATAATCTGACCAGATAAGGATGTACTACATGTATAAAGTATACGTAATATTGATGTCAAATCTATCACATCATTTTAGCATGCACCTGAAGTCATGAATTTGACACCAATGTTTTACGTGTATATTTTCTCCAAATAAAGATGTAATATTCTAATCAAGATTTTACCACTTGTTATGTCAAATAGTGACCACTTTCAAACGTGTGGATGATATCAAATGACTAATGTCTTTTTCACATGGCCATTTAGATGTAAATAATACGTAAGTTTCCTGTCAAACTACTATGTGAATTGATTTACTCCCTCAAGATGTAATTATGGGGTCGTTTTTACGTATCAACGTGAATATGACCAGTAAAAGACGTACTTTTTACATAGGGTGCTAGCTGGGGGCAGTCTATGGAATTTAGGAAATGAAAAAATATAATTCTAAGTTCTAACCTGGACCCATGAGCGTAGAGTTCAACGTAGGGAAAAAACCTTTCATTTTCGCCCATAACTATCTAAGAGCAGTGGAGCATGATGCTTTTGGTCGTCATGATGCATGAATGCAACTCTATTGAATAAGGTGATGCATTGGCGCATCATGCCGACCCCTTTGGGAGTGTATTGACTCTGTAGGGTCGTCATGATGAATGCATGAATTACCGCCCTGGGGATATACTATGCAGCCCTTAAAGGGTTAAAGCTAATTTGTAGCACCCTAGTGTCTATCGGCATATCACCATGGAGACCTACATTTCCTTTCTCCGCAGTTATCCACTCTCCCCATTACAGAAAGGGTTAAAGCTGCAGCTGCATTACCAAATAACTAAAAAACGTTATTTTACGTCAAAATAACATTTTATACTTTACATAATGTTATGTCATACTAAAGAGCCTTAGAAAAACGTTGACATATAACGTTATATAACGTTGTAAAATGGTGTATAACGTTATTTGTTTACTGGGTTATCACAAAGTGTGTCCCATTTACAGTTCTAGTACTGTTGTAGTCTACTATGTGCTTAAATGCGAGTAGTGATATTGCCCCTTTAAACTATAGCACTATTAAACTATGGAACAGCACCATCCGGTACTGAAAGGGTTAAACTAGCTGGTTAAACTAGTCAGAACAAGCTGTACGTCTATATCCCACTCCACAAAAAACGTTTATAAGCATCTGCAAACCTTTTGTAGGAGGTTTACAGGAAAACGTTTGTTTAAAAACGTTATTTAGCATTTCAATTCAGTTTATAATGCAAACGTTGTCATCTAAAACGTTATTTAACCTTTCTAGAAGGTTTAGAGGGGAACATTTGCATTAGAAACGTTTTTACGTAAAACAAACGTTAAAAGCAAACGTTTTGCAATCCTTTAGAGAACGTTTTATCCAGGGCAAAATAACGTCTTTTTGTTGAGTGGAATACCATGACGCCTACAGCCAACCACCATGTCCCTATACTACTGACAGCCCTGTGACTGCTACGCTACACTCAATAGGTCTAAACTGCGTCTTACGATATGCACATAGTTGTATATATATGGTTGTGCGGCATATTCACTGAGAGTATCCCATTCACATCTTTTATATTGTTTTAGTCTACTATATGGTGAAGTGTGCATGGTGATATTGACCCTTCAATTACAATTTGTACAGTTTGAATAGCCTCCAGAAAACCGACAGTTCTATAGACTACTTACACCACCCATAGTACTTATAGGGAGCCAGCGGAATATATTTTAGACCAATGACATATAGTTCCCTTGCATTCACTGCAGATTTCTGAGGGGTCAGCTGGTCATCATAATGCATGAATGCAGGACTGGCCACTGGCGGGTAACTAACCAGGGCTGCATTTAAGCATCTTATTGACCATACAGGATTCATACATTCCTATAGGGATGTCGACCTGATGCATCATGCAGCCTTGGCGACTTACTTGCTGAGCCTGCATTGTATAAGCGACATACAGTCCTTAAAAGGGTTAAATGGCTCCAGTTGAGGGACCCATATTTGAAGAGGAGAGAGCAGCAGGGAAAGTGGTCAGCGGTCTGTGAGTGGGGGGGGGGGGGAGGGGGTGTTAAAGGCCCATATCTGTGTAGGCAACCCTAACAGTACCAGTCAGAGAGGGTGAGGGTTAAAGGGTCTGGTTGAGGGACCGTATTTGTAGAGGAGAGAGTAGCAAGCTAAGGGGAAGTGGTCACCGCTCTGTGAGTGGGGCCTGTGTGCACACTGGGTAACCCTTTAAGGACGGCATGTCGCTAAAAGATGACATTTGTCGTCATGATGCACCAATGCAACCCTGGTGAGGAACTCGCCGGTGCTTCATTGGTGCATCATGCCGACCCTTAGGGAGTGTCTCAACCATATAGGTTGGTCATGATGCATGAATGCAGCACTGCAGAGTTACTCGCTGATGATGTATTGGTGCATCATGCCAACCTGTCAGGAGTGTCTCAACTATGGGTTGGTATGATGCTCGAATGCAGCACTGCAGAGTTACTTGTCAGGGATGCATTCAAGCATCATACCAACAAAGGTCATGATGCACTAATGCATCATAATACCTAATTATGGGCACTTGTGAATATTTCTGGAAGGTTGCATTCATGCGCCACTTTTTCCAGCTCCTTTTAGTTAGGCTTGACCGGGATGGGGTTCCCACTCCCAGTCAAATTTGAGTGGGTGCTCTGTCCATGTCTTGTCAAGTCTGTTCTTAAATATGTTCACATTTTCCCCCAGTACAACTTCGTTTGGTAGGCTGTTCTATGAGTGTACCACTCAAAGCTATTCTTGACTTTCTGGAGGTGACCCGCTAACTTAGAAAGCTTCCTTCGGTTGCCCCTGGTTCTGCCTGCCCAGTAAACAAATAACGTTATACACCATTTTATAACGTTATATAACGTGATATGTCAACGTTTTTCTAAGGCTCTTTAATATGAAATAACGTTATGTAAAATTTAAAACGTTATTTTGACGTAAAATAATGTTTTTTGTTAGCTGGGTGGGTTCTGCCGTCCTTACAGGGTTAACACACCGGCCCCGGTCTGTGAGTGGGGCGGGTGTGGACAGAGGATACCGGAGCCAGTTCCCGTGTTGACGTAGATGATCATTTAGAAGTACCCGGCTCTCCCCGTGTGTACACGGCCGGCCAACCTCTCATCCCACTACGATGTCCAGTCACCACTCTCCAAGCAGAGTCTGATATAAGACTCTGTCCTAACCCTGCCCCAGCTAACAAAAAAAAACGTTATTTTATGTCAAAATAACGTTTCAAACGTTTTGCCAAAGAAAGAAGCCTTAGAAAAACGTTATATAACGTTATAAAATGATGTATAACGTTGTTTTTTTCCCCTGAGCCTCCCATGTCCAGTTAACACTGTCTAAGCAGTCTGCTTCGAGTCTCTGCCCTAACCCCGCCCCCATGTCCAGTGTAAAGCAGTCTCCAAGTAAAGTAAAGCAGTCTCATACAAGACTATTTTAGTAGACATGATACATGCAGGATTTGTTATTATTTAATTGATTTAGATTTAAAATTGATTTGATATTAAAATTGATTTGAATTAAATGTAATCTAATTTAAAAGTACGCAGTTTTTTAACAGTTTAATTCATTATCGATTGAACTTTTTATAGAAATACTTAAACTTTGTGGATAAATATCTTAAATAAGTGTTATAAGTGTCAGCTACTATGTACAGACGCCATGGCTGTGTTGTCTAAACACTGCAGTCTGATACACGACTCTGCCCTAACCCCGACTCAGAGGCGTAGGAAGCAAATCTTCATTGGGGGGGGGCCCACTCCAACCAGCTTTAAGTATCGGTTTTTATGCATGATGCATCATATACACAGCTATATTAGACTGTATGGAAAAGTAGTATTTGAGCCCCTTTTATAGTTCTGATGGGGGGTCCCAGCTCCCTCTGCACACACTTTTCCCTACAATTGTGTGTATTATATTACAGGTCTTGGAACATTTTTTGGGGGGCCCAAACATATTCAGGCCCCCCCCCTCCTCAGTCATTGGGGGTGCTGGGGCCCCCCCGGCCCCCCCTTTTCCTACGCCACTGCGACTTCTTGTCCAGTCCGCCACCACACCCTCACCCCACCCGGCGCTCTCCCAGCTCTCGCCTCATATAAGAGTAATCTGCCCAAGGTTCACACTATAGGAACTCTTCTGTGAAAGAATGGTATAAAAGGGTACTTCCTCTCTTCTCTGAAATTGTTATCTTTTAGCAACATGCCATCCTTAACGAGGGAGAAATAGTCTTGTTGTTTTGTTAAAAATTACTACCAGGTTGCGTACTAATTATCACGGTTTTAGCCCTTTTCACCATATGACACAGGAGATAGTTATACGGACTAATACCACCCACTTATCCTGTCCCATGTCCCTGGTAACCCCCCCCCCCCCACCGGTGTCCAGCCCTGGGAATGAAATTTAGGCAATTAACACGTTTTCAAATGCAATTCAATTCAAATTTAATGCATCATTGCGCTTATTATTTTAGAGATGTGACCTCCTTAAAGGGTTAATGGGTTAATACCACCTAATCACCCTGTGCCATGACCCTGGTAACTCCCCTTCCCCTTGTCCATTGCCTATTTTAGAATCCTCGTTGACATGCCAACAGAATCCACAATTTTTCAAAACTTTTTTCTCTGATGACAAATTTATATTCCATGATGTCTTAGCTTTAAATTGGTATCAAAACGTTTTTTGTGTGCCATTTGGTCATTAAATAAATGCCATTTAACTAAAAGATGTAGATGAACTTTAAAACTTTTTACCTATACTTCATGACTGGAGCTATAGTGGCACACAATTTCACAATGCGATACATGTACCTGTATTTGATTTTCATTGAGGAACCAGATAAATAACTAATTCTATTTTGTTAATGATTTCTTCTAAAGCACTTTTAAACAGTGTGTTATTCGTGGTCATCAAACATGTTTTATCGCCAATGAATTTGTCACATGTTCTGAAAGTGCACTCTGCTACACCCTTCCACATGGTAAGCCAATACATGACATAAAATTGCATCAAGTTACAATTAATCCAGTGGTGAAGGGGTTAAATTGCAGATACCACCCACTCTCCTCATCCCATGACCCTGGTAACCCCCCCCCCCCCGGTGTCCAGCCCCGCACCATCCCGCGTCCGGCCGGGATAATCCTCCCTACCTGGGCGTGACTAATCCCTGATGCTGACGGCTGAGGCGGATTAACCCTTTAAGGGCGGATGTCGCTAATAGATGACATTTGTCGTCGAGTAGCTCTCCGGTTCTGCATTGGTGCATCATGCCGACCCTTCGGGAGTGTGTCCATCTGTACGGTTGGTATAATGCTTAAATGGAGCTCTAGCAAGTTACACGCCAGGGCTGCATTGGTGCATCATGACGACCAAGGGCATGATGCATGAATGCATCATGCCGTCCTTAAAGGGTTAACAGGTACACACTAATCACCGCGTGACACAAGGACACGTGCTTCCAAAGCAGGCATCATAACCACTACACCATAGATTCTGGTGGAGATGTGAATAACTGGTGTGCTATTAAGGACTTTAGCAACCACATAAAAACTTATAAAACGCAGACGTAGCAGTGCTGAAGGCATAGGATACGTCTGGGTTAAATGGGCTAAGTCAGGTTTGCTAAAGGTCCCTAGTATTCCCTACATCTCTTATTGACATAATTATGCTATGAGAGGGCAGCACTAGCTACATAGTACCTGGGACTAGTGGGAGGCCGTTGCTTTATTGGGGCCCTTGATAGGGGGGGTCCCCATGTGCCATGTCCATTTTAAGATATGCCCATGTCGCCATTTCGATTTTAAGAAATTCCCAATGTCCCATGTCACTATCTATTTTTTCCTGCTGTCCCATGTCACTAAGCCTCGAAATGGTCCATGTCGCCATGTTGAATTTAAGGGTCTAGGGTCATTTTAATGGGCTATGCTCTTATTGTCTTGATAAGAATCCCTTCAGGCTTATATGGTCCCTCAGACATCAGCCTCGTTAGCTCATGAAGGAGAGCCTGGGACTCCCAATCTATAGATCCTGGGTTCGGTTCTCAGCCTTGCATTTAGATGGTCATCCAGAGTCGTCTGCAAATGTTTGCATCCAAACCTTTTGCAAACCTTTTGCAAACCTTTTCCAAACATTTATAAAACTCTTTTTTGCAAACCTCCTACAAAAGTTTTCCTAACGGTTTTTCCCAGCTATCATTGTGACCATTTAGTAGTTGGGATAGTATACAAGCATGTAATATAGGGTCGTGATGGATTAATGCAGCCATGGGGAGTCATAATCCCAAGGACTGCATTCATGCATCAAGATGATGAACCATTTCCAAACGTTACAAAAACGTTATAAAACGTTCTCAAACAAACATTTGTTTCCAAACCATTTCCAAACGTTTTAAAACGTTCTAAAACAAACGTTTGTTTCTGTCAACGTTTTAACGTTTTAAAACGTTTTCTAAACGTTTTTTGCAAACGTTTGTAAACCTCCAGCCAACGTTTTCCAACCGTTAGGAAAACGTTTTTTTGTTAGCTGGGTTAGGTCTAGAGGAACGAGAATTGATAACTCAATGTCCATGTTAATTAGGTCTAGAAAGCTGGGAGGAAGAAAGGGGAAGTGACAAGAGTCTGGGCATATATTTTGGCAAATTATTGATAAATCTGTGACTTTATCATTTCTGTCAGGAAATTGTAATTGTGGGCAAATTCTCATACACTCACACACGGAAACATCTACATTCATGGTATTAGGTCTAGAAGGGTGAGAATGAAGTGAATGAGGAGGGGGTGAGGGGGCGTACCTAGCGTTATGTTGTAATCGTATATCTACATTTACAATATAAGGTATACCCACTCAACAAAAACCGTCTAATAACATTTGCAAACGTTTGTACAGGGTTTGTAGGAAAACGTTTGTTTAAAAACGTTTTATAAACGTTCCAACATAGTTCATGATACAAACGTTGTTATCTAGAACGTTATTTAACCTTTCTACAAGGTTTAAATGGGAGCACTTTTTTCCACAACGTTTTTGAACATTTCTCTTTGGTTTGGATGTTATCAAACGTTTCTACATGGTTTTGGACAAATCAACATTTTTATCTACAATATTATTGAACATTTCTTTATGGTTTGGAGAAAAACGCTTGCATTCAACACATTATTAAATGTTTCCACATGGTTTGGAATAAACTTTAGTGGAAAAACGTTATTTTAACGTTAATAAACGTTTCTGTTGATTCAGGTATCTGCTGCCAGGAGGCAGCACTATCTCTCTGATGGTATTTAGCTGGGTCTTAACCTCAATATCTTAATCAAGAGGTGTCATTACAATACTTTTACAATCATATTTTAATTACTGTAGTTGTAACATTCCATATCAAATATGGATTTTACAAATTATGTCCAAAAGAACCATTGTAATACAATTTATAGAGGGTATGGTGATGCAAACACCCATAATGTGGAATTGAGAATTACTTATAGCAACTTGGAACCAAGCCTGTGCTAATTATATATCTCTTGCACTGAGAGATTTTACATCTATTTTAATCAAGGATGATACTGTTATATTTGCATAAGGAACTCTACCAGAATGGAAGAAATAAAATAAAATGAAATAAAATGAAATCAGTATACTTATTTTATGGTTGGGTTGGGTGCAGAAGAGTCATAAAAAAAACGTTATTTTGACCATATTTATTTTTATTCTGACCATAAAAATACGTTATTTAACATGAGGATAAGATTCCAGATCCAAACGTTTTTCTAAAGGGTTTCTATATGTTATTTGGAGTCAACGTTTTTACGTAAAACAAACGTTAAAAACAAACGTTTTGCAATCCTTTAGGAAATGTTTTTTCCAGGGCAAAATAACGTCTTTTTGTTGAGTGGGTAGAAGGGTGGGAGCATGAGGGGGTAGTGAGCGTTGAACATGTACTGTATTCATATCTACATTTACAGCATTAGGTCTAGAGGAGTAGGAATACCAGGAGTGAGTGAGTGAGTGAGGAGGCTGAAGGAGTGGAGGTTAGCGGCATGTAGTCCCGGTGAGTGATGTATCCCTCCGCCGCCCTCGTCCATCACGCCTTATCAGGGCCTGCTAGCTGCCAGACGGGGAACTCTTTATTACTCCGCCACAGCCATAAACAACCAGCAACTACCACCTACCTACCCCCCCCCCCTCTCAACAGCTAACCTCAATGTCTATTCCCCCTCGAGGGGGGGGGGTGGCTTAAGGGGTACACCTACCCAAGAAAATTTCGGATCTCTAGATACCCGGTACCCCCCCCCCCGCTAACAAAAAACGTTATTTTACGTCAAAATAACGTTATGAAATTTCAAATAACGTTATGCCATAATAAGGAACTTTAGAGAAACGTTATATAACGTTATAAAATGTTGTATAACGTTTTTTGTTTACTGGGCCCCCCTCTCATGAGCTAACCTGAATGTCTATCCCCCGGAGGGGGGCTTTGGGGGTAAGCCTACCTAGGAAAATGTGGGATCTGTAGGTTTTAAAATGGTGCATTCTGGTGCATTTTTGGTTCCATGGGGGCGAGTCATCTCCAGACATACCAGGAGGTGTTGGCACAAATTGGAGTGATATGGGTCATTTTCCCCTCTCTGGAACAATTACCTAGAAGTCTCTACATGGCCCACCACCCCCCCCCCCCCCCCCGATCCCATACCTCATATACTCACTATAGCTGGGACTCCACTACCCGATTTTTTGGGTCATTTTCACGAAACCGTACATATAGGTCTTTACAGTCTGATCAAGTCAAAACAAACACATATTTCCTATCTGTTATAGTGCATAGATCGGCAGATTAGAGCCCTTTCAATGGGGGAGCATCAGATAAATGCAAATCAAACCTGTTTGATATGAGATCGGATGCCTAGATTGGCCTGAGATGCAAAATCGGAGCTTAAATTGGGACCTAAATTGTGTTATATAGCCTTGGCAATTCTATTCTCCACATTGTTTATAAACAGAGACATCATTGTTAAACATAGTTCCTATCTACTGTATATCATTGTCATGGTATATAACTGAGCCAGATTCGTGAGAATAACCTCGATCTGAGAACAAAATCAGTAAGTTGAGCCCCACCTTCACTCATCACAGTCACACAGTGAAATTAAGGTCACGTCCCAAATAGGATAAGGGTCCTGAGCTTTTGAGTATTGCAACATTTAACTCATAGGGAAATGTGCATTGCTCTAATGGACAAGGTAAAGGGATTCATTCTTATATGTTGCATTGAATTAAATCCCCCCCTTGGGGCAACTTACTTGAGACACCGAACAAGGTCTGGGTATATGGAAAGAGTTTCCCCCGTGGAAGGGGTCACAAATTTTTTCGGTCCCCCCCTAGGCAGGTTGAAAATGAGCGCGGCCGACCCCTTTGAGCTATAGTAATGTGCGGGCTTTTTCGCTAAAAAGGGGTGTAATTTTCAAGAGGGGTCCAAATTTTTTTGGTCCCCCCCCTTCAAGGGGTCCAAATTTTTTTGGTCCCCCCCAAATCCACCAACCCCCCTGTTGTTAAAAAATGATCACTCCCTAACAAGACCTGGAATGCCTATATCATTAACTACGACAAACCCAGCCTCCCTCTACACCCTCCCCGCCCACCCCAACCTCCTGCACCACCCTACGTCACACAGCCAAATTAAGGTCAGTTCACAAATAGGATAAGGCCCCTGATGAGGGGCGAATTTTATGTTATGTTATGTTATTTATCTAATTATACTAAGCAAGTCTACAAGATTCATTCCTATCTGTTGCAGTTGAAATAGAGACGATTAAATTGAACCCCTACCTTGGGGCAACTCACTTAAGACACCTAACAAGGTCTGCCCCAGTAAACAAAAAACGTTATACAACATTTTACAACGTTATATAACGTTAAATATCGTTGCTCTTAGGCTCCTTACTATGGCATAACGTTATATAAAATTTTATAATGTTATTTTGGCGTAAAATAACGTTTTTTTGTTAGCTGGGATGGGGTATATGGAATGAGTTTTATCATTAACTACAACAATGACCGCTTCCCCCTCAGGCCTCCGCCACCACGTCCATCCTACCATCGCCCCGTCCACCCCCACCCCCTACCCTACGTCACACAGCCAAATTAAGGTCAGTGCCCAAATAGGATAAGGCCCCTGATGAGGGGCGGGCTGGGGGGGGGCCAGGGTCACATGGTACGGGGATTATCCTGCGGGATTAGGCAGCTTAATTAGGGAGGTGGTTTATTGCCCCGTTAAGGTCCGCATCATTCCACCTAGAGCAAATTGTCACTTTCCTGTATCAACTTCTAAGTTTCTAATATATCCCAGCTAACAAACGTTATTTTACGGCGAAATAACGTTATATAACGTTATGCCATAGTGAGGAGCCTTAGGGAATCATATATCGTTATATGACATTATAAAATGTTGTATAACGTTCACTGGGTTGACGTTGGCATTTGATCAAACTTTGTATCAAACTTGCTTAACGTCACATTTTCAGCAGATTTAAGTTCAGTGAATGCCATGCAAATGTCACGCAAAATCAGAATGACATTTTAGTGTCTTCAAGTGGCATTTATTGCAAAAACCTTTACTGCTTAAAGCAAAAAGCTTTACTGCTTAAGGTGTGGCTTTAAGCATCTTGATATTAGCTTAATGCTTTAATGTATCTTAGTCAGCATGGTGCATGAATGTAGCCCTGGCGAGTAACTCGCCAGTGCTGTATTTAAGCATCATGCCGACCTTACGGAGTTGAGACACTCCCGAAGTGTCTGTATAATGCAGAAATAAAGCCCAGGCGAGTAACTCACAGGTGCTGCATTAGTGCATCATGCAACATTAGGATAAATGGACAATGCATTGCAATACAGTGAACAAAAAACGTTATACAATATTGTATAACGTTAAATAAGATTCCTTACTATGGCATAAGTTATATAAAGCTTTGAGACGTTATTTTGACATAAAATAACATTTTTCATGACCTACGGGGTTAAGAATTTCGAAAAAAGGCATATGTGTTTACACTGTTTAGACTGAGAGGTCTTGCTATTATTCTGAATATGTGAGTGCGGGGACCGGGCCCCAGACCTGGTGGGTAGCCCCCACCAGACAGCTGCCTGCCCGTTGTGTGTGATAGATGTCCGGGTGTAATAGCCGCGGTCAGACCAACTACTTGATATTCACAAACCTGCGTCCCTAGACACCCACGTCACGTCACGTGGCACCTCCTGCCACCAGCCCTGACACTCTCCAAGCAGAGTCTCCATTTGTACAGGCACTACCCTGCTAAAAAAGATGTGTTAGTTTACATCAAAATAACATTATGCAACGATGTTTTTGGCCATAATAAGGAACTAAAAAGAGATGTTCTGAAATATTGTATAACGTTTTTTGTTCATTGGACACTTCCTTTCTGCCCGAATGTGTCTGATCATCATAAAACTGCTTCAAATGTCTAAAGGAATGTATAAGAATATGTCGTTTAAAATAAGAGAAGGGTTAGCCATATTTTTGTGGCAGAAATTAGAGATGATTACAGGAGCTATATCTGTGTAAGGATATCCAAGTAAACAAAACAAAATAGATAACATTTTATCACGTTCCCAGGGAGGTGTCTTAGATTATTTTCACCGGGATGTGTGGTCATGGGACTTAAATCTGACCCATATAGGTGTGTTGCCATTGCTAGAAATATTACCCCATTCCTGCCTAAATTCTGCAAAGAGCGTACCCATATTGGTGCAAGACCTGTATGCCCACTCAACAAAAAGACGTTATTTTGACCCGCAATAAACGTTTCCTAAAGGGTTGAATAACGTTTGTTTCTAACGTTTGTTTTATGTAAAAACGTTGACTCCAAATAACGTATATAAACCCTTATGACAAACGTTTGGATGTGAACCTTATTCTCATGTCAAATAACGTCTTTTAATGGTCAAAAAGTAGTTTATATTGGTAAAAATAACGTTTATTCACAGCCCTCCTGCACCTAACCTAGCTACAAAATAGGCATATTGGTATCATGTATGATATTTTTTCTAGAATTATTCTGATTTACAATTCATTTTATTTCTCTTCAATTCTGGTATAGTGTTCCTCCTGAAGGTATAGCAGATTGACCCCTAGCCATCCACCGGAGACTGGTTGATTAAGAGGGATTGAGAACCATGCAATGCAAATATCATGAGCACAGGGTTGAATCTTGTTGGCTATAAGTAATCCCCATTACCACATTATAGGTGTTTGTATCACAATGCCCTTCATTATTCACATTAAAAGCATTCCTCTGGACATTATTTGTAAACTCCTGATTCAATATGGATCATTTCAAATGCAATGATTAAAATATGTTTGTAAAAGTATTGCTGTGACATCTTTTAACTAACAGAATGAGGTGGAGACCCAGCAAAATCCCATAGGAGAGTTAGTGCTTCCTCCTGGTAGCAGATACTGGAATCAACAGAAACGTTCATTAACGTCAAAATAACGTTTCTATACCAACGTTTTTGTCCAAACTATTGAGAAATACTCAGTGACGTTTTATATGCCAACGTTTTTTTCCAAACCCTATAGAAACATCTAAATAACGTTGTTGAAACAGACCTTCCCCATTGAACTCTCTAGGAACGTTAAATAACATTCTAAATACCAACGTTTGTATCATGAACTATATAGAAACGTTTAAATGACGTTTTTAGATGAACGTTCTCCTGCAAACCATGTACAAACGTTTGCGAATGTTTATGAACGTATTTTGTTGAGTGGGTGCATGGGTCCTGACACAACATCCCAATGGGTCTGTAAAGGCCTAGGTATACACTTTGATATTTCTAATTTTGAAAATCATATCATATATTGTAGTTCATAGAGAAAAAGGAAGAGGTAAGCAGTTAAGCTTGTGAGTCAGTCCTAAATGTCACACCCATAAAGGAATAATGGAGGTTACCCCTGAAAAACATACCCATAAAGGTGTACACCATTCCACTCCCTCAATGTTGAAAAATGACCCATATCACTCCAAATCATGACCACTCCTCCCGGTATGGTTGGAGCTGAGACACCTCCCCGGGATCACGTTATATAACATTTCTCAAAAGCTCCTTTCAATAGCATAACGTTATATAAAGTTTTAAAACGTTATTTTGACGTAAAATAACGTTATCTAATTAGCTGGGAAGTATCGGAATCGTTTAAAAAAGCAACAGACACACATTTATATTGACATTATGAACACAAATTTATACATGTACGTTATGTAACTAAAAATAAGAATTCAGCCAAGATTAGCTCCTAAATTATCTGTAAGGTATTATGCCGCCCTTAAAGGCTCCAGTCGGCAGCTGAGGGCGTCTGTTCTAGTCTAGAAGGTATCGGAGATCAATACACAGTAACTCCTATATAGCCACCATACCGCCAGCTGGGGTATGGCACGGGGGAGGGGGGGGGGGGGGGGTGCTGTGGTGGTGGGGGAGGGGGGGAGGGAGGTGGTATGAGTAGGGGTGTGGGGTGTAGATTTAGTGATTGATTATTCTTATTCTTATTATCCTGTTCTTGCGGTGGACGAGCTGGGTACCCAGCTAACAAAGAAGTGTTATTTTACATCAAAATAATGTTTTAAAACGTAATACTTAATACAACGTTATGTCATAGTAAGGAGCCTAAGAGAAACGTTATATAACGTTATAAAATGTTGTCTAACGTTTTTCTGTTTACAGGGTTTAGTGATTGATTGATCAATTTTATTCTGATTATCGTGTTCTTGGGATGAATGAGTGGGGTGTGAGTTTGGGGTTGTATAGTAGCGTAGATTCTCACGTATTAGTCGCACCCTGAAGAAATTATATAAGCCATTCAGAGGTTATGATTATGGCGACTTTGGTACTGTAGTATATATGGTAAAACTTGCATATAAACCACATCCCCATTCTGCGTCTATCCTATAAACTGCACTGGTGATCTCACTTGCGAACCAGACGCAAGGTTTCAGGGTGACTCCTACCGAACCACCATATCGGCAGCAGGGGTGGTGAGTCGGGGGTAGGGGTAAGGGGGCATAGATTTAGTGATTGATCGATTATTCTTATTCTGATTATCCTGACGAGATTAGCATTATAGAGTGCGTTTCGTGCTAGCACCACTCGTCCAAATTAGACCATTATTATTTAAATCTGAGGTATTTCTCGTCATCTTTATGTAATATTCAAATGAATGAGATAAGTGGTGGTAATTGGGTTGTATTATTGTAGATGCTGACCATTTTTGGGGGTCTGGATGGGGGGTCGCAATTTCCCCTGTCGATTTTAAGAAAAGGCCATGTCCCATGTCACTAACTCCTAAATTCCCCATGTCGCATATCACTACCCAGCTTAAAATGTTATTTTACGTCAAAATAACGTTTTAAACTTTACATAACATTATGTCATACTAAAGCCTTAGAAAAACGTTGACATATAACGTTATATAATGTTATAAAATGGTGTATAACTTTATTTGTTTACTGGGTAAGCTCAAAAACGCCCATGTCGCCATGTCAAATTTAGTGGTCCACACCCATACTATTTCCAGATGTGGTAACTGAAACGTCAAATTTAGGAATCTATGCTCACTAAGAACACATATATTGTATTTTCTATCTGGCAATATGAGTAGCAAACCACCATAATTATGCTAAAATGTTTCCGCGTTTAAAAGTATATAGAGGTAAAAGTTAAAGGGGCCTGAGGTCCTCCAGAAGTGGGCTCCGTGGTAGCTTTTGTTTGAGAAATGGTCCTGAAACAATGGTTTCTTTATAGCACACCCAGCTAACAAAAAAACGTTATTTTACATCAAAATAATGTTATAAAATTTCATATAACGTTATGCTGTAGTAAGGAGCCTTATAGAAACGTTATTTAACGTTATATAACGTTATAAAATGTTGTATAACGTTTTTTGTTTACTGGGCATAAATAGATCGATGGATCCTGGGTTCAAGCCATAGCAGATTTTTGATTATAGATATGAAATATTGCAATAACATTGCAGGGCAATCATTCTCTAGGGCTGCTAACTCATACCAAACCCCTTAACCATTTGACCACCGCATACTCATTTAATGTGGTAGGTCCTTAGGCCACTCAAAAAAAAAATTGTTTCTCATCACCAAGCAATGAAAAATATGACGAGGGCGTTTTTTATTTTTTTTTTTGTTTTTTTTACTTAGGGCAATTTACATAATGAAATTTGGACATTTCGCGATCAATTTTCACATTTTAGTAATTTAGAGTTTATTGATCAGCAAAAGTTGTAACAATGCAAGTTACACCTAGCTGATTGCATTGCTGACAGCATAAGCTTTAATTTGATACCAAATTTGCCAATATTTTGGCAATTTTAGCATATTTCTCATAAAAAAATGTAAAAAAAAAAAAGTTTCCCCAAATCATAATTTTTATGATGCGCGCGGTGATGAGAAACAACTTTTTTTTTGTGTGGCCTTAGTAGTAATGAGTGCAGCCCTGGCGAGTAACTCGCCATGGCCGCATTAATGCATCATGTCGACCCTTTCGTAATGGTATCAAACCCGTAGGGTCAGCATGATGCTTTAATGCAGCACTGCCCAATAAACGAAAAACGTTGTACATCATTTATAGAACGTTTCTTTATGGCTCCTTATTGAGGCAAAACGTAATATAACGTTAACAACACTTTCTCAATGTATTTTTCTTAGCTGGGATATATCGTGAGTAAATTGCCAGGCCTGCATCCATGCATCATGACGACAAAGAGTATATTATCAAACCTCTACGCAGCCCGTAAAGAGTTAAATAGATTTATGACCAGCACCCACTGCCGGATGCCCAGTCCCCAAGGTCATGTTAAAACGCCCACAACTACATCCGGTTAGCAACATGCAATACAAGGTCATTACCATGTAGCAGGTCAAGGTCACAGTCAGAGGTCAAGGTCAGGGGTCATGCCCTTGGGGTGGATGTGTCTCAGGGGTTACTGTAAATGTAGATGTTTCGCTGGCATAAATCTTTGCATAAAGTTTACATAAAGTTATGCCATACTAAAGGGCCTTAGAAAAACGTTGACATATAATGTTATATAACGTTATAAAATGGTGAATAACGTTATTTGTTTACTGGGTTAACATTTTAGGACGGCATCCCAGCTAACAAAAAAACATTATACAACATTTTATTACGTTATATAACGTTTCTCTAAGGCCCCTTACAATGGCATAACGTTTTATAGAGTTTTAAAAACGTTATTTTGACGTAAAATAACGTTTTTTGTTAGCTGGGATAGCACTGTAATGCATCATGCACTGTTAGAAGTAAGTACTGTAGCTGTACAGTATAAAAGGAGGTATGTTTCCAGTATTACATACTGTACAGCTACACTCATCTACTGTAGAACACCAAACACAGAATATCATGGGTTCGTATCCCACCATGGCACAATAGGCAGTACTGCTATTTATCTATAGGAAAACCAAATTATGCACATGTACATATTCAAATATTCATAAGCTAACATTTTTATGTCAATAAAGGTGGAAATGCATGTCAACTGGGTTAATGAAAAATGAAAAGAAAAACGTAATTCTCATTGTGCCAAGGTTAGACTCGAACCCATGATCTCCCGTGTGTGGTGTTCTCCAGTAGGTGAGGGTAGCTGTACAGTATGTGATACTGGAAACCAAAATTACCTCCTTTTATACCGTGCAGCTACAGTATATCTCGCTGTGCAGCTACATTAACTTCTGACAGTGTGTGGTTACCATCAGTGTGGGTACCAGCGTAGTCAGTGCGGCTGGTTACCCGCCTTTCAGGAAGGGGGGCATGGGGAAGAAGGACCCAGGGAAGACCAATTCAAGGGAGGAGGATGACAAAGTTAGGGCCACAGACTGGTAAAGTGGACAAGGCTACAAGCCCTACCCAGTAAACAAATAACGTTATACACCATTTTATAACGTTATATAACGTTATATGTCAACGTTTTTCTAAGGCTCTTCATCATGGCATAACGTTATGTAAAGTTTCAAAAGTTATTTTGACGTAAAATAACGTTTTTTTTGTTTGCTGGGACAAGCCCTAGCTGTTTTAACCCTTGCTATAAGTGACAAGGGAATGCTGGAGGCTAGCATCAAGGGAAAACCATGCAACTAACAAAATTACGATACATTACGTCAAACTAACAATTTTTAAGTTATAACATTTTGCCACAATAAGGATCCATAGAGAATGTTATATAACGTTGTATAGTGATTTTGTTTACTGGGAAGGCCTATTTCTTGAGATTTCTTACATTCGAGAAGTGACACAGCTAACCCCATCTAAGGCTCTAAAAGTTCCCATGTGAGGAATAAAGATAGACCGATAAGAATGGGTATATAAGAAGGCAGAGAAGACATCCAGAGCATCCCAGGAGCATCAGTGACGGTACAGGCATAGGCTGGTTACACCGGGGACCAGCCATGGGCTTTCCTCATTTGTGCCTCATTTCGCTGCTGGCTTTTCATTAGAGCTGGTCCCCACACCTTATTTACACCTCCTCCCGCCCCTGATCCGGGTGGATGTCTGAATTAACACCCTATACCGATGTTGCAGGTTCCTTAGTAGAGGGCACCATTGCTTGATCTGGTAACCAGCGAGATAAGCACTGGTACAGCAATCACAATGGGTACAGGCTGTTACATAATGCCCCCTAAGAATTCCGCAGTGAAGGCCAGGGAATTTTCTCATTGGTTGATAATGCAACCGGCTAGATGCCTATAGTGGGGCGGTGGTTATTTGCCAACAGCCATCTCTCCTATTACAACCTCTATATATAGAGGCTACACACCGTGTTCTATCAGTCAAAGTGGAGGGTGTGTAGGTGGGAGTATTGGGGCCGGGTGTATTCATTTCATATCATGGAGAATCACTAACTTGGGAACAATCCAAAATGACCCTCACCATGGGCCTTTACCTTTGTTTCATTTTTTTTCTATTCAAAACATGTTAGATTGCATTTAAATAGCCAGAGACATTTAAACAAATGATGACGTAACAGGTCATGTGATACAGTATTCAATGGGGGTCATAGAATAGGGAAGGCTGTATTGGGGACATGAAATACAGGATTTCTAGAGGACATTGGGTGTGAGTTTGTCCACACTGAGTGTGTGTGAGGGTATCAGATTGGTGACCATTGGTGGCTGTGTCTCACGACCTTGGGCCAATGTTTTTGTCTCTGACCGGGTGCCAGCTCTGATCGGGTGCCAGCTCTGACCGGGTGCCAGCTCTGACCGGCCTGAATAAAATCGGGCTATTTAGGGCATATGGAGATAGAATTTGGCTGAAAAGGTTAATGGATGTTATAACTCTCTAAACTAGTCATTGGTTGTCCATTTTTATTATCATCTGCCCTAAATAACCCGTTTTTATTCAGGCCGGTCAGAGCTGGCACCCGGTCAGACCTGGCACCCGGTCAGAGCTGGCACCCGGTCAGAGACAAAAACATTGGCCCAAGGTCGTGAGACACAGCCTGGTGCTAAAAACCAGCCAGTCACAGCGGAGGGTGTGTAGGTGGATCAATGTATTCATGGTATCAGGCATGCAGCTGAGCCATTAATTAGTGACAGTGAAGGTCACCAAGATATTTCCAATATAGATTTAAGATTCTAGTATAGTTATACGTCCCTGTAGGGTAATTCCAAACCTGAATCCCCTTTTAACTCTTGAAGGACGGCCTTAATGCATCATGTCCTTGGTTGTCATGCATGTAGTTCTGCCCTTCCCAGCTAACAAAAAAAACCGTTATTTTACGTCAAAATAACGTTTTAAACTTTACATAACGTTATGTCATACTAAAGAGTCTTAGAAAAACGTTGACATATAACGTTTTATAACGTTATAAAATGGTGTATAACGTTATTTGTTTACTGGGTTACTTGTTATGCATGAAGCATGCCGACCCTACAGGGTTCAGGCACCCCCAAAGAAAGGCCTCTGTTTACCAGCATGCCGTCATTAAAGCTTCAATCCCACACTCAACACATAGTAGACTAGAACAAAGCTAGAAATATGACTGAAATGTCATATTTCCCTTTGCTACTCACATAGACTGAATGTCACATGTCACTACACTCCTTACGCTGACTACATGGCACATTTCCCTACTCACACTGAATAAAAGCCTAGTCAGTGTAGACAGTGTCAGTAGTGCGGGGAAATGTGGCATTTGTATACAGACAGTCTGAGTATCGCAAAAATCAAAGCAGACAAACAAATAGTTAAACTTGACAACCACACAATGCACTGCCATCCGTTATTTACAACTCAATTACCACAGAAGGTCGTGGTGTGTTACTTGTTATTCCCAGTTAACCCATAAGGACAGCATAGTGCATTCATGCATCATGCCTCATAATGCATGAATGCAGCCCTGGTGAGTAACCCACAAGGGCTGCATTCATGCGTCATGATGCATGAATGCAGCCCTGGTGAGTAACTCGGCAGGGCTGCATTCATGCAACATGACGACCTAAAGGGGTTGAGACACTCCTGAAGGGTTACTCGCCAGGGCTGCATAGATGCATCATGACGACAAATGTAATCTTTTAGCGGCATGCCATCCATAAAGGGTTAAACAACCAAGCACAGACCTTTATTTATTTGTGAGACATGATATTAATGTTTGAAACCCGGTTGTAGCTAGTATTTGGACATAACAGCACAGCCATATTAAATTCTTATTTTAAGCAGTAAAATCTGAATATATGAACAAATGGCAAGTTTTAAGAAGTAAATACAACAATTATCAATAGTTAAGGAAAAACTAGTTTTTAGATAACTTTTTACGTTATGTACTCATTATTTTGTCTGTTCATCAAGAATAATACGAATTTTGATAATTAGAAAGTTAATTCGGACGGTGTTCTAACTGTAATATTAAGAAAGGCCTCTGTTTGAAGTTGCGATACGTCTTGGGTGAAGCTAGCCCTTGGCCTTTGAAACCACACTTTGAGTGACTTTGACTCATGTGCGAAGCTCGGCTTCCTCGAGTCGTTATTTCTGTTGCCACACTCGTATTGCTGTACGCGCCTCTCATGGTTTAAGTATCAAAGTCCTGCCGGGTACAGGTCTACATCCGGGCCGGGGCCGGGGACGCTGGGGGGACGTTAACTCTCTAAACACGGCGTGTCTCTAAAAGATGGCATTTGTCGGAATGATGCACCAATGTAGCCACTTGGGGGTAACCTGTCTACATTGGTGCATCATGCCGACCCTACGGTGGTGGCTCAACCCTGTATGGTCGCCATGATGCTTAAATGCAGTCCCGGCGAGCTACTCACAATGGCTGCATTAATGCATCATGACTACCAAGGCCATGATGCATGAAGGCATCATGCCGTCCTTAACGGGTTAATGGGGCGGGAAGCGGATAGTGGTAGTAGAAATAACGAGGCTACTCACCGCCACAACCGCAGAGCCCTCTAGTGGCGGCAAACTGACGTCATGCACTCAGCACTCATGGGCGGCATGATGCATTCATGCAGCACTGGCGAGTAACTCACCATGGCTGCATTCATGCATCATGCACCCTGTGGACTTGATACACTCCCATACCGTTTGCATGAGACATCTATGCAGTGCTGGTGCTGCGTTCAGGGAATTTTGCGAACATGAAACGCTTCCCTTAAATGGTTTACATAGACAAGAGGGGTGGCAGCACTCTCCATTCATGGAGAGTGCTATCTAACATTATCTCTGCTCTGTCTACATTTCTGTCTCATGTGTTTCTCTCTCTGCGCTCTTCTCCCTATCCATATGTCTGTCTCCGTGTATGGCTCTCTGAATCTTGAATGTTGATATTGATTAGCGTTACTCAAGTAATAACTGCTTATGATAGTCTGGAGCTCTTTTGAGAATATGTGAAAGTCAAAGCATTTTTGAGTAGAATAGTATACTGAGTTGGAATAGGGTAATTTGGGCGTGCCAAATTCAAATCTGCCAAATGTCAAGACGTCAGTCCTTGATATATGCCCTAAATCCAAGATGGCCGCCACCTGGGCAAAATTCTTGGTTGAAATGCCAGAATTTAATCTGGCAAAATGCCCTTTTGGCGGCCATCTTGGATTAGGGACGTATGGCAAAGACTGACGTCTTGACATATGGCAGGTTTGAATTTGGCACGCCCAAATAACCCTATTCCAACTCAGAATGCAATTCTACTACAAAACGCTTAGCACCTTTTTAATGTTCTGTCAAACATGGAGATTGGTGCAGAGATGCATGCGCCATACTAGAGCACTGCAGCAGTGAGAGCAGGGGCAGCCGGGGTTGAAGGGCACCGCTATTACGGGGTTAAACCTATCACTGGTGGTATACTGTTTTAATGTACCATGCCCCTAGGTCGTTATGATACATGTGGGATTAATGCATCATGCCGACCTAACAAGGTTAACTCACTACAAAAGGTTCGGCTTGATGCTTAAATGCAGCACTGGTGAGTCAAGCGCAAGGGCTGCATTCATGCATCATGACGACCACGGGCATGATGCATTTAAATACATCGCGGCCCTTAAAGGATCAGGGCCTTGGGTTGCCCCAAACAGAGCCACTTGCGGCCTAACTAGTTATTAGACTCTCCACTAGGGGGCCCTAATGCTGGCAGTCATCCTATGCCCCCCGCCGGGTAATTACGCCATCATAGGACACCATCCATATAAGGGCATGCCCCCACCCAACACATCCAAATAAGGGCATGCTCCGACCCCACACATCCAAACAAGGGCATGCCCCCAACCCACACATCCAAATAAGGCCTGCCCCCACCCCACACATCCAAATAATGGCATGCCCCCATCCCACATTTCCAAATAAGGGCCTGCCCCCGACCCCGCACATCCAAATAAGGGCCTGCCCCCGACCCCGCACATCCAAATAAGGGCCTGCCCCCGACCCCGCACATCCAAATAAGGGCCTGCCCCCGACCCCGCACATCCAAATAAGGGCCTGCCCCCGACCCCGCACATCCAAATAAGGGCCTGCACATCCAAATAGATGTTTTTACCTTTAAAGACAGCCTGTTTCCAACCCTACAATTAGGTGTAAGATGCGTCTATGGCAAGATATTTAATAACTGTACAAAACCAGTAAAACTCTGGTCTAAAGTTAGAAGGGAATAGAAAAGACACGTTTCTGGGAGGTTCTGATAAGCTCCCCACCAGGGGTTTGTGGTTACAATGGGGAGCAGTCTCGTCCTTTCACTGTTTAAAGTTACAATATCAGCTAAAACATCCCAAAACTAAGTTAAAGAAGAACATTGCAATGGGGCTTGCAATGGCTTTCATTAACCATTTCCTCGTTTTTGACTTACTTTGAAAACAGTCTATTTCAGAAAGGACGGCCCATTCCACACACTTTGTGGGGGAAGTGTAAGTGGTGAGAATAACACTTTGAAGGGCTACTTCTGGTTCTCGGAGCTTATTCAGTGCGGGGGGTGTTGTAAGTAGTGTAGGGAAATGTGACATTTAGTCAGTGTCATGTTTTCTACATGAGCTATAGAGCACTGTAGCCATCCCAGTAAACAAATAACGTTATACACCATTTTATGACGTTATATGACGTTATATGTCAACGTTTTTCTAAGGCTCTTTATTATGGCATAACATTATGTTAAGTTTAAAACTTTATTTTGACGTAAAATAACTTTTTTTTGTTAGCTGGGATGGTCTGCAGAGTGGTTATATTTCGGGTTTCTCCGTGTGGACGGCCACGTTAGTTCTGAAGTTGGAATCCCTCGTGACAAGACACCATAGCTTGCTAAACAGGCTAGATTTGGAGTATACATGGGTACCTGATTTTATGACCGTGTCGCCATGTCAATTTTAAGAAAAATGGCTTGTCGGCATGTTGATTCAAAACTAGGGGGGCTTCCATAAAGTTTGTGCTCACAAAAGTATTAGCGTACATAAACCCTTTACTTTAATGTGTACAAGAACTTCAGGGAATGGGGGGGGGGGGTCAATTTCTGGAGAAAAAAAAAAGATGTGTGTATACATACGTTTTGGAAGCCCCCTAGTACATGCTGCTTTATCTTTTTCATGATTTCTCTCAATTTTTAAAAGGGCCGTGTCGCCCCTGTCGACTTTTAAAAGGGCCAACATAATTATGTCCCCATGTCGCCCTTGTTGTTTTTTAACCCATACTGTAAACGTATATATTTTCGCGCATGTATATTTTCGCGATTTGCTAATAAAGTACAATTTCGCGTGTACTTGAATTCCCAGATTTTGGCATACGTTAGTTATATGAGTATACTGGATAAATATTCGCTCTGTACATATTTTCGCGGATTTGAAAATCCGCGAAAATCGCGAAAATATGTACAGCGCGAAATAACATACGTTTACAGTAGTCAGTAAGTTGAAGGAGCAGAGCCAATAGAGACCAATCAGTGCCAGCGTGTACATGTATCATTCGCAGAAACAGGTTCACTCCCGTTAGTGCGCTATAATGGACCCCACTTGTCAATTCCCGCCACTGTCACTCACTGACCAGCGTCCCCCCTGCCCCTCTCCCCCAAGCGTCCCCCCCCCCCCCCAGCGTCTGCTCAGAGTCCACCCAGCGTCTCACCACGGGGTCTCTCGGCTCCCCTGGCGGCCAGTCTTGGCGGAAAAATCCATTCTGGGTCGTCTGCCGCGTGAGTGACGTCACAGAATCCATGTCGGGTGTCTGCGACTGACGTGACCAGTATTGATGAGTCCAGCCCTGGGGGGGGGGGGGGGGGGGCAGCCCTTGGGAGGGGGGGGGAGGGGGAGGGGGGAGGCCACTCCCTTAGCATTGTTTACTATGCGTGAAGTTCCTAAGTTTTCATAAGCCCCTTATAGGTCCCTTGAAAAGGGGTACTTTTTAGGCAATTTGGGATTAAAGGGGTACATTTTTGGGTCAAATGACTGGAGAAGCTCTAATATGATCCAGTTTTTCTCAAACATATTTCTCTGGTTTATGCAGAGTGTGAAATAGTAGAGTAATGTTTATATTGTGCTATTCTGTTCATTTGGGTCCCGTGATAAGGTTCTAAATTTGAGGTGATGATGTTTACACATAGTAACGTTAGAAAATATAGGGAGTGCCCTCCCCCCGTCCCCCGCTGGTAGGTCCAGTCTGAGGGGGTAGGAGGGGGGGGGTATGGGGGGAGGTATGGGGGAGGGAGGTGGTTCAAACAATAGCGGGGGCATACATGTTGGTGATTGCTGCTGTTGTAGAGGTAGCCTTCTGGCCGGACCTCCCCCCCCTCCCCAGTCGCCTATTGCTACGTTAGACTTCTAGGTTAATCTATAATATGTTTACCTGGACTTATCACTGTCTATCTTCCTCTGCCTTCCTATAGAGATGTCTATAACGTTATAGAATGTTGTATAACGATTTTGTTTCCTGGGGATAGGGTAGATTCACCCAAAGACGGACACACACCCTGAGTCGGACACATTTAGGCCTATTTTACCATAACACTGCATATATAGTTATTGTATGTGTATGCTAGGGAAGTAAAATTCAAGTGTTCTGCTTAAAGATAAAAGTAGAACCAAGCATCCACACTAATTTTATACATATACCAGCCCACTCAACAAAAAGACGTTATTTAACCCTGGAAAAAACGTTCACTGAAGGATTGAAAAACGTTCGTTTTTAACGTTTGTTTTACGTAAAAACGTTGACTCCAAATAACGTAAATAAACGTTTTATAAAAACGTTTGGATGTGCAACCTTATCCCCATGTTAAATAACGTTTTTCGATGATCAAAATAGCATTTTTTAAGGGTCAAAATAACGTTTTTTTCTGTTGACTAGAGGGCACCGAACTAAGCTGAAAAATGAGCATACTAGCATCATATATTTTTGGTTTGATTCATTTTGTATTTTTTTTCATTTTGTTTAGCCATAGAGACTGTGTTCTGGGGCTGTAATAGTAGATCATACATACAACCAACAGTAAGATTCAAAGCCATTCACTACCTTTGAGCAGTGAGGAGCCTTTGATACCTTTAGGTATTACAAATCCTCATATGAACTGATGTGACTATATATCTTTCAAATACCCACGAAATGGGTGTATACATATATATTCCAATCCTAGGCTACATAAATACTATTCATCTTGCTGCTAGTCTGTGGAAAATGATTTGATTTGAAATTTTGCAACTACTTCTGATTAGAATAGTTTAGGATAATTGTCATTATGGCACCATTTGTATGAGGTAATGTGCTGAAGGACCAGCAAAATACCATTCAATGGATAGTGCTGCCTCCTCGTAGAAGATACTGGCATCAAGAGAAACGTTAATTAACATCAAAATAACGTTTATATGCAAACGTTTTTTATCCAAACCATGTGGAAATGTTCAATAATGTATTGGATAAAAACGTTTTCATCTAAACCATTTAGAAATGTTCAATAACATTTTAAATACCAACGTTTTTATCTAAACCCTGTAGAAACATCATATAACGTCATGGAAACAAACACTCTCCTCTAAACCTTATAGAAAGGTTAAATAACATTCTAGATGACAACGTTTGTAATATGAACTATATAGAAACGTTTAAACAACGTTTTTAAAGAAACGTTCTCCTGCAAACCCTGTAGAAACGTTTGCAAATGTTAAATAACGTTTTTAGTTGAGTGGGAGTGCCTTCGGCAGCTGGTGATTATGTTATATAAACCCCCCCCCCCCCCCCCCACCCCTCATTAATTCCCCACCCCCAAACTGCGCGGCAAAACCACCCAAAGGTGTGGCGCCATCTGACGATCTGCTGCGGTATCTGTGACGTAATATGGCCGTGACCTTTGACCTTTGACCTAGATATGGCAGTCTTTGACCTGGCAACCGAGGCACTGTTTGTAACAACGTCACTCTCCAAGCAGATCTCTCGGAGATGCCCGATACAGATGTTTAGGCGGGGCTATCTCCACTGATTTAGGTTCTTTTATTTCAATATCTTTACAGGGAAATACAATTTGTATGTATTGTTTGATTCTGTAGTATTTAAGTAACATTGTAATACAGATTTGTTATTCTAGTGCCCCGTTTTTGTAGAAAACAATGGCGGATTCTTGTCACGTTTGCCACCTCTTGTTACCAGGGGATCTGTGCGAGAATATTTTTGTTTTAAAGGTAGAATTGCTATCAATATCACGAAAATTAGATGAGGACGAGAAGGTTAAGTACATAGCAAACCCTCAAAATATTATTTCTAGTCAATTTGGGGGGAGAATCGAGTTAGCTTTGAAAAAAGTACATAACTTGATCTAGCCTCTTTTGGTTCATCTGGTCCTGTCAAGCACCTCAAGTCTGATTCAATGGAGTGGGTACCAGCGGCCAACTTATGCCGTTTTATATATAGGGGAATAATGATACCTTGAACTGAGGAGCTGGTGGGAAATCTCTAGATTGCTATGGTACCACATGTCAGACACCATTGCTATTATGTTATATTATTAGTAGTATGGGTCCATAGGCTGCCTATACAAGACCTAGGCAACAAGGTAGATATATTCAGGATTATATTATAGAAAATACATACCCTGGTAACAAGTCACGAGAAAATCCCGGGAATATTTGGGGATTCTGTGAGCAAAATTTCCTGTGATATCACGGGATTAAAAGGCGGGATTTTACATGTGTAATCCTGTTAAATCACGGGATTTGCCCCAGTGAAGCTGTAGGACATGGGTTCGAATCCCCAAAGTTATCCTTAATAATCCATGATATATTATTACCCACTCCTCTATAGCTCCCTCTCCCCCTCCCAAATGCAAATGGAATAATCAATGATGTGCACAAATTAGACACAAATAGGCTACATGTGTCTAAAGTGTACTGTATAAAATATTATTCTTTGCCAACAACAATAGATATTATGGCACAGTCACCACTAGTCACAGTTTATGCACCTCTCCAAATACAAGCCGGGATAGGTGAGAGCCTAGAGCATTGCACTATGGATCTGAGGTTGGTAGGTTCCCTTCACACTCAGGACATGCATTTTTATGTCTGTATTCAATTACACAAGACCATCCAGGCCTTTTACTAATGAAATCGAACCCATGATTTACTAGAACACTGATACATGTATATATATATATATATATATATATATATATATATATATATATATATATATATATATATATATATATATATATATATATATATATATATATACACATACATACATATAAAGTAACACCTAGGTCACTGGCCATTTAAATTTTAAAAAACAATGGGATGTGTAAATTGATATTGAGTAAGTCGTATTTGTACATGTGCATGAGTGGGAAGGGAACCGGCCACCCTCAGATCCATAGTGCAGTGCTCTAGGCTCTCACCTATCTGGGCTCGTGGTGACTGTGCCATAGCACTTTTTCGTTGTATCATATGCAAAATGGAGTGTTTGTATCCTAATCCTTGTTTAATGAGCTACGTCAGGTTTGCTAAAGGTCCCTAGTAGGAACCTTTAGCAACCATGTAAAAGCTCAATAAACACAGACGTAGCCTATCCCTTTAGCACTACTACGTCTGCATTTAATGAGCTACATCTGGTTTGCTAAAGGTCCCTAGTATCATATACTCTAAGTCCCTATTGGCACAGTAACCATTGGTCATAGTTTCTGTGCCTCTCCAAACACCTGCCCAACTAGGGGGGCAGCTAGAGCAAGGCACTATGGATCTGAATGTGGCTGGTTCCCTTCCCAGTAAGGACCAGCACATGAGTCTCTAGAAATTAATCCACATATGCATCTATTTTGTTTATTAAAGTGGCCCATGACTTTTTTAGTGTTTTCTGGCTATACTAGGGACTTTTAGCAAACCATGTAAAAGCTAAATAAACGCAGATGTAGCAGTGCTGAAGGCATAGAATACGTCTGGGTTAAATGAGCTACGTCAGGTTTGCTAAAGGTCCCTATCATGAGGATTCTGTAAAATGAGCTAGGGTGAGTTTGCTAAAGGTCCCTCATGTCTATCCTACTCTCCTCTTTGTCAATAAAAACTCTAGGTATAAGGGACCTTTTATGAGCTTTTACGTGGTTGCTAAAGGTCCCTATTAGGGACCTTTAGCAAACCCGACGTAGCCAATTAAACGTAGACGTATCCTATACTTTCAGCACTGCTACGTCTGCGTTTATTGAGCTTTTACGTGGTTGCTAAAGGTCCCTATTACCTTCAGCAAACCAGATGTAGCTCACTGAACATAAACATGTTGCTAAAGGTCCCTATTGGCACAGTCACCACTGGTCATAGTTTCTGTACCTCTTCCAACACATGGCCCAATAGGTCAGCAGCTAGAGCACAGCACTATAGATCTGAAGGTGGCTGGTTCCCTTCTCAGTCAGGATTAGGAGATGGAAAAAGGCTAAATGCATAAATGCAAAATGTGTGGATACTTTTATTTAGTAGTTTAACTGAATTACTAAGGACACATTAGCTAAAACTAGGTAGGTCTTTCAGAAATGGGGTTCGAACCCATGCCATCCTGTTTACCAGAATCCCGTGATATAACGGGAAATTTTGCTCACAGAATCCCGTGATATCACAGGAATAGAACCCGGGTTATTCCCGGGACTGACCCCAGTTCAACCCATGTTTTTCAGGGGGAATTCACGGGAATTTGTTTCCAGGGTAGGAATAACTATCAGAGATAACTATATAAGACCCTTTAAATGAGGTGCTACAATTTCACCTAAAGTCGGACACTAATTTCCAATTGGTTTTCTTTATCCTACAGATAATAGAGTAATCAGATTTATGATCTAAATACAATATATATTGAATATTACTAATGTTATCTGGTGTTCGACCACGAAACTATGAAAATATACTGATCCATTATTTTATAAAGTAATAAAATACACTTTTCTGGTATAAGTCAGGTTCGAGGTAGTTAAACACACATTTCCTATGAAAATACTTTATATATCTTTAATGAGAATCTTATGCTGGGACTATTGAATCATCCCTGTTAAATTATTAGGTGCTCTACCTTTTATTTCCTTACAGAAACAAAAGAAAACTAAAGTGTCCGACTTCAGGTGAAATTAGCCTTTCTAATTTTCAGTTTTTGAGTGACAATAATTAGATGAAAAACACTTAAGAACCTTTATACTATATATACATAGGTCATGACGTATGAATCGTCCCCTTTCCATAGATATCACATAATCAGCTGCAGATGGAATAGAGGCTTGTCTATACTCAATGGGAAAAGTGTTGCATGGGGAGTGACAACGAGCGTCCGAAAGTGGTGAATCTACCCTAGTGCACTTTTTTATATCCCCTCCCTCCCCTCTCTAGAGCGTGGAAAAAAGCATGACTTTCTCTAAATATTTGATCCGATTAATAGTGGTTTACTTTGTCTGCTTTAAAAGCATAGCCTATAGGTAAATTTTCAAGGTGATCCACCACGTTTTGGCCGAGAGGAAATGGTACAAATGGATGAGAGAATCTGTTGGGAGATTTGATTTGAATGGCACAGAGAGGCCCTCAGCTCCCCCCCGTGCAGAGTGCAGGGGGCGGGTGGGACACAGAGTGGTTGGTGCCGAGATCAATGAAGCTTTTAGCACCCGGGTCTATGACCACCAATCTGGTACCCTCACAGACCACCCAATGTGGACCCAGAGCTCGGGTCTGTGGTCACCAATCTGGTCCCCTCACAGACCCAATGTGGACTCAGAGCTCGGGTCTGTGGTCACCAATCTGGTCCCCTCACAGACCCAATGTGGACTCAGAGCTCGGGTCTGTGGTCACCAATCTGGTCCCCTCACAGACCCAATGTGGACTCAGAGCTCGGGTCTGTGGTCACCAATCTGGTCCCCTCACAGACCCAATGTGGACTCAGAGCTCGGGTCTGTGGTCACCAATCTGGTCCCCTCACAGACCCAATGTGGACTCAGAGCTCGGGTCTGTGGTCACCAATCTGGTACCCTCACAGACCCAATGTGGACTCAGAGCTCGGGTCTGTGGTCACCAATCTGGTACCCTCACAGACCCAATGTGGACTCAGAGCTCGGGTCTGTGGTCACCAATCTGGTACCCTCACAGACCCAATGTGGACTCAGAGCTCGGGTCTGTGGTCACCAATCTGGTACCCTCACAGACCCAATGTGGACTCAGAGCTCGGGTCTGTGGTCACCAATCTGGTACCCTCACAGACCCAATGTGGACTCAGAGCTCGGGTCTGTGGTCACCAATCTGGTACCCTCACAGACCCAATGTGGACTCAGAGCTCGGGTCTGTGGTCACCAATCTGGTACCCTCACAGACCCAATGTGGACTCAGAGCTCGGGTCTGTGGTCACCAATCTGGTACCCTCACAGACCCAATGTGGACTCAGAGCTCGGGTCTGTGGTCACCAATCTGGTACCCTCACAGACCCAATGTGGACTCAGAGCTCGGGTCTGTGGTCACCAATCTGGTACCCTCACAGACCCAATGTGGACTCAGAGCTCGGGTCTGTGGTCACCAATCTGGTACCCTCACAGACCCAATGTGGACTCAGAGCTCGGGTCTGTGGTCACCAATCTGGTACCCTCACAGACCCAATGTGGACTCAGAGCTCGGGTCTGTGGTCACCAATCTGGTACCCTCACAGACCCAATGTGGACTCAGAGCTCGGGTCTGTGGTCACCAATCTGGTACCCTCACAGACCCAATGTGGACTCAGAGCTCGGGTCTGTGGTCACCAATCTGGTACCCTCACAGACCCAATGTGGACTCAGAGCTCGGGTCTGTGGTCACCAATCTGGTACCCTCACAGACCCAATGTGGACTCAGAGCTCGGGTCTGTGGTCACCAATCTGGTACCCTCACAGACCCAATGTGGACTCAGAGCTCGGGTCTGTGGTCACCAATCTGGTACCCTCACAGACCCAATGTGGACTCAGAGCTCGGGTCTGTGGTCACCAATCTGGTACCCTCACAGACCCAATGTGGACTCAGAGCTCGGGTCTGTGGTCACCAATCTGGTACCCTCACAGACCCAATGTGGACTCAGAGCTCGGGTCTGTGGTCACCAATCTGGTACCCTCACAGACCCAATGTGGACTCAGAGCTCGGGTCTGTGGTCACCAATCTGGTACCCTCACAGACCCAATGTGGACTCAGAGCTCGGGTCTGTGGTCACCAATCTGGTACCCTCACAGACCCAATGTGGACTCAGAGCTCGGGTCTGTGGTCACCAATCTGGTACCCTCACAGACCCAATGTGGACTCAGAGCTCGGGTCTGTGGTCACCAATCTGGTACCCTCACAGACCCAATGTGGACTCAGAGCTCGGGTCTGTGGTCACCAATCTGGTACCCTCACAGACCCAATGTGGACTCAGAGCTCGGGTCTGTGGTCACCAATCTGGTACCCTCACAGACCCAATGTGGACTCAGAGCTCGGGTCTGTGGTCACCAATCTGGTACCCTCACAGACCCAATGTGGACTCAGAGCTCGGGTCTGTGGTCACCAATCTGGTACCCTCACAGACCCAATGTGGACTCAGAGCTCGGGTCTGTGGTCACCAATCTGGTACCCTCACAGACCCAATGTGGACTCAGAGCTCGGGTCTGTGGTCACCAATCTGGTACCCTCACAGACCCAATGTGGACTCAGAGCTCGGGTCTGTGGTCACCAATCTGGTACCCTCACAGACCCAATGTGGACTCAGAGCTCGGGTCTGTGGTCACCAATCTGGTACCCTCACAGACCCAATGTGGACTCAGAGCTCGGGTCTGTGGTCACCAATCTGGTACCCTCACAGACCCAATGTGGACTCAGAGCTCGGGTCTGTGGTCACCAATCTGGTACCCTCACAGACCCAATGTGGACTCAGAGCTCGGGTCTGTGGTCACCAATCTGGTACCCTCACAGACCCAATGTGGACTCAGAGCTCGGGTCTGTGGTCACCAATCTGGTACCCTCACAGACCCAATGTGGACTCAGAGCTCGGGTCTGTGGTCACCAATCTGGTACCCTCACAGACCCAATGTGGACTCAGAGCTCGGGTCTGTGGTCACCAATCTGGTACCCTCACAGACCCAATGTGGACTCAGAGCTCGGGTCTGTGGTCACCAATCTGGTACCCTCACAGACCCAATGTGGACTCAGAGCTCGGGTCTGTGGTCACCAATCTGGTACCCTCACAGACCCAATGTGGACTCAGAGCTCGGGTCTGTGGTCACCAATCTGGTACCCTCACAGACCACCCAATGTGGACTCAGAGCTCGGGTCTGTGGTCACCAATCTGGTACCCTCACAGACCACCCAATGTGGACTCAGAGCTCGGGTCTGTGGTCACCAATCTGGTACCCTCACAGACCACCCAATGTGGACTCAGAGCTCGGGTCTGTGGTCACCAATCTGGTACCCTCACAGACCCAATGTGGACTCAGAGCTCGGGTCTGTGGTCACCAATCTGGTACCCTCACAGACCCAATGTGGACTCAGAGCTCGGGTCTGTGGTCACCAATCTGGTACCCTCACAGACCCAATGTGGACTCAGAGCTCGGGTCTGTGGTCACCAATCTGGTACCCTCACAGACCCAATGTGGACTCAGAGCTCGGGTCTGTGGTCACCAATCTGGTACCCTCACAGACCCAATGTGGACTCAGAGCTCGGGTCTGTGGTCACCAATCTGGTACCCTCACAGACCCAATGTGGACTCAGAGCTCGGGTCTGTGGTCACCAATCTGGTACCCTCACAGACCCAATGTGGACTCAGAGCTCGGGTCTGTGGTCACCAATCTGGTACCCTCACAGACCCAATGTGGACTCAGAGCTCGGGTCTGTGGTCACCAATCTGGTACCCTCACAGACCCAATGTGGACTCAGAGCTCGGGTCTGTGGTCACCAATCTGGTACCCTCACAGACCCAATGTGGACTCAGAGCTCGGGTCTGTGGTCACCAATCTGGTACCCTCACAGACCCAATGTGGACTCAGAGCTCGGGTCTGTGGTCACCAATCTGGTACCCTCACAGACCCAATGTGGACTCAGAGCTCGGGTCTGTGGTCACCAATCTGGTACCCTCACAGACCCAATGTGGACTCAGAGCTCGGGTCTGTGGTCACCAATCTGGTACCCTCACAGACCCAATGTGGACTCAGAGCTCGGGTCTGTGGTCACCAATCTGGTACCCTCACAGACCCAATGTGGACTCAGAGCTCGGGTCTGTGGTCACCAATCTGGTACCCTCACAGACCCAATGTGGACTCAGAGCTCGGGTCTGTGGTCACCAATCTGGTACCCTCACAGACCCAATGTGGACTCAGAGCTCGGGTCTGTGGTCACCAATCTGGTACCCTCACAGACCCAATGTGGACTCAGAGCTCGGGTCTGTGGTCACCAATCTGGTACCCTCACAGACCCAATGTGGACTCAGAGCTCGGGTCTGTGGTCACCAATCTGGTACCCTCACAGACCCAATGTGGACTCAGAGCTCGGGTCTGTGGTCACCAATCTGGTACCCTCACAGACCCAATGTGGACTCAGAGCTCGGGTCTGTGGTCACCAATCTGGTACCCTCACAGACCCAATGTGGATCAACCCACAGCCAATGTCGACTAGACATCCTGTGTTCCATGCACCCAAGTAATACAGCCTGTATGTCCTACTATTGTGTGTAAACTAAATATTGGCTTTATTTGAAAGACATTTCGTCGGATCTGAAATGCATGTCCAAAAGATCTTACCAAACCAAACCTTCCAATATCACATGACCTGTGATGTCATCATTTGTTTCAGTTTCTATGGCCATCAAATGCAATTCAACATATTTTGAATAGGAAAAACATGAAATAAAGGCAGAGGGCAATGTCTAGGCTAATTTTAGATGGTTCTTCCCTTAGTGATTCCCCAGTAAACAAAAAACATTATACAACGTTATATAACGTTTCTCTATGGCTCCTTCGCGTGGCAAAACGTATTATAACATTAAAACTTTTGACCTAAAATAACATATTTTTGTTAGCTGGAATGAATACACCCAGCCCCAATGCCACCATCTACACACCCTCCACAGACTGATAGAACACGGTGTGTAGCCTCTATATATAAAGGTTGTAATAGGAGAGATGGCTGTTGGCAAATAACCACCGCCCCACTATAGGGTGTTAATGCAGACCTCCACCCGTATCAGGGGCGGGAGGAGGTGTAAATAAGGTGTGGGGACGAGCTCTAATGAAGAGCCAGCAGCGAAATGAGGCACAAATGAGGAAAGCCCATGGCTGGTCCCCGGTGTAACCAGCCTACGCTTGTACGGTCACCGATGCTGCTGGTACCGTAAAACCTCGCATATAAGCCATATAGCTACTACTTGAGTCAGATCGCTGTTGTGGCTTATCGGCCCAATGTCAAGGTGCAGCTTATACACAAGTTTTTGCTGGTATGATACAGAACCAATGTCTCCATAATCAGATCAGCAGTGCAGCTTATAGGATGGGCCCAAAGTCAGAGTGTGTCTTATACGTGAGTTAGGCTTATATGCGAGGTTTTAAGGTATGCTCTGAACCTCTTCCTTGCCCATCCTTTCCTATCTGTCTATCCCTATCCCTATTCCTCACATAGCAACTTTAGCACCCCATACGAAGGTCCAAGCTAACAAAGATAGATTATTTTACGTCAAAATACCTTTTTAACGTTTTGTAAAGTTTTACCATGATTTACCGGGGTAGTTGTGTCCCATCTTGAATATAGAGAATGCCAATGTTCCTTCTCAATTTTAAGAAATATGCGGCAAACCATAACGTTATACAATGTTATCTAACATTTGTTAATGGCTCCTTGTTGTGGCAAAACGTTAGATGACGTGAAATACGTTATTTTGACGTAAAATGTCGTATTTTTGTTAGCCGGGTAGGCCTTGTCCCTTGACATTAGCCCCCAGCATTCCCCTGTCACTTAACGCAAGGGTTAAAGAGGGGGCATGTCGCCCTAGGGAATGCCAGTGGACAGAGAATCAACATTGATAATGGTTGTCAATGTTGATTCAATGTTGATTCAATGTTGAACTGAGTTTTGTGGCCACTGGGTTGGCCCCCTTTTCGTTTTCTTTTTCTACTAATTAAGGTCACCCACTCCTCCCTCTGCCCTCCCTCCCTCCTGCCCAAATTCCCTTTTACTTGTTACCACCTCTCCCCCAGCCCTCACAATGATCTACACAAACAATATTACACCCGCGGGCCACGTGAACCCTTTAAGAACGGCATACTGCATTAATGCATCATGCCTTGGTCGTCATAATGCATGAATACAACCCTGGTGGGTAACTCTCCAATGATGCACTGTAGAATAGTTTGTACCTTGATCACATTGGACCCTCTGATAGGGCTCTTACCCAGTGAGCACAAAATCCAGTTCAATGTTTAATCAATGTTGAATCAAAATTGAATCAACCTTGACTACCATTTCTCAATGATGATTCAATGTTCTGTGCCCACTGGGTATTGCCCATAGATGACATTGTGTTGTGCTCTGTCCTCCAAGTAGGATATTGCACTAATAGCATATTTAAGTAGGATTCAAAATATGGAAAAGAAATTGGACTACATGTATGTCACTTTAAGGTCACATAATGCTTGGTCGTCATGAGGCACGAATGCAGCCATGGTGAATACCTCGCCAGTGCTGCATTCAAGCATCACGCCAACTCTACAGGATTGAGACACGCTGGAAGGGTCGGCAGCCCACCAATGCGGCCCTGCCGAGTAACTCGCCGGGGCAAATGTCACCTTTTAGGAACATCCGAGTAAGCAAAAAACGTTATACAACATTATACAACATAATATATAACGTTTTTCTAAGGCTTTTTACTAAAGCATAACGTTATATAATGTTTTAAAATGTTACCTTCTAAAACGTTATTTTTACGTAAAATAATGTCTTTTGTTTAAAAGCTGGGCATGCCATCCTTACAGGGTTAAGGACCAGGTTCACCCCCGTGGGTCGCGTTAAGAGGAGGCTCTGCTGTATTCGCATTTACTGCCCGGGTCAGGGCCTGCCGACCGGAAGTAGCACAGAGCGCATGCCCAAACATGGCGCCAATCGTGTCGGTAAATACGGGGTACTATAGGCTACTGTGTGAGGGGTGGGTGTGGATTGGGCTGGGGATGGAGGGGAGGGGGCACTCCCTCACATTTGGAAACCATGTCTTAACGTGATTCAAAAGGTCGGTTTTAATGAGAGTTTACAAGGGAAAATTTCACCCTTTTTCTACTATAATATTTAGTAATAAAACATGATTTAGTGTACTTTTTATGGTCACCAATGATAAAGTATATATTTTTGTTGAATTCAATAACGTTTTTTTTCCAACATTCCGTGAAAATGGTATATATTTAAGCTGTTATTTTCCCCTGTAGTATAAAGGGTATCAAATTGGGGTGATCTTCGCCTGTAGGATCTAAACACTTTTTTAACAGTGTAGCAGCTGCTTTTACGCGACGTCGTACAGCACAGAAAAATATAGAGTACCCCCCCCCCCCCCCCGGGGTGGCTGGGGGAGGGGAGGGGAGACTGGACTGGTGTCATGTCCATGTCAGTTGGACAGACAGGAACACGGACCAACCCGACATGTCCCTTATCTGCCGCCAGTCAGTGAATAAACATAGGGTACGGGTAGGGTGGGGCTATCAGAGGGGCTCGCAGAGATACACCCAGCTAGCAAAACTTGTAGTTATTCACGTCATCTCTACATCTTTTCTCAACAGATATTTACTACATTTGGTTACGTCATATTCTTAGCCTCATTACGTCCTATATGCAAATGGTTTAGACATCATTCTTCAGACATCTTTTCAATGTAACATAATGATGTTAATATGACCTGTTTTGAATGATTTGAAAGACATCAGGAAGATGCGATTTTAACATGTAAGTAAGTGGAATAATTGTAACATTGTGTGAGGTGGGTATATTACAAAATCATTTTAATGGTGGTATGAATTTATTTCATAAATAAGATGCTAGATGTAAACACATTTTAGACATCATGCAAAGACGTAGACAGGCTCGGCGAAACTGACTTTGGGGGGTCGGTATCAGGTATCAATTTTTAAGTATCAGGCTGCAGGCTCACCAGGGTTGCATTCATGCATCATGACGACCAAGGGCATGATGCATGACTGCATCATGCCGTCCTTAAAGTGTTAAAGCTGGGACAGAGCTGAGTGGCTCATCCTGACCCGAGCAGCTCCGAGTCGCTGCTGTGAGCTGCTGTGAGCTGTTGCAGTCCTGACCCAATTCACGCTAATCCACTTACAGTAATACAGTCCCCCGCGTACCCTGCCCCGTCTCCGTACTGCCCCACCCCCTATAGACCAATGCAGCAAGAAAGGGTGACTTTTCAGAGAGGTTGTTGATAAAGTTTTTGAACAAGTGTGACCGACAGATACATAAATATATCCTCAAAATTGTGCATTCTAAACCACACTATTTGAAAGAAAATTGTCCTGTGAATCTCCTGATATGATATGTTTGCAAACATAGCCATTACAGACAATGCTATGAGGATTCCGCTAAAACCAACGTAAACACAACTTAATTATGAAAAAGCCACCCTTTCTTGCTGCATTGGACTATAGTACTGCCCCAACCCTGTACTCTATCCAAAGTCTCCAACCTACCCACCCCAGCCCCCAGCCTGTAAAGGCCTAGTTGCATGGGTTTGTTCCTTTTAACCCCCTTGTTCAACCCCCACTGCCTTTCTCTGATTCTTTCTGACTCTGTCTCTGTTTCTCTATCTGTCTCTCTGTCTCTGTCTGTCCCTCTCTGTCTCTCTCCCAGTAAACAAAACACGATATAAAACGTTACGTGACGTATAATACCGTACTTATGTTAGCTGGGCTGTCTCTGTCTCTCTTTCTGTCTATTTCTCTCTTTTTTCCCTCTGTTTATCTCTCTCCTCTCCCTGCACTTCCCTAAACCTCAATCCCCCTACTGAGTGAGGCCTGATTCTATTTAAGTTTACAGTAAGTGACATCTACACCCCAGCACTACTACCAGCACACACTGACTCAGTCTCGGGCCCTGACTGTACGTTTACAGTCTGGGAGAGTAACTAGACATATGTACCTACACTGGCCCACATGCCCTGCTATACTGTACATGCCCACTAGTATCAGCAACCATGAGAGTGTGGGTTCGAATCCCACTCTGGCTACATTAGTAGTATTGTTGATATCTGCAAAAAACGCCTGAATTGAACTAAATAACCTGGCAACATATTTCCTATGTATAATAAATATGCCAGTATTGGTGATATTTATGTCTCAAATGGATTAAATACAGATTCAATAAAACGTAATACCTATTGTGCCATGGTGGGATTCGAACCCACACTCCTCATTAGAAAATGATCCAGGATTCCGGATCATTTTTATTAGATATAAATTCGTCCAGGCCCAGTAATGGGCCTGGTGTGCTCGAGGCTGACACTGACTCCCCCTGAGACGACGCGACCTTGATTCCCTCTGTACTGACCGTGTCCACATGCTACAGGTATATACACAGGCACTGCATGTAGTTTTGCATTTGTGTAAAGAAGCACTTTAAGCATATTTTGATTTGAGTGAATAGCACTGAAGCCACATAAATGCAGGTACCATCCCTACACCTCCTAACCTACTCGGGACAACCCACCTACATATTCCGGTCGTGTCTGAGTTCACTCTACGTCGACACACAATCCTAATGGACTTACCCCGGGCTAACGTCGTCCGTGTATGTAAATTAGTGCTGGGGCCGAGGGACTGATTTTGAATTTTCCTCAGGGAGTGGTCATTTTTTTACAATATGGGGGGGGGGGGGGGGAAGGGGGCGGGGGGTCTAGCTGTGTCCATATGTAAAAACCCTTTAAGGGCCGCATGCTGCTGCGTCAACATTTTTCTCCCTCACCCCTTGAATTATAGTATCATAGAGGCTTTTTCGCTGAAAAGTTTTTCAGCCCTCCCCCTCTGAAAGGGTTGGATTATTTTTGCCCCACCCCCCATCAGTCCACACATCCCTACCCCCCCCCCCCCGGTGATAAATAATGACAACTCGCTTAATACCGCCTGCCAGAGTTAGGGTTGCGGTTTTCAAATGTCTCCAAATCCTAAGTTACCAATACAACTGTTCAGTTTTGAGGGTTAGTGTCATTGGGGCATCATGATGACAATGACTCGATGCATTAATGCATCATGCCATCAGTGTATGGTTACGGGTTAGCATCATTGGTGCATCATGATGACGATGGCCTGATGCATTAATGCATCATGCCATCAGTGTATAGTTACGGGTTAGTATCATTGGTGCATCATGATGACGATGGCCTGATGCATTAATGCATCATGCCATCAGTGTATGGTTACGGGTTAGCATCATTGGTGCATCATGATGACGATGGCCTGATGCATTAATGCATCATGCCATCAGTGTATGGTTACGGGTTAGCATCATTGGTGCATCATGATGACGATGGCCTGATGCATTAATGCATCATGCCATCAGTGTATGGTTACGGGTTAGCATCATTGGTGCATCATGATGACGATGGCCTGATGCATTAATGCATCATGCCATCAGTGTATGGTTACGGGTTAGCATCATTGGTGCATCATGATGACGATGGCCTGATGCATTAATGCATCATGCCATCAGTGTATGGTTACGGGTTAGTATCATGCCAATAGCATTATGACGCTGTGTGCCAAGTCCCTAATGAGAACACCCACGACACAGGGTGGCGTGTAAACATCTTAAGTAACCCGGTAAGGGCCGCATAGTGCTTTAATGCATAATGCCATTGGTCGGCATGATGTATGAATGCAGCCCTGGCGAGTAACTCGCCAGGACTACATTCATGCATCATGCCAACCCTGTGGGATTAATACACTCCTGAAAGGCCCACATGATGCATGAATGCAGCCCTGGTAAGATAGTTAACTGACAGGGCTGCATGAATGCATCATGATGGCAAAAGGCATGATGCATTAAAGCACTATGCGGCCCTTACAGGGTTAAGTAACAAGATAATTAGATCCCGTCTAGACAAAGGTTCGTTGTTTGGCGGATGGCCAATGTGTTAACCCTTAACGCACAACCTCCCCGGTAAACAAAAAACGTTATACACCATTTTATAACGTCATTTAACGTTATATGTCAACGTTTTTCTAAGGGTTCTTTAGTATGACATAACGTTATGTAAAGTTTAAAACGTTATTTTTTATGTAAAATTATGTTTTTTTGTTAGCTAGGTCATCACCAGCCAGCTAATACAAATATGTTATTCAACATCAAAATAATGTTTTAATGGCCATAAAAAGAAGCCATAGATAAACGTCCAGACATACTGTACAATGTATAACGGTTTTTGTTTACAGTGTCCTGGATATTGTTTCAACATGCATCAATGAGATGCTGGCGAGCATCTTATTGGACGCTGAAATGACGTATTATACGAACTCTTTTCAGAGTGTATCAACCATGTAGGATCGGCATGATGCATAAATGCATCACCTGTGAGGTACTTACCAGGGCTGCATTCCTGCATCAGGTAAAGACCCAGCCAGCATTGGTCCATGGGGCCCATATTTAGCTTACTTGGGCCAGCTGGGCTTGCCCATATCTGGGTTATGGTCCTTTTTATCCAGGGCTACCAGTGGGATCCCAGGAATACTCTTTTTTTCCATTATAAATACATTGTAAATGTTTCAAAACATGCTGACATCTGATTTTCCTCCAGAAATCACCATTTATTGTACACTTTTATGGAATATATATAATCTGGGCTCGAGTCTTTGAATCTTGGCTGGCCAACCTGGAATGCCACTGGTAGCCCTGGACAAAAAGGACCATAACCCAGATCAGCTTGCCCACGTAAAAACACATATGGGTCCCACTAAGCTATGTTGGCAGGGGCATGCCAGTATGCTGTGTCTAAATGGTTAACCGTCTCCCTAGAAGGGGCTGTCTTGTAGCCAGAGCGGTCTACAATATTGATTTAATGTTAGAGCCATAGTTGAAGGAATCGTGATGGGATTGAAGGGTTTGGAAGTATGTCAGCCCCATCAGGTTAGGATCTGGTGTGTATGACTGGTAAGTTACTCACATGCAAGCAATGCTTTCGGCATTAACGTAATAAGCGCCCTCCCCCTAATAAGCGGCCCCCCCCATTTCAGATATTTTCCCAGATTTTTAATGTGTTCCTCCGATTTGGTTACTGATTTTCACAACTGTGTGTAACATGGAGCACTTCACACCTGTGCAGGTGTTAAGGCCAAGCTAATTAGCTGTAAAGTGATAGGGATGTGTAGAAGCCTTGTAGAGGCCACAGAGGTCTGTATATAACAGCCATGGGGGCGCTTATTAGAATGATTATTTGAGGCTGATTTTTCCCCTTAAAATAATCTTTTAAGCGCCCAAGGCGCTTATTACGTCAAATACGGTATAGCACTATGCAGTCTTTGCGAAAACATGCAGGACAGTGACGTAAAATAGCGTTTTTTTATTAGCTGGGAGGGTTGCATTCAAGCATAATGCCAACCCTATGGGGTTGATACACTCCTGAAGTATTGTCATGATGCATAAATGCAGCATCATTAGTGCCTAATGCAGACATTTTGGTGTGTCCCGCTGAAATGATATGACTGGCAACAATCTATGACTGGCAACAATCTATGACTGGCAACAATCTATGACTGGCAATAATCTATGACTGACAACAATCCATGACTGCTAACAATCTATGACTGGCAACAATCTATGACTAACAACAATTTATGACTCACAATAATCTATGACTGGTAACAATCTATGACTGGCAACAATTTATGACTGGCAACAATCTATGACTGGCAACAATCTATGACCGTCAACAATCTATGACTGGCAACAATCTATGACTGGCAACAATGTATGACTGCTAACAATCTATGACTGGCAACAATCTATGACTAACAACAATCTATGACTCACAACAATCTATGACTGGTAACAATCTATGACTGGTAACAATCTATGACTGGCAACAATTTATGACTGGCAACAATTTATGACTGGCAACAATCTATGACCATCAACAATCTATGACTGGCAACAATCTATGACCGGTAGCTTTCTACGACTGGCAAAAATCTATAACCAGCAATAATCTATGACTGGGTAGACCATGTGCCCTCATAAGAATGAAAGACTATTTTCATACCTTTCTATGTACATCTGCCGTAAATAAGCTGTTTTCTTTCATACCGGTCATAGATTGTTGCAAATCATACACTTTCAACTTTCATTCTTTAAGCAACATGCTGCCCTGAAAGAGTTAATTGAGTATGACAGTGCTAGGAGGGTCGTGATGGTGTCAGAGACAAGAGCCCGGGATGATGTCATCATGATGCACCAATGTAGCCCTGGGCTTCATTGGTGCATCATGCCGACCCGACATGAATGACTCAACCCCATAGGGTCAGCATGATGCTTGAATGCCTTACGCCCAAGAGCTGCATTTATGTATCATGATGATAAAGGCCAAAAACGTTATACAACATTTTATAATGTTATATAACGTTGTATAACGTTTCTCTAAGGCTCCTTACTATGGCATAATGTTATATAGTTTTATTTTGACATAAAATAAACTTTTTTTGTTAACTGGGTTGACGCATTAATGCACGACCCAGTAAACAAATAACGTTATACACCATTATATAACGTTATATGTCAACGTTTTTCTAAGGCTCTTTATTGTGGTATAACGTTATATAAAGTTTAAAACGTTATTTTGACGTAAAGTAACGATTTTTGTTAGCTGGGTTATGCCGTCCTCAAAGGGTTAATTGAGTATGACAGTGCTGGGTGGGTCTGGGTGTAGTCCCAGTGGGGCCGTTGTATACAGAGATAAAGGCCGCGGAGGGTTTGTGGCTGAGGCCGCAGACTCACTCTCCCAGCACAGTCTCAAATAAGACTCTGCCCCACCACTCTCCCAGCACAGTCTCCAATAAGACTCTGCCCCACCACTCTCCCAGCACAGTCTCCAATAAGACTCTGCCCCACCACTCTCCCAGCACAGTCTCCAATAAGACTCTGCCCCACCACTCTCCCAGCACAGTCTCCAATAAGACTCTGCCCCACCACTCTCCCAGCACAGTCTCCAATAAGACTCTGCTAAAAGGAATGAAAACAGTATTATTTGTCTGCTCTTCTATAGCCTTCTCACAATGCGGTCTCACTACACCAAAAATAGTTCTCCAGAAAATATCCGATTTGGACCATCAAAACATGATCAATACTTTTGTCAATTTAAACAGTTCATCTTCATACCTTCTTTCACATAATTTTAACTGAATCATAGTTGCATGAATGCATATCTCAAAGGTATGGCATAGTTAAATTTTCAAGGTGATCTGCCAGGTTTTGGCAGAGGAGGAAATAGTACCGGTAGACATGGATGACAGAATTCAGTCTTTGCAATCATGTACATGACCGAGCTAACAAAAAAGGCATCATTTTACATCATAATAAAGTTTAAAAAAAGGATATATCAGTAAACAAATAACTTTATACACCATTTTATAACGTTATATAACGTTTTTCTAAGGCTCTTTAGTATGGCATAACGATATGTAAAGATTGAAACGTTATTTTGACGTAAAATAATTTGTTGTTATCAGGGATAATGATATGCCATAGTAAGGAGCCTTAGGGATAAACGTTATATAACGTTATATAATGTTATATAACGTTTTTTGTTCACTGGGGATTTTTCAAGGTTATCCGCCAGGTCTATGGCAGAGAAGGAAGTAGTACAAGTAGACACGGATGAGAGAATTCCCAGCTAACCATAAACTAGTACAACTTTTTATAATGTTATATAACGTTTCTCTAAGGCTCCTTACTATGGCAGAACGTTATGTAAAGTTTTAAAACGTTATTTTGACGTAAAATAACGTTTTTTTGTTAGCTGGGATAGTACCGGTAGACATGGATGAGAGAATCTACTTGGATATTGGCGGCAGACTCAGCCGTGAGTCCCGCCTCCCTTTGCTGCAACCCAATTACAGCACCTCTCCCGGGTGGCTCTTCCAGTGTCAGCCGCCCCCTCCCCACCAGAGATCTATGGAGGCTCCCGATGCTCCCAGACTGCCTCGCGACCGTGTTCTAGCGACCAAGGGGCTCGGTGAGCGACTTTTTGAGCTGTTCTAAGAGATGCTTTGTTATCTGGTCGGTGACTGGTCTCTTGAGAATCTGGACTGGGAATTGTGATGGGGGGGGTGTGGTGCTGTGGGTTTTGTGTGTGTGGTGCTCTGTGTGGTGCTGTGTGATGTGTGTGTGCTGCTGTGTGTGTGCTGTATGTGCTGCTGTGTGTGCTGCTGTGTGTTACTGCGTGTGGTGCTGTGTGGTGCTGTGTGTGCTGCTGTGTGTGGTGCTGCTGTGTGCTGCTGTGTGTGCTGCTGTGTGTGCCGATGTGTGTGCTGCTGTGTGTGCCACTGTGTGTGCTGCTGTGTGTGTGGTGCTGCGTGTGGTGCAGTGTTTGCTGTTCTTGCTGTTCTGTGAGCTGCTGTGTGTGCTGCTGTGTGTGCTGCTGTGTATGCTGCTGTGTGTGCTGATGTGTGAGCTGCTGTGTGAGCTGCTGTGTGTGCTGCTGTGTGTGCTGCTGTGTGTGCTGCTGTGTGTGCTGCTGTGTGTGGCTGTATGAGCTGCTGTTGGAGCTGCTATATGAGCTGCTGTGTGTGCTGCTGTGTGTGCTGCTGTGTGTGCTGCTGTGTGCGCTGCTGTGTGTTCTGCTGTGTGTGTGGTGCTGTGTGTGTGGTGCTGTGTGCGATGTGCTGTGTGTGCTGCTGTGTGTGCCGTTGTGTGAGCGGCTTTGTGTGCTGATCTATCATCTGCTATATGTGCTAGTTTGTGTGCTGCCCTATGAGCTGCTCTATGAGCTGCGCTATTATCTTCCCTCCAGGCTGCTCTATGAGCTGCTGTGTGAGCTGCTCTATAACCTGCTCTGTGTACTGCCCGTTGTATAGCTCTGTGAACTGCTCTGTTTATCTCTACTACACCTCCATGCACCCCCTTCCAGCTGCCCTGTGTTCTGCTCTTTAAGCTCACTGAATGTACCGCGCTGTGAAATCCACTGTAAATTACACTCCCTGATGTGCCATTCTCAATACACCACTCTGAATTACTCCGTCCCAGGTTCAACTGGGTCTCATTTTGATATAATCCCAAAGTCAAAAAGCTGCAAGAGGAATCACCAGCTGTCACGCGATGGGTGTCACGGGCTGACGGGGGCCGGGTATAATAGAGGCACAAGGGGCGTGATTTGTGGTCATGGTCCCGGGGGGGGGGGGGGAGTCACTGAGTCTTTGAGGATAGATAGCAACTGCGGCCCTACCACCCTTCTTTTCAGGGGATAGGAAATTTGACAGCCACTTATTTGGATACAAGCTGTGCATGGCCTGGCCCACTCCAACCCACCATACCTGTTAAGTGTTATTTCAGGGCTAAATGTGTGTACAACCACTGAATAGACTTCTGCAAGCCTAGGCCTCCCACAAATTCATACAAAGTCACTTTTGTTTCTGCAAATTAACCCACTGAATTTAAGGATTGGATTTGACCGCCCCACATATCAGGTTTTGAATGAGATCTCACCCCTTCTAAAGATCTAATGGAAATTCGCTGCCAGAGTGTTGCTGCATTGGTTATGCAATACATGGCAGAGTAACCCCCTGCAGGCCCTCGTCCCACACCAATGGCCACATGTCTTCATTTAATTTCTATACTTGAAGTGCCGGCTTCACGGCTAGATTCAGGGCCGGGTGCCAGACGGGGATTATACGGGGCAGACTGATGTGGGCAGCACACGCAGCGCGATTACAGACAGTCCTTTCTACCTCCCTACAGGCAAGGTGTTAATGCTTCAATAGTCAAAAGAATCCCTTAACTTTCCTCATGTATTTTGACTGTATATAGCTGTATATAAAAATATCTTATAATTCACAAATTACACTGTACATATCATTACGGGTGGCGGACGAGAACTGGCTTGTTTGGCCCAGACGCAGCTTTTTTTTTGTAGAAGATTTTTAAAATTAATATGAGTAGATCAAAATTAATATGATCTCATTACATGAAATACACTTTTTGATTGAATTGTTGTAAATGACATAAACCTTACACATGTAAAGGAGCATCTTCTTGAGAATAAATATATTTGAATCTGAAGCTGAGCTAGATTTAAATCTATCACAAAGTTGCTGGGTATCGTATTTTTCACTCTTGATTATTTATATATATATGTCAGGTTGATGTAAACATTTCCAATGGGTTGTGAACATGTCACCCTTGAGCACTTCTGATTATTCAAGATGGCCGCCAGAAAGTCAAAACTCACCAAAAAAGAGTCAACTGTCTTCTGGCTCTTAGCTTTTCTGAAATTCTGTCATTCTGGGCCACATGCCCCCATGTAGACATTTACTTCTACACTAGAGGGAGTGGTCATATTTTTAAAACAGGGGAGTTAGTTGATTTGGGGAAACAGAAACAAATCCTGGTGAACTAAAAATGTCTGACTTTTAGTCTGAACGACTCCCCCCCCCCCCCGCCCCACCCCTAAAATGAAAATACAATTTGAGCCAGAGATACAACTGAAGAGAATGTGGTGCAGACCGTGGATTGGGCAAGGAGAGTGGTCGGGCTGGGAGCATGGGCGACCACTGAATATAAGCAGTGGTCTAAACATCAGGGGGAGATCAAGTGTTCCAATTCATTGGAACAGGGTAAGCCATTGTGGTCAATATACACTGAATACCTGTGCCTACTATACATGGACCCCTGTCCCTTCCTTGCTCCCCACAGTGTTGTAGGTATGCAGGCCATGTGCTTTGAGGACAGCAGCAATGTTGACACAAAGCAGAGGGGGAACTTTGCTAAATATGGGTATATCTCCAGTTTAATGCAATGCATTTATCATGCAAATCCATGGGATTATGGCCTTTTAATGCATCCAAATGCATGCATTTTCACAAGAATGTGATGCTCAAAGCAGAGGCGGTGTTGACTACCCTGTTTCTGTAAACAGAAACACCTGACCTCCACCCCGAGGTTTAGTTCAGTGGTGGCCCGTGGCTGGGAGTCATGAGGGCGGTGAGGGTAAGGAGATAGGTAGGACGCCTCGGTGCACGCAGCAGCAAAAATAACAGATGAACAAAGACAAGCACCTCAGACGTAAAGACCGATCAGTAATTGTGACATGGAGCGCACCTAAGTCTGGGGGGCTGGTGGGGGAGGGGAGGGTGGGTAGCCGAAGATATTGTAGGCTAGAGGAGGGGCGGCTAGGGTAAGATAGGCTAGTTTGGCAAGACAAAAAGAAATTGGGGAGGAGGGGGAGGAGAGGGAGGGGAGGGAAGGAGGGGAGGGAAGGAGGGGAGGGAAGGAGGGAGGGAGGGAGGGAGGGAGGGAGCGAAGGAGGGGAGGGAGGATGAGGAGGGATAGGGTAGCGAAGGGGACGGCAGAGGAGGGCAGGGGGCTAGGGGAGGCCAGTGGGAGGCCAGGGGAGGACAGGGGAGGAAAGGGGAGGACAGGGAAGGGCATGGTAGGGGTAGGAGGTAGAGAGGAGGGTATGTTGATGCTATGGGGGTCAATGGGGAGGGTTGTGGGGGATGGAGGGTGAGCAGGTGGCGTAGGGTAGGGTAACCCAGCTAACAAGAAAACGTTATTTTAAGTCAAAATAACGTTATAAAATTTCATATAACGTTATGGCATAGTAAGGAGCCTTAGAGAAACGTTATTTAACGTTAGATAATGTTGTCAAATGTTGTATAACGTTTTTTGTTCACGGGGAAGTGATTGTCTAGGGGAGTTGTTGAAGAGAGTTGCTGAAGGAGGTTAGCAGGGGAAGGGAGGAGGGGGAGGGGTTGGGAGCAGGTGCAGGGACGGCTTAACTACACACAGACCACAGCCACCTCCTGTGCAGCCTTCAGACCGTATCAAAGCAGCCACATACAGCACCCCCCCCCCCTCCACATCCAATACACCCAGCACTCCCCACCCTACTTTGCCCCCTCCAATACACCCCCATCCCTCCACCCAACCCCACCACCCTTCAGTACTCTTGCATCTAACAATAGACTACCCAGCTAACAAAAAAACGTTATTTTACGTCAAAATAACGTTTTAAACTTTACGTAACGTTATGTCATACTAAAGAGCCTTAGAAAAACGTTGACATATAACGTTATATAAAGTTATAAAATGGTGTATATCGTTATTTGTTTACTGGGCACTCCTCCCCACCACCCCTCCTTCAATACACCCATAAAGCTCCAAACCACTCCCCACCCCACTCCCCATCTAACCCTGTCCAGTACACCCAACCACTCCCCTCCTCCTCCCCACCCTCTCACCCAACTCCCCATCCTTAAGGACTCTAGCATCTAACCATAGACTCCCCAACTCACTCCAAACCAACCCTACCACATTCCCTCCCCCACACCCACCCTACTTTCCACCTCACTCCCTCCCAATACATCCCCCAACACTCCACCCCACTCCTCATCAAGTACTCGACTATCTAGCCATAGACAGCGCCTCCCTCCAGTACAGCCCCCTACTCTCCACTACCCCCCACTGCCAGTCCCCATTCCTCCTCCCTACTACTCCACCCCCACTCCCCACCCTTCAGTACTCTAGTTTATTACCACAGCAACCCCCTCTAATACAATCCCAACCCGACTCCCCACAACCACACCCCACACCATCCAACCTTCAGTAGGATCTAACCATAGACTGCCACTCTCCACCCCTCTCCAATACACCCCCATACTCAAAAAGTAAACTTGTCTCCAGACTCTTCCAAGTGACGGTCATATAATAAACGAGTCAAAAACTTGTCTAAGTGACAAAGAAAAAGAGGGACTTCTAGCTGGAGATAGAAGACCCACTTGGCATGTACCAGCCCAAAACCAGACATTTGCCAGCTCCAGATTCTATTTGTGGGATGGTAACCTGATAGGTTAGACAACTTTTGACTTGTTTATTTTATGATAGTCACTACGACGAGTCTGGAGACAAGTTTACTTTTTCAGTGCATCCCTCCTCCCCACTACTCCCCCTCCAATACTTTATTTACATTATTGTTTATTTACCCTGTCTAATGAAGGATATTGCCTGTATTACCAACCCCAGCCCTTCTCCCAAAACCTCACCTCTGCCAACCACTCAGTACTCTAGCATCCAACCGTAAACTCTCCAACCCACTCCCCACCAATCCTCCTCCCCCCATTCTCCCCTCCAATCACCCTCAACCCAGCCCTCAACCTCCCCCGCTCCTCCAACTCCCCACCGCTCAGTACTCTATATAGTGTCTAACCATAGATTGACCTATCCTGCCATTCACTTCAATACATCCACGACCACTGGATCACCCCCCCCCCCCACCCCACTCGTTCCCCACCCTCCAGTGCTCTCGCATCTAACAATAGACTGACCTACCCTGTTATTTGATGTTTACTGCAAGATCTAGACTTAGTGTTTTGTGAGGGGGCGTGGTTCTTATTCCCTGGAAGTATATTCTGCCAAAGTAGCTCAACTGACTAAATTCACGAAAAGAAATATGTCACTTCAGTTTTGCAAAGCGTGGCAAAACGGGTTTGATTATTAGTATCAGTCATATAATGAGAATCGAATCACTCAGAATTATCCCAATACAAGAAATATTGTCCTTTGATCTACTCACCTGGGCTGTATTAACACATGATAACAACAAAAGACATAACACAGAAAATAATCTTGTGGCTCTTAACCCTTTAAAAATGCATGTTGATAAAGGATAACATTTGTCGTCATGATTTAGCACCTGTGAGTAACTCGCTGGTGCTGCATTTGTGCATAATGCCAACCCTTTAGGAGTGTCTCAACCCAATGGGGTCGGCATGATGCTTGAATACAGCACTGGCGAGTCACTCACCAGGGCTGCATTCATGCATGCTGCCGACCGAGGGCATGACGCATTAAGGCATCATGCCATCCTTAAAGGGTTAAACGGCTGTAGTCTGGATGTGGTTGATGATGATCCATGTACGTCTACAGACTAGACCATCATTACTACCAGCCGGTACACGGGGCCCCAGACACCCATAACGAGCTCTCGCTGGGGCTTGTGTTTCTGTCTTTATTCATCTCAATTCTTCACCAGTAGGTGCTTTGACCACACACAGAAAAGAAACAGCATCAAAAGGGAGTCCAAGTAGCCTCCAGAATGACTCCTCTTACTAGGGGAACCCAGATCCTCATGTGACTCCCTTAGGTGAGTCAGGGAGCTTCGAGACTCCCCGAGGCGACTCCTTCAAGTCAGCCAGGGAGTCACCTACCCAGTAAACAAATAACGTTGTACACCATTTTATAACGTTATATAACGTTATATGTCAACGTATTTCTAAGTCTCTTTAGTATGACATAACGTTATATAAAATTTAAAACGTTATTTTAACGTAAAATAACGTTTTTTTGTTAGCTGGGTAGTCTCCCTTGGGACGGGTAGTTGATTTTGTGGTTGTTGAAGCATTTCCAGCTCTTTCCTTAAAGCCCCAGCGCCCCGATATATAAGGCTGAGTACCTGTCCCAGCTCCACTCCGACTGCTGCTGGAGATCTGAGCCTTTAACAACCTGAAATTTCCCTATCCCTCTCAGGGTATGTGTCTGACTCACGGTGAATCTACCCTAATGTACATTTCAGGCCATCCCCATATGTGACTACCCCTAACCCTGGCTCCTCCCGTCCTCCCAGCATCTCCCGTCTCTACTGGCAGGCAGGCGTGACCCAGTTCATATAGAGCCGATCCCTATTTGCCGTTATAACATTGATTTTGTGCTTGTTGGCAGTAAGGGTGGCGCGATATGGTAGGGTGGCAGGAGGCAGGCCTGTGGGGGTATGGGGTAGGGTGCAGTGGTGTAGGGAACCCAGTAAACAAATAACGTTATACACCATTTTATAACGTTATATAACGTTATATGTAAACGTTTTTCTAAGGCTCTTCAATATGAAATAATGTTATGTAAAGTTTAAAACGTTATTTTGACGTAAAACTAAGTTTTTTTGTTAGCTGGGCATTTTTTAACAACAGATGGGGGGGGGGTGAATTGTTCGCTTGAGTGGGTGAAAAAAGATGTGGTTCCTAGCAGGAGAGGGGTCAACTTTTTATCCCTTCCAGGTGGACGGAAATTGAGCACAGCCAATCCCTCTGAGCTATAGTAACACACAGCCCAGTAAACAAAAAACGCTATACAACATTATATAACGTTATATACAGATATAGCGTTATATAACATTTCTCACTATGGCATAATGTTATATAAAGTTGTAAAACGTTAATTTGACGTAAAATAACGTTATTTTGTTAGCTGGGAGGCCTTTTCCCTTAAATCGTTTCTCCTTTAAGGGGTCCAAATATTTTCGGCCCAGCCCAACCCCCCCCCCCCTCCCAAATCCATCACCAAACTTCCCAGGTAACAAAAAAAACGTTATTTTACCAAAGAGCCTTAGAAAAACTTTGACATGTAACGTTATATAACGTTATAAAATGGTGTATAACGTTATTTGTTTACTGGGTTTCCCCCTTCCTTGATGTTAAAAAATGGCGACTCCTCAAGTGGCTTGCTGACATTCAGCATTGTTCACCTTATTGGACCACTTTTCATGACATTTAGTTTACAGGCTTAATCAGGGATATTGAATGTGTTCACATGGCATATATAATTAGATGGGATTGGTAGTTATTTTACCTACCTAGTAAACAAAAAACGTTATATAATGTTTCTCTATGGCTCCTTACTATGGCATAACGTTAAATAACGTTATGTTTTGAGGTAAAATAACATACTTTTGTTTGCTGGGTAGTAGTATATAGAACTGGGAGTTGCCTACCAAGGTTGTCAGTAGTATATAAAACTGGACCCTTCATGCCTCCCAGTGGGCACCCACACTGCATGGGTGTTTGAATTTAAGCAAATTTAAGATGCCTTAAAGGGACACTTTAAGCAGCTTTAACCCAGCTAACAAAAAAATGTTATTTTACGTCAAAATAACATTTTAAATTTTACATGATGTTATGTCATACTAAAGAGCCTTAGAAAAACGTTGACATATAACGTTATATAACGTTATAAAATGGTATATAACCTTATTTGTTTACTGGAAAGTTGTGTAATGCCATGGAAATGTCAGTGAAAGGTCATAACAGCTTTCAAGTGGCTTTTAGTGATAATTAATCCTATATTATATGCTCAAAGTGTTGTTTACTGGGTAAATGCTAAAACTCATGCAATTACAAAAATGAATCAATGTTGATTAAATCTTGATTAAACATTGCTTCAACATTAAACTGATGTTTTTGCCCACTGGGATAGATCGTCTTTGTTATCTTGATGCATTTACTCAGCAGCGTTGCATTCATTCTGACTCTACCGACCGTAGAGTCGGTATGATGGTTTGGTTTGTTTTGGTATTCGTTTATTTATCCTGCATTACATGGGGCCAGGCCCTGTTCGTGTAATGCAGCTCATGTGCACAAATATCAGAGATGTTGTCCATGATAAATATACATCCAATCTCCTCATGGGAATTGTTATATTATTTAATATATAGAGTATAATATAATATGAAAACCTACATAAGCAGCAAAAAGAGAGTAGATTCTTCTACTCTGTAGTCCAGTCTCAAGATGTTTATGAGTATTGATGAATATACAATGTCTAGCTACTCACCAGGGTATTATGACATACTACATCACCATGTGGCCCCGTTTCCTCCTCACTTGCCATTCTAGGAAATCAATATAATCTATAGATAGATATATCTATCCCTACAGGCTTTTACATATGGGTAACTAAACGTTGCCTATATAGTCTCAGTAGTATAGTATGTATCGGAACGGGACTATAGTTAAGTACTGTTTATTACTCAATCGACATGCAGCCAATCAGAGGCCTCCATTTGGTCACGTGACCGGAAGTGACCTACTTAGGGGATTAGTGGTGCATTCTGGGTAACCCTGCAGCCAATCAGAGGCCACCATTTGGTCACGTGACCGGAAGTGACCTACTTAGGGGATTAGTGGTGCATTCTGGGTAACTTACTGACCTACTTAGGGGACCGGAAGTGACGTCATATGACCTAATTTAGGATCACGTGACCGGAAGTGACCTGATGAGTCACGTGAGCGGAAGTGACGTCACATGACCTAATGGCCGACCGGAAGTGAGTGACCTCATTGAGGATCACGTGACCGGAAGTGACTTGATTGATCACGTGAGCGGAAGAAGAAGTTTTTTGTTTAGGAAGTGAGGGTCTTTAGGATCACGTGACTGGAAGCGACGTCGTCACATGAGTGACGCTTTAAGAGACTGCGCGACTTACTAGTAAAAGAAGACGTATGAAAATAAAAACACAACAATATTTTATTTTATTTTTTTTATTTATTTTTTTTCAATCTTGATAAACACTCTATTTTTGAAAAGATGCACACGCTTATTTTTTTTTTTTTCATATCTCTAAAGGACTCGTTGTCACACCGTCAGAATGCACGCGACGCTTATAATACAAGTAGCGCATGCCGTCTTTCTCTATGGTGTAGGTGACCATTTTGTTTCGCACCACTTTGAAGTTTCTATTTACAGCAATGAGAGTTTTTCGTTGGCGAAGAACATCCAAGAAGTCGTCTGGTTCCTGAGGGTTTTGTTTCTTCTGTACGCCTTTTGCACTCCATTTTTTGGATTTTCTTTCACCGGTGTCGCTGACTCGATCGTAGCAAATGTAAGTCTTAGGGTTGAGACTTAGGATCCCGTCACCTTCCCACTCCGCTTTCATAAGCCCCGAAGTTCTCAGATCGTGAAGGTACCGTCTCTCACAACATCCGCCGGGCGGCGGACACCATTCTCGCACTCTTTCCGTTTTTGTCTTCACGAAAAGCTCTAAGTGATCGTCGCACACCGCTGTCGGAAGCCACTTTCGTTTCTCTCTGAAGTACGTCTCTCTCAGGCGAGGTTTGACTAGGTCATCCAACGTGTCACCGCTGAGAGCCATGTAAAGACTGTCGGTGTCCATTTGACAAAGGGCATAATCGCGCCGATCGACGAATCTATCCAAGAAGTCGTATGTGAACTCTAACATTTTCAACTTCGCGTACTGGTATACCATGAACCCTATTTGAATAGGGAGGTTGTTGTTGACTGTTTTCGGTTGTAGTTCGACTTCAAACTGATCGGAACTCAACTCGGACGCCTTTTTGAAGCGCCACGAATTGGCCAATAGTTCGAACTTCCGACTGTCAGTGTATCTCACCGCCGTGTGTTTTTCTTTGTTGCAGATTGTTTTACCGTACGTAGCGTTTCCCATTAACTTGTAACAGTCTGACAGAATTTTCTCGTTCTCGTTCACGTCGCCACGTCTTCGCGCCGCCGTTACTTCGTCCGCGAAACCGGCAAAGGAGCGTTTAGGTAGGTATTCTACCACCAGCTGCACTTTGGTGACTATCAAACCGTGCTCTAAATACCACTTGAGAAGCGGCGTTCCCAAGAGAATATTTTTTCCGTGGTAACTCCCTATCAGACATCTCTGAGGCGTGTTCAACAGCTTTTCTTCCTGCGCAAAGTCTGACATGTGAGGTCCTATGTCCGATTTTGAAACGGTCGCGTTCTTGAAAACGGGGGTCATTTCTTCGAAGTAGTCTCGTAGGTGAGGCGGCGTAGTGATGTCCACTTGAACTAAACCGAACATTTTCTCCTCTTTCACAGCGGAAAGGATGTCGCTCTCGCTCATCGCGTTTCGAGACACTTTCAAAGCGTCAACCTTCCAGCGTTGTTGGGAGGCCTTGACCCGCTCATCTCGACGCTTCATCTCTCGCCATTAGCACTCCCACACGACGACCAGCTTGTGACCTAGCGCTTTCAAGTAAGCGCTTACTCTGGTCGTTCTGTCGCGTCTCTCCTCTCTCAGTGAAGCGCACTGATATCGGTGCGACGGTATGCACTCGTGAGCGTGGAACCAACACCCGTGAAACTGGAAAACTGTATTAGAGGCCGCGTGAAACGCGTCCACGCAAATTCTCCGACAGCCTACAACCATCTCGCCGCCGTTCAAAGCGTGGCGCAGTTTCACGTCGCGGTCGTGCTCTACGAAGCGTAACCACTCCAAAGCGCTGTGAGAGTTTCTTTGCCTAATTTCAGGCTTGAACTCGGTCTCGGGCCGTCTCACCGCGTAATAGCCCGTGCAGTGCGCTTCGCTCATGCAGCGCAAGTACAGAGAGTTAGCGTCTAGTCCTAGGATGTGTTGGCACGGTCTCGCTTCTTCGCCGTACTTGTGCTCCCTTATCTGCGTGGTGCCCTTCTCGTGAAATCTATGGAAGATGATGGAAGGACCGCCGACTAGATTTTCTTTGATCAGAGCGTGGAGGACGGCGTCGAACTGGGGGGAACGTTGTGAACGCGTCTTCTAGGTTTTGGAAGAGGAACCGTAAAGTCAAACCGGCGAGAGAAACTCCGTCTTTCAACATGTCAATGCCGCGATCTTGGAAAAATTTAGCGTGATTTTTCAGAGCTTCTATGAAAGGTTTGACGTCTTTGTTGTTGTAGTGGATCAAGTAGTCTTCCATAGTTTGCATCTTCTCGTCGGACCAAACTTTCTGACATGCGGCGTAGTCGGATTCGGACATTTTGACGCCCGTCAGCTCGCTGTCGAAAGCCGATCTCGGTGGCAGCGTTCTGTTTGCCAGTTTCCTGGTAGACGTCATCCATTCGTAAGGAAAGTGACCTTTCTCTTCGTTCCTGGTGAAAGCTCGCAAATAGGTCGCGTGGTTGTAACCGGGTGCCAAATAGTTGACTACGTCCAAGAAAACCGTGTGCTGTGTGTAAACCGCCAAGTATTGATTGCTTCTCTTTATGACGCTGAATTCTTGGTTTCTTCGGTCTCCGGAGGCGAAGAACGAGTGAAGGCGTATTTTGATCAGGTTCAAGTCGTAACGCCCCGAGTTGAAGCCCACGACTGGAGCTTGACGGATGTATCTCAGAAGACGCTTCTTCAGTTGAACTAACGGGTGTCTGGTCTGAGCCGCAGCGAAGCCGCCTGGAGAAGGGGTGAACGTAGCCTCCTCCAGCAGGAGAGCTTCACCTATCGCCGCATCTAACTTCGCTAAGGTCGGTCGGTAAAGTTCTAGCACAGCTTCCCCGATGACTTTGGCGTTCTCGTTTATGTGATTTAAAACTCGGTCCAACAAGGGGTCGGAATCTGCGTCGGATTCTCTGACGAAGCAGACGGGCCCCTCCCACCCCGGAAAGTCGGATGCGACGCTAGCCGACAAAGGGACGTGATCCCACAGCAGGGACACGTGTTCCGTCGACGGTTCTTTGCACGGTCTGAAGAAAGCCTCGAAATCGAAGGCAATCTTGTAAGGGTAGATTCCGGAATGTCCGTCGGGGGGAAAAATGGAGAAGTCTGCTAGCGCTTCGAAAATCGTTCTCGAATTTTGGTAGATGCCACCTACGTAGCGCAACTTGACTTGTCGGCAAGAGGAAAGCTGGTTCCTGTGTCTCTTCAGCAAGAACTCGGTGGTGAACGCCGCCTTACACTTGCAACATTCGTATATGCCCGCGTACGCGTTGAAGTCCGTGACGAGAGAGACGTGCAAACCGCCTTTCGCCGTCAGGTGTAGGTTGACTTTACCTCGGGCGGCCAGAGTTCTGGAAGGCGGTCTGATCAGAGTAACGCGTCTTCTCAACTTCCGCCCCGGCACTTGACGCGACGCGGTGTAAACCGCTATCTGTACGTCAAACAAGTTCTCTAACGCGGGTAAGTCGCGGATGTTCAGACCCGGAAAGGATTCAGGTGTGGCAGCGGGACAGAACTGACGTAACAAATCTGAAGCGCGCTTGCTGGTGTTGTATAAGTGAAAGGAAATGCAGCGGAAGATGCAGAGGTTGTCCTTGTTGGGAAAATCTAACACGCCGCTTCTCTTTCCAACTCGACCAGCCTGAGTGATCCTACCGCCTATGGGGAATTCCCCCGGTCCCATGTAAACGCAAATGTTCAAATTGGTAGGAAAAAGAACGTGCCACTTGGTGTCAGCGTCGCAAAGTTTCCGTACTTCCTCGCAAGCGACGGTGTTTTCCATCTTTGAGAGGAGCTCTTCCAAAGTTTCTGAATTAGTTATAGTAGGGAGCGGTTGTATGAGAGTTGCGTTGTTCTAGGAGGCGTGAAAGTAGCGCAGTTTGCTCTTGTCTTCTCTGTGTTGTAAGAGTAAGCCTACCGAGAAACCCACTTTGTATCTGAATCTTTGTGTCAAGTGAATGCGACGCATAGTATCTACAGCGTCACTCAACTCGCCGGTTGGTAGCCTGAAGTTTGTTACACTCACGCGAGTCCCGTGCATCCTGACGCCCGTTTGTATCGCAGGCCAATTCGCCGTGAACGTTTCCTCCCCGTTCGGTACAGCACATATGCGCGGAGGGACGGTCACCCCGTCCAGAGATTCGCGTCGACAGGCGATCTTTCGGCAATCGCCTTCGCCGCATAGAGGGCAAAACTTAGGTACTACTCTACAATTTTCTACGTGTCTCTCGTGGTTGTACGGTCTTTTAAACATTTTGAAACACTTTTCGCATACGTACTGTGTCATGTTTTTTTTCACTCAGTTACCAACTACTTAGCCGTCTAACTATCTATCTATCTATCAATCTATCTGTCTATCTATCTATCTATTTATCTTTCTGTCTGCTGTCTGTGTATCCGTCTGTCTGTCTCATACAGCGTACGTCAAACGCTGTGTGTGTGTGTGTGCGCGCGTGAGCGTTGAGCGTCTCTCATTCCGAATCTATGCCGAGATATTTCAGAATGATCTCTGTTTTGTCATCCAACTCTTTGAGCGCTCTGGCGGACAGCGTCACTCCCTGCTGTGTGGGTTTTTTGTCAGGACCTTCGTACTTGCGCACGTGGACGAGGTTCTTACCGCTGTAGTAGCTCACAGCTGCGTACACTTCGCCCTCATCATCCAGCACTGCGAACCAGGGGGTGTGATTAGGTTTTCCTTGCGCGGCCGCTGTGTCGCGTATGCGCACCACTGCGCGGATATCGGCGATGCGTGCTATTAGCTCGCGCAGCGCGTCGGCCGTGAAGTGCACTCGCTTGCTTCTGGTCAGAGACGCCTCTTTCACCTGGCCGTCTTTTGTGTAGCGCGGCCTCCTAGACAGTCTAGCCACGTCCTCCCAGATCTCCAGCGTCAAAGCCCCGTCTAAGCAGAACTCTAACCCGAGAAGACGGGAGAAGGTTTTCTCTGCTTCTTCTCGTCCATCTCGTTCTTTTTCTTGTATTTTTCTCTTCTTACTAGGCCTTGTTGTTCTGGAACTCACCTTAGAACGTTTCACACCCGCAGGATGAGTAACACCATCAGCGTGAGCTGAATCAGCAGCAGAACCGATAGCAGGAGCAGCGTCAGCGCTGGTGGTATCCGAGGCCTCGTTGTTGGAACAGCGCAGCCACACGCCGTCGGTGCTGAGTGTAGCGGTAGAAGATGAAGCGCCGCCGCCCTCGTAAGGTGGCGGTGAGGGCAGTCGCCACGGACCGGACGGGACTCTACTAGTGGAGGAAGTGAGGTCGAAAGGTCGAAGAGGGAAGCCGAAAAACGTACCGCCCACCCCTTTCCCTTCGGGTTGTTCGTACGCCTCGTCGTCAGCGTCGTTCTCTGTCTCACCCTGTTGCTGCTGCTGCTCCTCCTCCTCCTCCTCTTCTTCTCGGTTTAGGGGCTGAGTGTCCGAATAGCTGTCACTCTCAGCGCGAGCGGCGTCGAGGGCGTCGGTCGATGTAGTGGTGGAGGAGAGGGGCTGTGCAACGTGCGGCAGGTCATCAAAGTCATCAACAGTAGTGGGGAGGTAAAAACCCGGTTGCCAGTACTGCGCTGTGCCAGGAGCGTTGTCGTCAGTAGTAGTAGCGGTAGCAGCAGGTGCAGCAGAAGCAGCAGCAGCAGCAGCAGCAGCAGCAGCAGCAGCAGCAGCAGACGCAACAGTAGCAGGCGCAGCAGCCTCAGCAGGCGCAGCAGTAGCAGGCGCAGCGGTAGCAGGTGCAGCAGCAGCAGCAGCAGCCGCAGCAGGCGGGGCGGCAGTAGCAGCGGCAGCGCGCTTAGCAGCAACGTGTACCGTCGCGAGTGTAACAACGTCGCTAGCACGACGACTACTACCAGTAGTACTACTACTACTACTACTACTACTAGTACTACTACTGCTACTACTACTGCTACTACTACTAGTACTGCCGCGAGCGCTCGCTACAGCGGGAGGGTGATAAGACCAAGCGGCTGCGGCGGTAGTCTCATTTTCAGTAGCAAGAGGAGGCACTGACGCTAAACGAGCGCTGTTCCGCGTAGTCTTCTTGTTCTTGGACGGCGCTAGGTGTTGTCTTTTGCTCATGGTGGTGACTGTAGAGAGCAGCAAAAGAATGAGTGAGTGAATGGAGGTTTCCAGACCCCTTATATACGCCTTCTCGCTTCTAGAGCTAAGCTACTTACTGACCCTGTTCAGCTGCCGCCGGCTGGCCGGCGGCCATTCACAAAGAGAAACAAAAGACATAAGGCATGACGTTTTCAGCTGGATCCCTTTCCCCCCTTATGAGAGATCGACTGTCATGAGCTAAGCCGCTTACCACCCTGTTCAGCAATTCAACGCGCATTAGCTGTATAAAGGATTAACCGGTTGCTGCCGTCGACTGACCGGCGGCCATTCACAAAGACATAAGGTATGACGTTTTCAGCTGGATCCCTTTCCCCTCTTTTTTTTTTGAGGGATCCACTGTCATGAGCTAAGCCACTTACCACCCTGTTCAGCCATTCAGCGCGCGTTAGCTGTATAAAGGATTAACGGTGATGAGCTTAGAGTGTGTATACAAAAAAAAAGCAGGACCCCCCTAAGACGAACGTGTCTGTCTGTGAGTAGAGGCGTGTGCATGTGGTGAGCGACTTAAGTGTAAGACAAAAAAAAAATCACCACCTCCTGCCGTGGTGAGTAGACCGGGCCGGCCAGGCGGCGGCCGGCTAGTTCAATAGGGAGGGGTGACAGCTGACTAAGGCTGTGCATGAAAAAAATCCGATTTTCACCTGACCTCTGACGTTTGTTACAATGAATGTCAGAGGGAGGGAGACGTCCTCAGGTAGGGGGTAGGAGGTAAGGCTATGGATGAGGAAGAAACACCGTTTTCAGCTGGTCTCCACGGATAGCGATGACACACCCCTCGTCATCTAAGCTCTTAAGGAGCGGAGCGGTTGAAAAAGCGTCATGCGGACAGGTCGCTACACAGCTGGAGTGCTGTTGGAAATGGGATTAAACTCCCTCTGTATAAAAAGCTCTGATTTCTGTTGGAAAAAAAACATATCGCCTCTGACCACAGTAACGTCTACTACCACCACCGCCGTCACCACCGCCGCCGCCGCCGCCGCCACCGCCGCCGCCGCCGCCGCCGCCGCCACCGCCAAGACGAGACGAGATGGCTCAAGCTATTCCACTTTCAAGCTCGCCTTCACCGCCTTGTCCACCTGAAAAAAAGTTAATGCAGCTTGACGACGTGAGACGCGCGCGGCAGACCGATGGGGAGAACAGAGAGGTAGGACAGCGGCGGTTAGCCTATAGCGACGCCTTGCTTCGTCAACTAGGTAAAGAGTTGAGCGGCTGTTGGAGAGAGTTGGGCAGTAGCTTAAAAGTTACCGCCGCCCGTATGGATGCTCTAGTAGAGCGCAGTGTCAAGACACCGGAGGAGCTGTGTACGGCGATGTTCCGAGTCTGGTGGGGTGAAACCCCGCATCGTCATAGATGGGGAGAGCTCGGTCGCGTCTTCACCCGCATTAGACGCGTGGAACTGTTGGCTCAGTGGATGTCCCTTCTCCACAGACAGGGGTTGGATTTCGAAAACCCCGACTCGCGCGCGATGCATAAGCACTTGGGCACCCTCGGCAGACGTCTAGGTAGCAGGTGGAAAGAGGTGGGGGACCATTTAAAATTGTCGCCTGAGAGGTTAGATAAGATCGCTGAAGAATGCGAATACGGAGGAAGTCCCGCTGAGTGGGCCTTCCGAGTGTTGAAAATGTGGCAAGATGAAGCTGACGGTGCCGGCGGTACACCTTTTGAACTCCTTCGAGTGTTGACTGAGGACATGGGAAAGTTTGACCTCGGCATCGCGATATTACTTGACTTTATCAAGCAAGAAACAACGAGAACGACGGACATGTGAATTGTTGTGTTTTATTTTCATACGTCTTCTTTATTAGTAAGTAAAAAAAAAAAAATCATAACAATTAAGACGCGCGCCCTCTTAAAGTGTCACTTCCTCCAGTCGCAGCTGATCGCCTCATCGAAGCACGTGATAAACAAAAAAAAACGAAGAGACACGCTTCTTCCTCTCGAGAGGAAGAAGCGTGTCTCTCGATTGAAATCTTTTTCTTTTCTTTTTTTCTTAAAAGAGACAAACGCCCCTTAGAGTGCCCCCCCACCCCCCTAGAGTGCCCCCCTCCCCCCTCCCCCCCCTCCCCCCCCCCCCACCACTCGCCCCATGCATCCTAAAAGCGCCCCCCTCCCCATGCATCTTAAAGGGGCCCCCCTCCCCTTCCCTCCCCTCCCCTCCCCTCCCCTCCCCCCCCTCCCCCCCTTTATACACTCTAAAGAACGCTTCTACCTAGTTCAATAAGTCACTTCCAGTCGCTCGTAAAACAATAAAAAACAAAAAAAAAAAAAAACTTATATCGTAGTGTTTTTTATTAGTTTACCGAAAAAAATAAGAGACTCGCCTCCTTCTCCTCCTCCTCCTCCTCCTCCTCCTCCAAAAAAAAAAAAGATATCACATTTTAAAGCGCGTGACCCCTTAAAGACGCTCATCTCTTCATTAAGTCGCGTGACGTCACTTCTTCTTCTTCTTCTTCTTCTTCCGGTCACGTGATCAATCAGGTCACTTTCGGTCACGTGATCCTCAATCAGGTCACTCACTTCCAGTTGGCCATTAGGTCATGTGACGTCACTTCCGGTCACGTGACTCATCAGGTCACTTCCGGTCACGTGATCCTAAAGTAGGTCACTTCCGGTCCCCTAAGTAGGTCATATGACGTCACTTCCGGTCCATAAGTAGGTCATATGACCTCACTTCCGGTCACGTGACCAAATGGCGGCCTCTGATTGGCTAACTAGGTCACGTGACCTCACCACTAATCCCCTAAGTAGGTCACTTCCGGTCACGTGACCAAATGGAGGCCTCTGTTTGGCTGCAGGTCGATTGAGTAATAAACAGTACTTAACTATAGTCCCGTTCCGATACATACTATACTACTAGTCTCCTACATATCTCTAGATAGGTATGGCACCTATCCCCACCCCCTTCATATCAATATCAATCTCCTTTTTCTAAGTGATCAATAAAATCAATATATCTTAATCTATTCCAACCCGCTTTTACATAATGTAGTAACTAAACACTACTTATATGCCTACTCCTACAGTTTCCCACCCCATGCTACATAATATATCCCATAGATGCCTATATATAGTTGTTGCAACCACAGAAAAAGTGTGCTCATACTAATGTCCAGGTGTGTGTCTAAGTCACAGTGATCACAAGTACCAAACTGCTGCGGCAAGCCTGGAATCTATAGACGACCCTGACCTGTCCCCGGGTCCATGTGTGGGTGTCGATGTAGAAGGCTAGAAGGGCTCTGCTACTAGAAGTGGGGGGTCTAGATGGGGGGGACCTCATGTCGCATGTCGAATTTAAGAAATGGCCATGTCTCCTGTCACTTAAATCTTCATGTCCTATGTCGCCTCTAAGAACTTGCCATGTCCCATGTCGAATTTAAGAAATACCCTATGTTATGTTACTTGTTTTCCCCCCATGTCACTAATGAGTATCGACCCTTAAAATCGACATGGCGACATGGCCAATTCTTAAAATTGACATGGGACATGCCCAGTACAGTGACATATGACATGGGCATTTCTTAAAATCGACATGTGACATGGGGCTTAGTGACATGAATATAAAATTCTTATTTAAATTTAAAGTATGCTACCTTTCTTCATATTTTGTCCTTGTGGGTAGTCAAATTCCAAAATTTTCCTGGGGCCTGCGGCCCCAAGGTCCCCATGTATGGGTTCCTTAGTGACACTAATGACATGGCTTTTTCCATAGTGACAAGTGACATGGCTATTCCTTAAAATCGACACGCGACATGGGGACCCCCCCCCCCCCCCCATCTATCCCCCCGCACTAAGCTCCATGTCGCATGTCGAATTTAAGAAATGGCCATGTCGCCAAGTCGATTTTAGGGGTCGATGGTCGATACCCATAGAGGTATCTCCTGCACCCACCCCGGGCAGGCCAGTCTCCAACCCCCAGCCCAGTACGCTGGCCGAGGCTGTGGGTACGGCCGACCACGTGCTTCTCACACCTCCCTAGGACACCCTTCATTGGTCTCTGGTCCCGGGGGGGGGGGCACTTGGTATATTTTGCATACACAGGTGTGCGGCTGGCAAGGGTACTTTTTCAACAAATTCTCCCTTGCAAGGGTCCTGTTTCAGAAAGAAATGTCCCTAGCAAGAGTCTAGTTTCAACAAAATCGCCCTAGCAAGGGTCACCTTTTCACAGAAATGATCTGCTTTTTGCCAAAAGGTCCCATTTTTGCCAATTTTTTTCCAAAACTTTGCAGACCTGGGTAAAATTTCTCGGTAAAATTACTCATCCATTGTACATTTTGAGTTTTTCCTGTTCAAAACAAAGACTTTTCAGTCGAAAGTGCTGTAGCAAGGGTAGGTTTTTGAAGCAAAAGCTCCCTAGCAAGGGTAAGGGTCGTCATTGGTCCAGCCGTACACCCGTATCAGAAAAATTCAAGTACCCCCCCCCCCCGGGCTCTGGTCTTGCTGACTTAAACCCACAGATCTTACTGCACGTCCAGTAACAGTCAGAGTGCAGTGGGGACAGGTACTCAGCCCTATATATAGGGGCGCTTGGGATTTAATGACTGGTTAAACCCTTTAAGGACCGCATCAAGCTTTAATGAGTATGCCCTTTATCGTCATGAAACATGTATATGCAACCCCGGGGTTGATACACCGTGGCGGGGTCGGCATGATGCATGAAAACAGCCATGGATAAGTCAGGGCTGAATTTATGCACCATGGCTAAAAACAAAC